>VXBQ01015962.1:240416-263350 GCA_013400175.1 Phainopepla nitens
GGGAAGGGAAGGGAAGGGAAGGGAAGGGAAGGGAAGATAATTGTTCTTGAAAATAGAACCAGTATCTTCACTTGGAATTTTCTGTGAGGAATGAAATCAGATGAAAAACAACTACAATTCTGCAGAATTACACCTGAATTTTTAATTGGAAACCTTCTTCACAAGTGCTCCCACCTTCAAAACAGAGGGAGATGCACCAAAACACACCAGACTGAGACTGGAAGCCATGGGCTGTGAGTGTACCAGGTAGAATTAGCTCTAGTTTTACATGGCAAACTGAAACACTGAGGGAGACAAGGCACTTCCACTGCCATGAGGCACATGCACACCTTCAGCTCTTGGGATCGGGGAGTTATTTCTTATTTTTTAAAGCACTCAGCTTAATATATACCCAAAGGATACTGGTACAGCTGTGTTGCTCCATGTTTGTCATTGAATAGCTATCACTAAACTATCCCAACCAGGTTGGTGGGAAAAATTATGAAAGATTTTAGGCAGAGCAGCACATTTTAGGTAATGGAGCTGAAGGAGAGATTTTATGTCATTTAAACCTCTCCCTCTATTCACTGAGGTTGTTCTACAGTTTATAAACTACTTATCTGGCTCTTTCATTCTTTAAAGAGGATCTTCTCATCACAGCTATCCTTCACCAATCCTACTCCCTGACACTACCCTTATTGTTCTCTATTCTACAAATCCCTTCGCTTTTTCCTTTCAGGGACAATTTAACTGAATCTCTGAGTGTGCTCAGCTTCCATAGGGCTGCCTCTGTCTGAGACCTCTATGGAGGAATTTAGAATAGAAGCCAGGTTTTTGTAGAACGCAGAATTCCCTTTTTTTCCTGGAGTACATCACTCCATAGCCTCTGCATCCCCTGGCTGGGGCGACAAGTGAGGCACAGCTGTGACAGACAAGAGCTTTTTTAACTCTCCACTCCATCTTCAACACTGGGAAAAGCAACAGCTCTTGGGGGGAAAAGGTTGGTATGTGGTCATGTAATTAAAGCCTGTCATAACTCACACTCACACGGTAGGTTGGTAGTGTGCAAGCATCCTTAGCTCTGGCATGTCCTCAGTTTAGGCTCCTTGCATTAGAAATCTAAATAATGTTTTTATTGTACCACACCATAAATTATTGTGCAGAAAAAGTAGCATCCCTAAAAAACAATACTTCAGCATGAAAGCCCAGCTCGATGCCTTGCTAGAATGAAGCCACAATCCCTGGCTCCTCATTCCCAGATGTGCTGGGACAGCAGCACATCTGTGAGCAAGCCTGAGCACATGAGCACTGTCACTGTGCCTGAAATGCAGCGCAGGACGGAGCAGCACAGCTTGCACAAACCACAGGTCTGGCGAGAACCACGCGCTGAGATCTAAGAGAGAAACTGGAAAGCAACTGGATTCCTAAAGGACTCGAGCTGACAAAGCCGGCATTCACGGCAGTACAGATCCCAACAGCCTTCCCGTGTTCTTAGAGCAGACAAATGAAGAATAAAATTGACGCCATCGGTGACGAGGGGCAGATAATGGCATTGTTCCCTGGGCACGCTGCGTGCCGGGCTGGGGGGAGGATGGAGCAGCAACCACGGGGCTGGAGCAGAAGCGGTTGTTAAGGGAACGAGCCGGAAAGGTGAAACAATGGCTGAGATAAGAAGCATCTCAACAAAAACGCACCAGAGTTTAGGTTTACTCTGCGAGGAGCGGGACCTCGGCCCCCGCCCCGTGAGGCGTCACGGCGGGGCCGGGCCGGCGGGAGCGCTGGGGACAGGCCTGGGGCCAGCCCGGCTCCGCAGCCTCCCACTCCACAGAGGAGAGGAACGCGGAAATCACAGAGTCCCGGACTGCTTTGGGTTGGAAGGCACCTTACAGCTGTGATAAATGAATCTTATTCATAACACAGCTCATCCAGTCCCGCTCCCGCCTGGGCAGGGACACCTTCCACTATCCCGGGTTGCTCCAAGCCTCGTCCAGCCTGGCCTGGGACACTGCCAGGGATCCAGGGGCAGCCACAGCTTCTCTGGGCACCCTGTGCCAGGGCCTCCCCACTCTCACAGGGAGGGATTCCTTCCCAATATCCCATCCATCCCTGCCCTCTGGCAGTGGGAAGCCATTCCCTGTGTCCTGTCCCTCCATCCCTTGTCCCCAGTCCCTCTCCAGCTCTCCTGGAGCCCCTTTAGGCCCTGGAAGGGGCTCTGAGGTCTCCTTCTGTTCTCCAGATCTAATCCAAATTCTCTCAGCCTTTCCTCCTACAACAGGTGCGCTTCAGCCTGCTCTCTATCAAACTCTTCCTAAGAGCTCCATGTACAGACCTTTCCCAGCCTTTGCTCTGTGGGCATTGTTGCAATTAGCTCCATTAAATGTAAAACTTTAAGATCTCTTACAAAGCAAGATTTCTTGGAAACAGTTGACTCCACTGTCACAAGATCCTGTCCAGTGACTGTCACCCAGAATTTCCTTCTTTCTAGGAATTAATGACAAATGCTGTGCCTGCCCTCACTCTCACGGCTTTGCACACAGGGCATACTTGGCAGTGGATCATCTCCTCCTGCAAGTCATGAGCTACAAATTGCAGAAACACACCAGGAGCTAAAATCAGTTTCCGAGAACAAAAACAGCTGGTATAGAAACAAAAGCCAAATATTCTCCTGGCTGCTGGCTGCGGTTTTTTATTTAATTTAGCTTAAAACAAAATTTAAAAAACCTGCTTGGAACCCAAACAGTCTCTAGCTGAAAATGTGGTGTCTAGCCTGAAAAACAGAGGCTAGTGGACACCATGCCAACAGCACAGGATTCCCATGGACCTGGTGTTTCTCAAGCCCTTAATGTGGTTCAGCTTAGGCAAGTAGTTTCAGGATTCCCAGTTTAAAATCTACAACACACATCTGCAATTCATTCTAGTTTTTTATTTTATTTCTTACTTCTCCAACCAACTCCAAATGGTTTTACGAGTTCTCGCAATCCGGTACTAATCAGTTACTCATGGTGAGGAGTCCCCGCTTCCTCCAAAGGGCTCCCTTTGCATGGGGAGCCAAGCTGTGCATTTCATCAGTTGCATTTTGTCAGAAACAACTGCAACTGCACATGATAGGACTGTTCAGAGTGCTGTATGCCTGATTACAGCACACAGAAAACTTCTAACACAGCACTGGACATTTTATACCCCTCTCCCATCAGCTCACCACATTGAATTGGAGTGACTCCTCTACTAACGAGACTAATTTCCCTCTTGGAGAAGGGGACTTCAAGTGGCTTCAAGGAAAACTTGTGAGAATTTTTCATCCAGCTGTATGAAAAGAACTCCCATTTGAGAAACATCACTGGCTTAAAACCTTTAATGGAAGTGTCTCAAAAATCAGACGGTCAGTATTTGCCCTCCTGCACATCAGCTGTGTGAGATGAAACGCTGCAGACATGGCACGTGAAGGCAGTCACTCTCAGAAGTTATTCTGAAATACAAATACAATCATCTCTGCTTCTCTGCTCTTCTTGTTTCAAATACAACACACACACTGCAATCCTGAGCTGTGGGTGAATCCCGTATCACTACTCCACAGGAACCCCCAAACCTCGGGCACAGCAACTAGAACATTCTGCTTGTTGTATGAAGTTTTTTTTTCTGGCAAAACAGCTGAAGACTAACAATTCTGTTTCTGCTCTTATGAGTTTTTATTCAATTCTATCCAAGTTATTATAATTAAGAGACCTTCACTAAAAAAAGTCTTTCAGAAACTCCTGTTTCTCTGCATAGCATACATGACAGGCACAGCTTCATAATTTGAGCATCTGTTATTGCTGCTCACGACACACGTGGCTCTGATCAGCACAAATGGTGGATAAAGATTTCCCCTTTTATGGGGTTGAAGGACTGGTTGCTTCTTTCAGGCTTCACCAGACCAAACCAGTGATTCTGATGTGGTCCTATGGGAGCAGACAGGATAGTGAGTTTGTGGTTCTACCAGACTGTCCCAGGAATAACAACGCTACAGCCAGAGGACAAATGTCTCCTCATTATCAGCCCAGCCTAACAAATAGCTGATAATGGAAGGATAGACACTGGAGAAACGTCCCTCCAGTTTCCTGTTTGAGTAACACAACCTCCCTGCCTGATCTCACACTCACAACATCAGACTGCATCCAGGCCAGCTTCAGTGTTTCTTTCATGCTTTGCTGTTTACATCCTGCCTTCACCCTCCACATGTTTCCTATCCCCAGCTCCTGAAGGTAATTCATGAGCTTTGGCTATTGCACAACACAGCCTCTCCAGGGACCTCTGATATTCTCCTCCAGATGGCTGGGTGGACAATAACCTTTTTCCACATCCCCTACACTCTCAGATTTTGATTGACCAACTTGACCAAACAGAAAATGAAATACAGATATAATTCCTCAATCTTCTTTATTTTTATTTTCATGCTGGAAAAGCTTGGAAAATTCTTGGGTACAAGCTTGTATTGAGTATACAGTATGTCACTGAATTTGCTTGGCAGCCCTGCTATGTGGCGTGTTCTCAGGCAGTTGCACTTGTGATGTCAATAATTAGTGGCATGAAAACATTCGGGAATCAGGGAAAAGCAGAGCTAGAAGGGCTCTAACAAGCTCGTTTAATCTTCTTCTCTTGCCTCAAGGCAGAATTAACTCCATTTTCAACAGGGACTTACCTAAATCAAATCTCTAAACCTTTACACTGATGTTTGACAGCTCGAGAGAGAAAGTCTGTCATTAGTAAAATTAACAAAAAAAAAAAAAAAGAAAAAAAAAAGAAAACCAGAGCCTCCAAGCCAGTCGCAAACATGCTTCCAAGAGATCACCCTAAGAAATGAATCTGTTATATTAGTTAATAGAGTCATATACATGTCACAGAGTATCCTGATCTGGGAGGGACACACATGGAAGGCAGGAAGAACAACTCCAAGGGAGCAGAATGCTGTCAGGAACAGCCACTCTTGGGCCACACATGGCAATGGGCAGGAGTTTGTCCCCTACCTTCTGCCAGAACCAGATCTCAGCCCTGGCCCATTATCACAGGGGCTGCCTGTGCCAGTGCCATCCTCAATAATCTATACCCAGGCGAAGAGCAGGAGAAGTTTCCTTTCCTGCAAAGGAAAGGAGGCTGCAAAAGCAGAGGTGTTTAGCTGGTTGGCAGGTCCTGTGGAGTTTTTATGCTGTGTACACTGGCTGGAACTGCAAGACTGTACAAACACTGATGTAAACAAGTTTAGACCATAGCTTTAATTAAGAAAAACCAAAAACCCCACAACTAAAACCCAACAACACCTATTTGCATCAGATCTGTTTGCAGCTGCATAGCATGCTCTGAGCTCTGTGGTGCTGGGAAGCAGCTGTGCTTTCAGTGCCCTTCTTCTAAAGAGAACATCATGTTCCCTTCTGCAGGAGCTCTGAGGAGCCAGGAATTTTGCCCCTGTGAAAACCACATGCATGTAGCCCCCTTCCAGGCTACAACTTTTATGTATCCTGAAATGACTTCCCACAGCGTTCTTTGAAAACCCTTCCGTTAATATGAATGTCTCAGCCAAGAATGGACTTTTCTGGATCTCGCTCACAGAGTGTTACTAAAAACTGCAGCAACACATTTTTCTAGCCTCTAGGAATACTGCATGTGACTGCCTTTTATTTCTGTAAGGACTCTGCCCGAGGATCATTCTTAAAAACTACTTCCAGACCTTGGGAGCATCTCGCAAGTAATGTCTTTCCAAAATCCCAATATTAGATTATCACTGCGCACAGTGAGTAAAAACTGAGACCTCTAGAAAAATGCTTACAAACCTATGCTTAGGAAGCTTACTATAATGTGATTGAAAACTGATCAACACAACTTCACCAGAAGTTTACCCTAAATCATACCTAGTGGATGATAAAATGTCCCTGCCTATGGCAGGGATTGGAACAAGATGGTAATGAAGGTCCCTGCCAACCCAAACCAGTCTGTAGTTCTGTGATACCATTTATTCTCACCAACTCTCACAATTTTCATGGGACTCTTGGAACAGGTGCCCAAGCTCCAGCTCAGAATGGTACTGCTGTACATGTCCCACTTCCACTTGTTTGACGGAACAAATAAGTAACAAATCATATGTATCCTCCATGGGTAGAACTGTTCCTCCATGATCCTGGGTAGGCAGTAAATAGCATTACCTTGCAATCAAGTAAGGGGCTTTAAAAATGGATCAATGGTCTTCAGCAACTTTCAACACAACTTCTTGCAGTAGGAATTAACAGTACCTGGCATGAGTGTTTTAAGAAACAAAGAGTATGTGAGAGGCAACAAAACCTTTCCTGGTCTGCACATCAGCTGCAGTGGTGGTGACACAGCAGCTCCTGGAGGCAAAGGGCAGCCAGAAAAGAACACTCATTTCCAGGAGCATCCTGACTGGAGAGCTTCTGTCCTGTGCAGTTCCTCCCTGCACTTACGGCCAAGCAGAACAAAGTCAGGAACCCTCCTGACTGGCCCTTTAGAACATAATTCCCACTGTGTGTGGACTAGTGGAGTCTCACATGGCCTTGAATGACAGGAAAGCTCCCTCTTCCTGAAGGCTGCCATCAGTACTAGAGATCTCAGGGACAACACCTGCTTGCAAGCACAGGACAAGCCATGTCCTTTACAGCTCCACCTCCTACAAATGAGAGATCACTCATCTGAAAAGCAGGAGCTTCGGTTACCTAAAACTGCTGCATTTACAGTCTGAGCAACACTCGGGGCCAATGGCACAAGTGAAGCAGTGCAGTTGGTGTGACTGTCCTCAGAATCCCAGCCATCACTGCACTGAGGTAATGTTTTACTGATTGTGTCATTGAAACCTGGGATTATTTCTGCACCTGGCTCAGTTCAACAACTTGGACAAAGAACCGAAGGTGCCATTTCCCCTCTGCAAAATGGGAAGCAGGTTTTCCCCCTGCTTCCATGTGGTTGTCCTAGGTTACAATGTAAATCTGTGCCCAAAGCTATGTATTCCATCACCATCTCCATGAACTGTTGAAAACAGGAGGCACAGTGTTTTCTTGTCTCCTTCCCCGGACTATCTCCTGTTAATGGGCCATCAATGCCCTGCCCCAGGAGTCATAGATAACTCCCTCAGGGAGCAATTTCTGTTCAATGGGCAATCAGGGACCCACCACATGACTGATAAAATGACATCATCCCATTGTGAGATGCTCTGCCCAGGGGGAGGAGCCAAGCATTCCCACCTGGATATAATCTGGGATTTCAAACAGAACAGCAGTGCTTATCCACTGGTTTCCAGAGGACAAGGACCACTAGACCTTTTCTACAGGATCACCACTTCAGCAAGATCACTTCATCTGGACTACCACCACCACCCTTATGAGCAGGGCGTCAGGTTGTATTCTGACTCTGTCAGAGGTTTTTCTTTTGTATTATTGCATGTGCCTTACCTCTTTCTATTAAATTGCATTTCTAACTTGGAGTTTCGCTGGTTTTTGCTTTCAAACTAGCACAGTGGCACACTGAGGGTGTGACATACCGAGGACACTGCCAGAACAGATCTCCCAAAGCCCTCAGTGCCAGCACCTCCCCTTGGGGACAATGGCCCTGCCTGGCTGCTGGGATCTTTTGGCATGCTGGCACAAACATGTTAAGCATTATTGCATCACTCTTTTCAAAATGGGGCACTTCAGAATCTCGTGGCACAGGCTTTGTATTCCTTTCCAAAAAACATGCATTTTACTGAGCACACACATCAGCTCTCACCTGAGCACAGCCTAGGAAGGACCTAGGCAGCCAGAGGCACTTTTCCTCTATACCAACCTGGGCAAGAGGACTCCCAGGAGAGAGAAGGGGCTTAACCTCACCCATCCCCATCACTTGTACCTGTGCCTCTCCTCCCTTGCAGAGGGCACTCCCTGAACAGGAGCTCTCAGTGAGGAGCATCCCCCCATCACACACTTTGCCCGTGAACACATGAACTGAAATATTTTACTTTACTCTGGTTCTTTCAGGACTTTTTACAGGAGCAAAATTTTTGTTGCACAGAGAGAGTAACAAATTTAATTTCAGTTCCCACCTGCCACAGCTTATGCTGGTAACCTCAGCCAAACATTATCACTTCTGAAGAAACATTATAATATAAGGCTGAGATAAAATAGACCAGTAAAAATAAACTGAAGGGGGAAAATGATTTCACTATTTAACCTTGTCAGTAAAGGAGAAGAAATATTCTGGAGGCATTTCAAGTGCTCTTACTGAAAGCCAAATTATTTTAACATACATGCTAAAAACAAAGATGGATATGTTGTCCTAGCAAGCATTTGTTGGCTGCTTCTGTCCACACCTGTGGGTAGAAATACTCTGATGGAGACATAAAAAAGAATGAGTTACACATTAACTCCTCCATTTCTCCCAGTACGCTGCTTTCAGATGTCAGTGCAACACAGGGGTCAGTGTCAAAACAAACTGGTTTTTTAATACTGAAACACTTTCCATACTGAGTTTGTGACATGACACTTACTTGCACATTTTTCTCTTGGAATCAACTAGAGATTTACATTATAAATTGGATGCTGATGAAAATGACTCATATCAATGACTTAATTCTTTATGGTTGTGATTGGCTTCAACAAATTTAAGATTTTTTTTTTAAAAGTGATCAGTGAACCACAGACAGGTTCCTGAAAAATAAACCTTACGGAGACTAACTGAAAGAACATATTTGTTTTTTTCAAAAAACTTGCAAATTCAGGTAAAACATCATCATTCAAAATCTTGTCACTAATATTTTTTTGATAATCCTTTGGAAAGATGCTGCTGCTGGCTCCATCTTTCTTAGACAATTCTAAATAATTGAAAAATACTTTAAAAAATTGAGCAGATGATCCTTATTCAAATAATTTGGCAGAAGGCCATAGAAACAAAGTAACCCTGAGTACCCTCAAGCTTACTAATGAAAAATAAAGGAAGTCTGAGAAAAAAAAAGTAAACTAAAAACACTGCACAGAAATATTCTTAAATAAATGGATAACCAAGACCATGTCATTGTGTGGTAGCTCTGGGGGGTTCATAGAACACAGGGTGACAGAGGCTCTGTGAAAATCTGTGCTCTGGGCTGTACATGTACAAGTGCTCCAGAAGCAGATCCCAGCTGTGTGGGTTGTACATGCATCTCCTGAACCCTTGGCATCTCACCAGAAAAACACTGCTGCAGAGCCTGCTTGAGCCAACACCATCACAGGATCCCCTGAGCTGGAAGGGACCCATAAGGATGGAGTCCAGCCCCTGTCCCTGCCCAGACCCCACCAACCCCACCCTGTCCATCCCTGGCAGCGCTGCCTAAAGGCTCCTGGAGCTCTGGCAGCCTCGGGGCCGTGCCCATTCCCTGGGGAGCCTGGGCAGTGCCAGCACCCTCTGGGGGAAGAACCTTTCCCTGCTCTCCAGCCTGAGCCTGCCCTGGCCCAGCTCCAGCCGTTCCCAGCCTCTGTCCCTGGCCAGAGCAGAGATCAGAGCTGCCCTAAGGATGAAGCTCAGACTGTTCCAGGATCAGCAGACAGGTATAGGCAGAACCTGAGCACAGTGGGAGACCCAACCTGAAGGGTGCAAGCCTGGACTTTACAGGCAATACCAAAGACCACACCAGCAGACAAGTATGGCAGCAAGGAAATGAACCAAGAGCACAAGGTAGGCTGAGTATCTGGGAAAAAAATTCTGAAAGAGTGAGAATCAATACAAGGAATTAGTCCTTAGGGAAACAGTGGAAGCACTTTTGCGTGGGTATTTTGTGAGAGACTGGGCACACCACCAACAAATGTACTGCAGGAAAGAATCAGACAATGGCAAGGAAATGGATTAAACGTGTTGGCAAGACAATTTCCAGATCCGATTTCTGCGAAGAGAAGACCATGACCTCAGCACTGGATTTGTGGTGTTACCATTACTGCCCCGTACGAGCCCCAAGTCCCTCACTGGCATGGGTATGGTCTTAAGACAGACCACACCAAAGACTGAAAGGGATCTGGGAGTGTCTCTTCATTGTTATTTTATTTTCATATTAATGATGGGTCAATTTATGTCCACAGATTTTGTAAGGCAGAATTCACCAGGGATACTGAGGAGTAGAAAACCGAGACATGGACTAAAGCTTTTGGGGAAAACAAGAGGGCTGAAGTTGATTAAAAGGAAAAAAAAAAAAAGCCAGAGGAACATAATACTTAGAAACACATATGTGGGAGAAGCGACTCTTTTCCAAGGACACATGGCAGCAATGGAAACTGGCTGGCTGGCCAAACTGCTTTTCTGTATTTGTCTCATCCTTTCCAGTTCACTCCAGTTCACTGGAGCACAGCAGAAGTGCCAGCAGCTTTTCCTTGTGTAGGGTTCCCACCACTGTAACAAGCACAGAATCCATTTTGGCACCGACCGGGATCTGATCAGGCCTCTGTGAAGCACTATCTGACATCCAAACCACAGCAGCCACTGCAGATGCAGCTGTGGGAGAAGCCAAAGGCCAGAGCTTCCCTTTCACTTGTTTACTAATGGGCGTTGGCCACAACATCCAAATAAACAGGTGCTTACCAAAGGGATAAAGTGTTAAATCCAGGGATGAGCCCTCTGTAAACACACACTGGCCCATTAAAAACCCTTCCTCTCCTGCAGGAAGGAATTGTTCCCTCGTGGTGAATTTACTGGCACCTCAATGAAGCAGCCCAGAAATGATGGAGCTGATGAAGCTGGCCATCGGGGCAGAGGACTGGAGCAGAGCTGTCATGTTAAACCAGTGTCAAACACACAAACCTCATCTCAATATTCCGAGTTTCTGTCAGTTTTACACTGGCAGCTGTGCAGAATGAGGCATCCTCCTTCAGACCAAGGGTTCACATAAACCCACAACAGTATCTTAACACTTTGGGTAGGAGGCCCATCTTCTTGAGATATCTACAGATAATGATTAAGACTCTCTTTGATCTGTATTTCATAATGTCTTTATTTTTTTTTTGTCATCTAGGTTTTATCTGTATTCCCCAAAGGTACCAGTCCTTTCTGTTAGCTCCTGGCTGGGTTACTGCAGAGAAGACATGAAGATGCTTCATGGGATAGCAGAGCATTTCCTGCCTTCCCATGGCCCTTCCAGATGGAAGAATCATTGAGCCATGTCCTCTCTCCAAGGTTCTCCAAAGTTGAGCAATAGCAGATGCCAAGGGAACAATAGTAAAACAGAGCATATGTGAACAGATACTTCCCTGACACTCTCCTAGCCTCTAGAAATCTGCTAGACAGAGATGGAGATTGTGTTTGTAAAAGCATTTTGTGGTGTTTTTATTCCATCAATTTGTTCAGTTGTTTCTTGAGTTCACACGAGCTTTAGTATTTGCACCACCCCACACCACAGCTTTCCACAACTCATCCACAGTGCATGAAAAAGTATCTCCTTATGATGGAGCTAGAGAGATCTAAAGCTTTCCACTGTTATTCTGAAGCTCCACAACTCTAGTATTAGAAGAGATTGGTCACAATCCCTCCCATCTCCTGTTCCTTACTTCTTCAATAACCAACGTTATACAGCAAATGGGAGCCACAACATCAAACCCAGCCCCATCCCACTGAAATGTCAGAAAAGCTGAAAAGCAGCTGAGAACAAAGAAACAAAATACAGAATTGAATGTTGAGAATGGACAGACTTCTACATTTGAGCCATTTTTCAGAGGAACAAAGTTTTGATCAGCAGATATTTCAGGAACACTGAAAGATCAGATTTCGTGAATATAAAGCTCTGGGGAAGTTTCCTTTATTTTCTTTTGGCTGCTACATCAGATGAAAAACTCCAGCAATTTCTTTTGTTCTAATGTTTCCAGAAAAAAAAAACCAGGCACAAGCAGACCAGATTAATCCACTTCTGTGATTAAGCAGAATCTGAACATGGATGGTTCTGGAAAGCTTTGGGAAGCACATGGATTTCCAGTATCCCAGGCACATGGCTCACCGCTTTTATAGGTACCTCTGAAGGATTTGGAGTTCTGGTGGAGGCTGTAAGAGAGTTCAGAACTTGCTCTCCTTTCCATGAATTTCAGCAGTAGGTGCTGAGACAACAGGATAAATCCGGTTATCTTTAAGGCAGTAGAATCATCAGGCATTAATTGTAGCATCTACCAAGAAATGTCTCTAGGTCATCTGCCCAAAGGCAGAAAAGAGTAAGGCTTCAGTTAAATAAATCTGAAGCCCTCATGCCTTTTTTTCATTATTTTAATCTGTAGCCCAAAATGATGAAAAAGAAGTCCTCAGCCTTGGAGAAACTGAATGTGTACACTTAATCCTGATGTTTCTTGGGGAGTTAATAAAGATCAAATGAATAGAAGAGCATTGAATCTGCCACCAACATGGATTGTCATTTAAATCCTTTCCAATTATAAGAACAATGAGAGCATGTGCCTGGAAAGGACTTCAGGGAGCCATATCCTTTTAACCTCCCGCAGCTCTTTGGTCAAGGGCTCTCCAGGGAATTTAGCAGGCTGGCAGTGCTGGGAACATCCACGTCCTGCACCCGGCTGCACCCAGCAGTGGGGCAGGAACACTGCCAGAAATTACAGACAGGCCTAATTCCAAGAGAGGGCTTAATCTGCAGCAACAACGAGTTAAGTAAGAAAAGATCCTGGTTTCCATTTTATCTGGACTGTATTAACCAGAATTGACCGTGCAACTGTCACCGAGCAAAGAAGGAAAGTCAAACAAACCCTTTATACAATTTCCATGGCCCACTGATTCCAGTATGCACCTTAAGGCCCCAGCAAAGCACCTCACATCAATCGGCAAAATTTACTTTTAAATCTCAAAGTTAAGAAATACTTGAAAGAAACACATGTTTGGGGGCACTATTAGGTCAGGCTCGAACCTACCTGATATCCTGCATTAACTGGGTTTTCCATTCCTTTTGCTCTGTTCAGTATAAGTGGATATTTGAAAAATGCACTTTATTTCTATCCTGTATTTACTGCGTATCTCAATCATTAAATTAAGTAATCAAGTGATTTAGCAGCTTTGGTGTTGCTGCATTGTTAGAGCTCCAGAAGGCAGGATGGATGCACTGGGGAACACTCATGAAGACAAGCAACCCTTCTGCCAGTCACAGATCAAAGAAAGAGGACTTCTATACTACTTTCATTTTTTTTATTCTTCATATTCCTTTGTATTTTTTAATGTTCATGAATGCTCCATAATCCAAGGCTGCATTTTATGAATGCTTATAAATAAATAAATATTTCATGGTAAAGTGAAGAATCTGGAGGAGCTAACAGGAAATAGAAGATATCCATCTTCCAGAGAATGAAATGGAGTTTCTATCTACAGATGGTTCAATGGCACTTGGGTACCTGCCAGCTCCTTTCTGGCAATTAGAGGACCAGTAAGAATAAATGAAGCTTTAGGAGCACCAGTGTACACCTGCTTATTCCATTACTTTGGTAAGGATGGGTCCAAAACTCCCAAGAAATCTCCTTTCAGATCTCAGCTCACTAACACAGAGCACTTCAGCCATCATTTCTAGAACACAGGCATGTCAAGTTCTTCAAAGTCACACGGACACAGGCACTGGTGACCAGAGAAGGGTGTCCCCTCTGCCTCAAAACCCACGCTGGGCTCACTGAAACAGATCCAGTACATACATCTACTGAACCATTTCAGCAGAATGTTGACTAAGAGATACGGCACGATTTGTCAGCTGGAAAAGACTGGGACCACCTCAGTACAGTCTGCCACCCAGGGCAGCAGAGCCACCAGCATCCTGCCTGTCTCATGCTGGGCAGGGCTGTCCAGCCACATCCCCATGGGGTTCAGTGCAAGCACAGATGGGAGGTGGAAGGGAAAATGAAGCATATTTGCTTTGCACCTCCTTTTGCCTCAGAGGTTCTGGCAAATCTCCTTGCACATATGGCAGAGTTTGGTTTGTCCATGGTTAAACCTCAGCAGCTCCTTGACAAGTGCTGTAACAACAATACAGTGAATGGAAACCAGTGCCAGCAGAACAGGAAATGGGGAAAGCAGTCTCAAGGACTTTGGTCTGAAAGCAATTTCCCATTGTTTGCTAAACAGAAACATTTGAATTCATTGATTTGGTTTTAGCCAGGTCCTTTTTTGGCAGGGTATGTTGCCTCGTTTTCTCCTCTTCTTCATTTAAGACATCTCCTACAGTAAATCCATTTGTCAAAGGACACACACTTCTGGGAGAGCCTTCATTTCTGGATACAACTCATGACCTGTTAGATTCATGCCCTAGACACTTCTCCCTCCTGGCTGCACAGATCCTGGGCTGACCAGCCCTGTGGGGCACAGAGCCACAGCAGATGTCAACCTTCACTCCCTCACAGGAACTTCTCACTCCCTTAATCCAAAAACACAGTGTCTGGTCTCACTCTGGCAGATGGGAGGAGATGCAGGACTCAGGGCATCACTTACAGACCCATAAGAACTGCATTTCTCCTGGACTGGAGCACCAAGGGGAGGAGTGGCATTTGAAACAGGACCCAGAAGAGACCAAAAAATCCAATGAAACACCACACCGCACACAGAGCACAGCAGAAAAAGACCAATACTGAAACATGTGAACACAACAAGTTGACTGAAAGCTATTTTCCATTCTAGAAAAGGCATACATCATTATAAACCAGGCTAACAGAATCCCAGCATCAGGACTTTAACACCCTTGTGATCTGAAATTGCTCATAATTCCACAAAACTTCATCTCACAGATATTTCCTTGATGGAAATTGCAGACTGAATTATTTGAGAAAATTCCTTCATAAGCATTTCCTCCATTTCTGAAACACCTATGTTTTCCATACTCAGATGTGGCTTTGCCATTCTCATTAAAATCTCTGAAAATCAGGCCAAGTGAGTCCCAGAAAAACCTTCATTTGCAACTGCTCAGTGAAGAACAGCTAGAAGGTCAAACTTAAGTTTCTTTGGGGGCCATAAATTCCTCTTGCAGCCACAGCTATTGCTGTCACAAGGTACTTTTGGACAGATTTCCTTCATGCCACTTGTGCCCTTCATGCCAAAATACAGGACTAGATACTGACCACGTGATGACATTCCTGTCCCCAGCAGCTACCACAGACCATTGCTGCACTCTTATCATCATGATCAAACCTGAACACACACCAGGGCAGGGAATCTAAATCCTTGCCCCTTCTGCCACCCTGGTCTCTTTTTTTTATTGACCAACAGGTTCTCACTTTTCAGCTGAAGGCTGACCTCAGCCAAGGGCTGGCAGATCACAGGCTACCCAAGTCTCCCCCTCTGTCACAAAAAGCAGCACCTGCACCAGCATATCTTCTGCAGACCCTGGCACACCAACATGACCAGGGTTCTCGCCCCATCACTAACAAATCATGCTTTTGGTAATATTTCCTTTAAGGAGACTTTTCCAAGTC
Source organism: Phainopepla nitens (assembly GCA_013400175.1). Taxonomy (NCBI): domain Eukaryota; kingdom Metazoa; phylum Chordata; class Aves; order Passeriformes; family Bombycillidae; genus Phainopepla; species Phainopepla nitens. The sequence goes on from VXBQ01015962.1 coordinate 255,803, forward strand.
ACCCAGATTCCCTTACTCCTAAGCATCTCTCTATTGGGCACTCTGGGCAGCTTCCCTCAAAGGAAGTGCTCAAAATATTTATCTGCAAAACTTGCTTGAATTCTCATGTAAGTTCTTTCTTATTTTGATGACCATATTCTTGTTTCACCTCTGAGTTGAACCTAAACAAAGTCCCACATGCTCCTGACACACTGTCACAGGGTGATCATGCAAACTCCATGAGGTCCTTTCTTGAGCATCCCAGCATTTCAACGTTACACACCATGGAATCAGTGAGGTGGGAAAAGACCTGGTCTAATGCTTGACAACTCTGTTATTTTTATTTTTTATTTTCCTAATATGCAACCTAAATCTTCCCTGGCACAACAAGGCTGTTTCCTCTTGTCCTGTCACTTGTCACATGGGACAAGAGACCAACCCACAAGCTCCTGTCAGGGAGTTGTAGAAAGCAACAAAGGAAAAGCAAAGCCTTGTCTTCATCCTGCTTTTAGTACTTTGCACAGAAACACCAAGGAGATGTTGGCTAACTTTAGCCAGGAACAATCAACAGGCTCCTGGAGCATCTCAAGGTTCTTCCCACACTCTGCAGGATTCTAGAAATGATTTCTTCTTGTACATAAAGGCCACAGACTTTGCTTCAGTACTGGGCTCTTCTAACTTCACCCCACTGTTCCTATTTCATTCACTTCTCCCGGTGATGGAAAAGCTGGGAACTAAAAAGGAGACAAAATGAGACCCAGCACAATTTGCATTCCCAAATAAGCATGTTTTCACACAGAAGACAAGGAGCAAACATTCTCCATGTCAGGACTCCCAGCAACTTCTTCCTGCAGTGATCAAACGGTTCAATTCCCCAGCCAGAATCAAGAGATGAGGCACTTTTACCTGCTCCATTGGAAAAGGTTGGGGGACATGGGCTGAGTCAGGAGACAGAGGTGACTACTCCTTCCCACCACTCACCCCTTCACCAACACTTCTATCTATGTTAAGTTTACAAGTGCCTTAATCAACACACAGCACATCTCCTCAACCCTGGCTTTCTCAGCTTCAAGTGTGAAATTAAAACCATCCTCAAGGAGGCCATCTATGCAAGGCAGCCTATAGGAAAGGGAGCTTTCACAGATGGGACTTATCACACACTCCCTCGTGTCATATCAACACACCAGCTTTGCAAATCTGCCCTAAATAAACCAGAACTGACAACACAGTCTGTCTGAGGCCAGCAGGGCTGTGTAAGCCTAGCATGTACTTGGCAGGGGCTGGATTGTTCTCTCCACTTTTAACAAACAACTCCCTCTTAAATGGAAAACTTGTGAATGTTCAAGTCTTGTGCTGTGTTCAAATGTCTGGAGGATTGTGTTCAGCAAAGTCTCCTGGAGGGATCAACTAACTGGCCTTCAAATTCCTAGACATGAAGCTGTAGGTTGCTAAAAAACTAGCAGGACATGACATGGCCTCCTCACAATCCACGTGGGGACAGACACGGTCTGGAACATTTTCTAGTTCCATTAACTCTTCACCAACACATAAAAATAACACTTTAAAGATGTTTGTTTTTACAAGTTACATTAGGTGAAGAATATAGCTGAGCAATATGGCTGAACACATATGGAAATGCTTAAGCAGCAGCTCTATTTTCTGTCCACGCAGTCTGTAGACAAACACAATAAACTGAAGTTACACACATGAAAACTGAATGTACTGTGAGGAAAAAAAAAAAGACAAAAAAGTGTGTTTCCATAAAAACAAACTTTTTTTCTTCTTTTTTTTTTTTTTCTGTAAGAGACACATCTGAGAGAGGAGGGAATGGCTTGAAACCGGCAAGCACAGAAATAATAAAATGCAGTTCAGGAGAATAAGGCACTGAAGAGGAGCCTTCCCAGGTCAGATCACACCTTCACCTGGCCAGTGCCATGTCTCAGACAGTGGCTTAAGGGAGAGAACTAGGAGCTGTGTCCCCAGCTCATCCCCTGCCTCTAGAGCAGCCTGCAGTTTAAGATTTCTATCTGCCAGGTCATCTGTACTGGTACAACACAGACTTTGTTGACCTTTCTTCCATGAATGGATCCAAGCACTGCCCTGCAAACCCTCAGCACCACAGTTGTGTTGCACCAGATGCTGCACTGTACTCAGCAGGCAAAGCAAAGTTTCCTTTTCTTTTTCCTGAATTTCCATTCAATGTCCATCATTTTGGTTAGGGAATTAAGCAGAAATGGGAAACAACTGCTTACCTTTTGTCCCACTCCTTTGTTCAGGCCCAGATGTTCTCCATTTGCAAACTGTCCCAGGATTTGTTCCTGGGGGAGGCAGTACCTCCTTTAGCCATAGCTTTCTCACATGCTTCTCCACATTTAGTGACTCAAAGTTTAACCTGCTGTTTAACCTGCTTGTTTGTTTTCCAATCCCACAGGACTCAAGGGCAGGTACTTCTGCAGCTTTAGATCTGACTATGCCAAAGCTTTGAATTCCCTCACACTTTGTTATTTTGTCATCCATTGCCTTCCTCAGGTCTCCTAAGACTCCCCTGTCATTCTCATGGTAACTGCACTCAGGTATAGCAACCATCACTGCTGCACCTTTTCTCACCTTTTCACCAGGCCCTGGTTTGCTGAAGAACATTCTCTTATCCCCAGGAAAGGGCTGCTCCAAAGTGCTGTGACAAAGGACCATGTCAGGAGCTGTTAGAAAATCTGAGGACACCACACACACTGAAACACTCAAATCCAGATGTTTGTCCTTGAAGATTCTTCAAGTGCAACTTCCTTTTACAAAAGACATGCTGACTCCTCCACATCCATATAAAAATCAAGTGCCAGTTCATTTTGATCTGTATTATTCTTTTGACAGCGCTGCAAAATACAAAGCCAGATTTCTGTCTGCTGCTTCCCAAGTTCCCTGGAACTCTCTTGCAAGTTGGCATCATACCAGCCCTGTCTGTTTTCTAATAGGAGTGAGGAGATTTTAATTGAAAGGTTACATACAAGTGTTAATTACTCAACAGTTCCTGTCTGACTCCTCCCTAGGCTCTGACATCCTGCTCCCTGCAGGCAGGTATTCCCTCACTGTGTTCTTAAATTCTTAAATTAGTAGTTGGGTTTGAGATGGGTTCTGGTATGGAAACCAAGCACAATGCAGATGCCTCAGAAATGCAATGTTTCTTTCTGCTCCACTTCCTGATTTTTCACACCCTGGTCTCCATGGGTTTCTTCAAGCTTTTGGACAAACTTCTTATTCCCAACATATTTGGGAAAGAACTGTTACTTTTTATACTTTCTAAAAGCCTTTGAAAGTGTTTATTCTTTTCTATCTTCCTCACTTGGTCATGACTTCAGCTTTTGGAAGGATGCCTCTGCCTCTCCAGCATTCCTTCCCTGCTGCTTCACATCAGAACTTCTCTCTCACAGCAATTGATAGAATTGAGGCACCTCCTCTGCAGCACAGAGCCTTTCAATCAGCTTCAGCTCCCTACAAAGGTTTCACCCTTGTCACTGCTCCTTTCAGTTTCTTTTTAACCTGCTGCCTCACTCTGATATATTTTCCCTTTGCAAATCAACAGATTTCACTTCACTGAAGTTTTTGGCTTGGGTTACTTCTGCAGGATCTGTAAGTGCACTTGTGTTCACTGGCAGTACAATTCTGTACCAAGTTCTGCACAATTCCCAGAAGAAAGTCAAAATTATCTTCCCCTCTCTAGATTCTTTCACCAGATATTTCCCAAGGATGTCATTCTTGGACTGGGGTGCTAGTTTTCTCCCATTGTTTTTCCTGTCTTAAAGCTCTGTACTCCTTATTATTGTGTACTTTTCCTATCTCAAAAATTTCAGCTTTTGGGTATTTCAGCTTATTGCTTGGTTTACCATGCTGCATTTTCTTTGTTTGCTCTACAGAAAATGTGAAAGCTAATTATGTTTCAAGAAAGGCAATTAGCATTTGGCTATTATTCATCACGTAAGTACAGAATAATTGCTTGCATTTCTTCTATTTTGTTGTCCTTAATGAATACATAAACATCCAGAAAGATGAATCCACAGGACAGATCCAGTTCTGCTCATACCAAGGAATGAAAAATAATTGCTCTTTTTGGAATTTCAGAATGAAATCCATCACTGAATGAAACATTTTCTTTAAAACCTCAAAGAAAAGCAAGAAATGACAGGACCTTGCAAGCAGTTTATTTTCATTGCTCACTGAATAATAACTGTGACATTTATTTAACCCCCACTCAACTCTTCCTGTTGATGTTGATGCTGATCATGTTTGATACTTCAAACCAGCATGTCAGCAAGAAAATAAGCTGTAACTGAAAACTTCTCATTAAGTACGATTTTCTTTTTAAACACCTGTTATGGGAATAACACTGCCTTTAACTGCAGTGAGAAATGAGCAAGGTAAGAAAATTGCTGAAGACCTGAATGGTGAACAGAACGGTACAGATAGCATTTTTAGGTCAAAGGCTAAATCCTCATAGAACAAAAGACAAAGTTACTGCAGAGAGAACAAAAAGCATCAGCTGTAATATTATACACACTCATAAAATATGTCAGCTGGCTGTGCAGAGAGGTATGAAATGGGATTTAGGTACCAGTCAGTATTCAGTGCTGCTGTTCCTTCAGCTGAGCCCCCATTTCCCTGTCTCTGTTCCTGAAGCTGCTGAGGTTATGGAGACAATGATTCCCTTATTGTACTTGTACTTCTGTGACAGAGTCTCCTGAGCTGGAAGGGACCCCCAGGATCACCCAGCCCAGCCCCTGTCCCTGCACAGACCCCCCAAATTTCCCCCCTGTCCATCCCTGGCAGCGCTGCCCAAAGGCTCCTGGAGCTCTGGCAGCCTCGGGGCCGTGCCCATTCCCTGGGGAGCCTGGGCAGTGCCAGCACCCTTTGGGGGAAGAACCTTTCCCTGCTCTCCAGCCTGAGCCTGCCCTGGCCCAGCTCCAGCCCTTCCCAGCTCCTGTCCCTGTCACAGGGAGCAGAGATTGGAGCTGTCCCTCAACTTCCCCTGACCAGGAAACTGTAACTGCGATGAGTCTCCCCTCAGTCTCCTCTTCTCCAGGCTGAACAGACCAAGTGACTTGAGTAAAAACTACTGCCTGCTCCTCTAAATCACACCAGAGAAGCCACAGAACCTGCCAGGCCATTCTCCAGCACTGACTCAGCACTAGAAGGAAAATTTTGAGCCTGCAGTTGCACATTTTCCAGGGTTTGAATGTACAGTATCCAGTCAGAGAACAGAGAAAGGCTAGATCCCAGCAAGCTAGACCCCACCACTTTCTACAGCCTCTGTTACTCAAAGGAGTTACAGTAATCCCAGGATAGGCTTTCCATCACAGCCCTGAGCAGGCTGCAGGGACAGTGCCTGACCCACCCCACACTCAGACAGAGCTCTCCTGTTCTGGATTCCAGCTGCATGTTTGAGCTCACACCCTCATTTCCCATGATCATCAAGCCTACCCTGTAGGATAACACATCCCAAAGGTGGCAAATTAACATCAGAATAAAGCAACATACAAGACATCCTGGGAACAGTTTTGAGGGAGAGGGGAAATGTTTTACATCATCTCTCAGAGTAAGCTGATGGAATTCCTGATGCTCAGGACAAGGGAGTTGGTAATGAGAGAGAAATAAATTCCTTCACCTCTGGGTTGAAATCCAAGTCAGGCTGGTAGTAGCCAAGACCCATTAGCTCAACATCTGCTAGTTGTTTGGCAGCCCATGTGAAGTGAGTTATATTCCTCAGTGTCCGCATCCCAGTCGCACTAATTGGCACCACATTGGCAATCTAAACACAGAGGTTAAGGTCTGAGCACACAGCAGGCAGCAACTCTGAGATCAGGCAGCTTCAGTTTGGAGGACACATGTGATAAATTACACTTCTGGTATATGGAACTCTATTTAATTGCCCCGCCATCCTGTGCTGCCCTCAGAACAAAACTGTAAATCCAGGCGAGGCAGCGAGCTGTCAGCAATCCCTTGCCCAGCACACAGCTCCTGCAGCAGTAACACACATTATTAGGTCCATTACCAGGCAAAGCAACTTAAACAACTGTTTAAATTTTAAGCAAAATGCTGTACAGCATGAAGTTAAGTATGAGCTAAAGTGTTTGGATAATAACCCCCAATATCCATAAAAACAGTATATTTCTCTCAACTGCAGTTTTTAACACAAAAATGCAACAATCACAAAAAAGGCAGTAACAACACAGACTTGTAGATCCCAAATACCAAGGCTCTTTTCTTTTTGTCTTTCCTTCTTCTAGAGCTTTCCAACAAAGAATGCAAAGGGCCAAAGCTGATTCGAAAACACAACGCATAACTTTTAGACAATTATTCTTTTTATTACACCATGGTAAAACGTTTCCCTCTGAGGACAAAACCAAAGCTTTTAGCTCTTAATACATAGTAATAAAGGAAAATTTATTTTTTCATATAATCTGAATATGGCAGCATAAAAAAGTCTAAACTGTGAGGGAAGGAAACTCATGTTACAGTTTAGAAACTGTTCCTGATGTTTACATATCACTTCAGTTTAAAGAACTGCTTATGATGGGAACATGATGAAAGCTGTTGAGCATGAAGGGAGATGGAATGGAAGCCAAAAGAAGCATCTTTGCCAGAACTCTAAAAGAAAAGAGAATCAGAGTCAGTTAGTTTGGGAGGGACTTTGGAGTTTTCCAATCCAATCAGCTGCTCAAAGAATGGCCAACTTCAAAGTGGAGTGAGGTTGCTCAAAGATATTATAGATGCAAGCACAACATAGTACAATGCCCCGCAAAATCCACTTATCTCTTGCAAGTCTCTCTTCATCTCTTCATTTACCACTGCTCTAGAAATGATTCCACTCTAAACTGTTCTGAGAAGCAATAGGGCCAGCAGCCATCAGGAACAGGAATACACTGCAAAGGAAACAAACCTAATCTGAGCACCCGGTAGGACCATGGGATGGAGAACTTCAGCTGCTAAACTCAGACTTCAGGACAGGAGACTCTGAGAGAGCTTGGAAAGTCCAGTCCTCTCAAGATCTGTGTTTTATTTTATCTTATATTTGAGAGGTATGTTCAGTTTGTGAGAAAAAGACAGCAGTGACATAAGGCCAATGTGCATGAAAACAAACCCAACCCCCAGTCTGCATTCCACAGCCACGCTCAAAGGAGGGGTTTTCCTTCTCCTGCAAGGAGCACTCGAACCGTTCACAGCCAGGGGGTCGATTGTCTCTCAGCTGCCTCGTACAGGAACAGCCTGCTGCTTTGGCACAGCTCTGCCTGCCTGGCGTGGCTCTGCCTGGCTCTGCCTGACTCTGCCTGCCCTGCCTGGCTCTGCCTGGCTCTGCCTGACTCTGCCTGGCTCTGCCTGCCCTGCCTGGCTCTGCCTGCCCTGCCTGGCTCTGCCTGGCTCTGCCTGCCCTGCCTGGCTCTGCCTGGCTCTGCCTGCACTGCCTGGCTCTGCCTGCCTTGCCTGGCTCTGCCTGCCCTGCCTGGCTCTGCCTGGCTCTGCCTGCACTGCCTGGCTCTGCCTGCCTTGCCCGGCTCTGCCTGCCCTGCCTGGCTCTGCCTG
>VXBQ01015962.1:263647-274934 GCA_013400175.1 Phainopepla nitens
TCTGCCTGCCCTGCCTGACTCTGCCTGGCTCTGCCTGGCTCTGCCTGACTCTGCCTGGCTCTGCCTGCACTGCCTGGCTCTGCCTGCACTGCCTGGCCAGTGACAAACCCAAGCCAGTGTGACTCCCGTCAAAAGGTGCTGCCACTGCTCAGGGTCTGCACAAGCTGTTGAGGATTCTGTCTTCTTTTCTACCCCTCTACTCTGCCCTCATGAGACCCCACCTGCAGTGCTGTGCCCAGCTTTGGAGGCCTCAGGACTGAAAAGTCGTGGAGCTGCTGGAGCGAGTCCAGAGGAGGCCAGAGAGATGCTCCAAGGGGTGGAGCCCCTCTGCACTGGAGCCAGGCTGGGAGAGCTGGGGGTGTTCACCTGGAGAAAAGAAGTCTCCTTGGAGACCTTAGAGCCTCTTCCAGGGCTTAAAGAGGCCTTGTAAAAAGAAGAGAGATGGATTTTTTATACAGCCAGGTAGTGACAGGACAAAGGGGAATGGCTTCCCACTGCCAGAGGGCAGGGATTCAATCAGAGATTAGGAAGAAATTGGTCCCTGTGAGGGTGGGGAGGCCCTGGCACAGGGTGCCCAGAGAAGCTGGGTCCCTGGAAGTGTCCAAGGCCAGGCTGGACAGGGCTTGGAGCAGCCTGGGATAGTGGAGGGTGTCCCTGTCCATGGCAGGGGTGGGACTGGATGAGCTTTAAGGTCCCTCCCAACCTAAACCAGTCTGAAATTCTGTGACTCAAGATGGACCAAGGGATTTGACCTCTCCTTCCCCAGAGCTCAAATATCTCTGCCAGGCTATCCCTGCATCTGCTCTGGCAGCAAGGACACAACCTTCTTTTCCCCTTCACTATTTAAGACTCAAGGGTGGACCTTTTTTTACTCTCTTCTATATTTTTGAGGAGTAGAATAGGCTTATGCCACATTTTTTTAATGCCAGACCAATCCCTTCTGTTTTAAGACACGTTATTAGCAGCTTCTTTTAAAATCACACCATTGCAAATGATTCTATTGACACTTGAGGCAGGAGCAGCTGTGCTGACATCTGCAAGAGAATTAAAGGGGACTGTGATGACTGCCAGGAGTCCATCATTAGCTGGAAGAAACCAGGTTGGCACAAAAAACATCTATACTGGAACTGGTCTGCCTTTGGCTACATTCATGTCCCAAGCTGCCAGTTCAGCAGGTGCTGAGGTGCTTCAGCACTAATTCCTGATGCTCCAGGACTCAGTGGGGTGACAGGGCCAAGCAAAGGTTATCATCATGTAAGGTAGTGAGCTGCTTCACTGAGCAGCTCTCACATGCACTTCTGAACCCTCATACAGGTATCAAGCAAGCATTTCTACTCAAAATATATGTCTTCTCAAAAAAACAAGTATAGGAATAATACCAAGCTCATGAGTTTCCTGAGAGTAATTCCTCTCCATTTAGAAAACAGGAGGGGTCCAAGAAAGAACTTCTTCTCCGCAGGGGAGGAAGGCAGGAAGGAAGGAAATGTGAATTACATACACCTCTAGATAAGTTCCCCTTTTAAAAAAGCAAGGAAATTAGACTTAGCTAAAAAGAGCATGTTTAGCATCACTGCACAAGCTGGGGAAAAAACCTCAGAAATCCTGGCCAAAGATAATGCTGCCTCCTCCTGTCCCTGCCAGGCTTGCCACAGTCACTGCCCCAGGCAGAGGGGAAAAGGCCATTTTCCACCTTTTATAAGCACCAGCACTTTGAAGTTAGAAATCAGAGTCACCATTTGATGATCACCTCTCCCTATGTCACCCTAGGTTTCTTTGCAATAAGGCTGTTAAAAAACATGTGTTTTCACTTTTTTTATTGTTATAAAAAAGATAACTCGTAACCGAGCAAAGGCTCTGTTGATACAACAACATGTGGATTAAATCTGAAAGGAGAAAGTAAACTGTTCTGATAAACTGACAATCCTGCTCAGAGGCCTTATATCCAGGTTAGTGTAATAAATCATGAGGAAAGATTTCTCTTTGGCTGAAACAACCATTTATTTAGGCATGGAACAAGAGTATTTTAAAATTGCTTTGGACATTTTAGACATAAGACTTTCTCCATTTTGTTCCTTTTTGTTTGTTCATTTTCTGTTGAGTTTTAGGCATATACTCAAAGTTTTGCATTTGCTTTACTTAAAAATAGTTACTTTTTGGTGCTTAAACCTCTGACTAGACAATATCATTGGGCTCCTACAGAAACAAGAGGAAAAAAAAGAAAAAAGAAAGGAAAAAGTGGTTCTTGCTCCATTACATCATTACATTAGACAGAAAACTGCCCCAAAATTTAAGCTTTCCCCATCATGCTCCTCTTGTGTGTTTTAACAGTTGCATTTGTTCCTTTAACCTCTATTAGCAGGGACTTTTTCACTCTTTTTTTAGGCAGAAGACACTCTGCACTATTGCTACCTGCCCCTATCACACAGTGTCCCACAGTGCCTTCTGAGCCCTACACAAGAACCTGCCCTGTCAGAGCATCACACTGGGCAGGTGACCAGCAGGGATGGGCTTGAAAAACCCCAGTCACACCAGCAGCCCCAAAACACAGCCCAGAACCAGCACTGGGCCTCCAGAGCCCCCTGTGCTGCTGGGCAAAAATCAGGGTTTGGCAGAACTTGAGTACAACACTGAACTGTAACTACAGATGGGTCGAAGGACTGCAGCCATGTTTCTCAATAAAAATCTAATTTGTACCTGGATCTGACTTCAGAGCTAAAGCATTTACCATTTCCCCTTAACACACTGTGCTGTGGGAATGGCACTGGCCAACTCAGGCAAACACATCACCACAGAACACAGCTGGTCTTCAAACAGTGACAAAAACCGAAACATCACCATAAAACAAAACTTTCAGTTCCACAGAAATGTTCTGTGAGAACATTTCTAAGAGATACTGCTCAAAATTTGAAGAAAATGTTTCCTACAAGCAGGGTAGAGCTCCTCTTAAGTATGTTCTGTAATGTCCCTGCCTCCTGGAGTCCCATGATTTTTTAGAACACACAAACTGTGGTAAAACATGAGAGAGATCTGAATATGGGATAGAGGATAACACTAAAGGGGTGAAGATTTTGGCTGAAGCCTCTGCCATTCACAGTGTCAGTCCTAAAGTCACTTACAGGAATCACAAGAGTACAAGAAACTCTTCAAACCCATTAAAAACCACAATCCCCAGTCCCACAGATGAGATGCTTTAAGCTCAGCAACCTTTTATCTCTGCCAGAGGAGTCCTGTGTATTCCATTCCACCTTAGAATCCATCTGCCAGCCAGCCAAATAAAAGGTTCTTCAGAAATTCCAGCTGATGCAGTCACTGGGAAGCCATCCCAGCCTCCCTCATCTGCTGCTGTATTCCCAACACCCTGAAAGAATCCAGGGGCCACACATCAGCCCTGATCAGGTCTGGGCTGTTCTGTCCCCCACCCACTTCCTTTGCCTGGAGCAGCTGTGCCACCCTCCAGGAGAGCAGTGGCAGCTGGGAAGTGCAGAATACCTGCCTCTGTCTCGGGCTGCTCTGCCAGGGGATGCCCAGCCCAGACCTGCCTGCAGGGGCTTTCAGGCTGTGCCATCAGCTGCCTCACAGGCTGCAGGATCTCCCCAAGTGCTGCTTCCCACACACCTGCAGCCACCCACATGGCTCAGCTCAGCTCCTGCTGGCTCCCCCTGTGCTCTCCCACAGAGGGATGCTGGAGAACCCCTGAGCAGGAACCACTCCGCTTTTCATCTATCCAGGCAACCCCTCTTTGCCAAAGAGCTACCAAGGGGATGGAAGGTTCTGGGGGGACAGAAAGGGAAAGTGCAAGAGGGGATTAAAACCTAGGAGGGGAAAAAGAAGGCCTGACCAGGACTTTTTCTTATTATTCTGCTTTGCTTGTGGAGAATGAAGTCTCGTGGCCAACAGAGTTCATAGAAGGCCTGCACAGTGATTCAAGACTCCAAAGAAAGTGCTGTCTCCTGGCTGAAGCACAGACCCTGCTTTGATAAACACTCCTGTGGTCAGTGTTTACTGTCCTTACCCTATGGACAAGCTGCCCTTGGAGAACAGCTCCCTGGCAGGCCACATGGCAGTCTGGAAGGAGCTGCTCAGTCAGCAGGACAGCTGGCTCTGTTCACAACTGTCCCTGCCCCGTGATCTGTCACACCACCTCCACGCCTCCTCTCCCACCCTGCAGAGGCACAGGAGCACCCCGCGGAGCAGTGACAGAACCCAGCCACCCCTGCACCACTCCCACAGCAGGGGAATTCAGAGGCTGAGTGAAGCCATCCCTTCAGGCTGAGGTTTGTGCCTTGCAGGGATGGCTCCAGCCAGGAAACAAGCCCTGGGTTCTGCCAAGCCTCCCCAGGGTGGGGATGAGTCAGTGCTAATTGCTCAGAAAGCTTCTGGGTCCCACCGGTTTGGTTTGGTTTTGTAAAAGCAAAACAAGGTATGTTTAGACAAAGGTAAGATTATGTTTGTGTTTACAGACAATCTGACTCCTGCATATAAAGAATGCTGTTCCTTGGACAAAAAAACTAAAAACATCAGGAAATCAAAAGTTATGCAAATTATCTGGCTCTATAATCTTGCCAGAATAGAAGCACCACTAAAGCAGTTGAACAATAATCATGGTCCTAAATTTGACTTCTCTGTTCAATATTTTAATTATATTTTTTAAAAAATTCTAAACCACTTCAGATTTCAAAGCACGTTTATATACACTGATTAATTCTCTCATGGTAAAAATCATTATCCTCTTTTTGACACAAGGAAAGTGAAAGAAGACAAACTATTTGTCAAGGGCACAGATAGAACTGGTGGAAGGGCTGGTATTAAAACCCAAGAATTTCTGAAGCAACTCATATTTTTATCAAGGATTTACTTTTTTTAAAGACCATAGCAACCAAAAAAAATTCCAAAATAGATATATACTTAGGATCAGGGCAGTTTATGGGGTAAAAGCCACGAGAAAAGCAAGTTCATTACTTCACATTTGGAAAACTGCAGTGAATTCTCTAATAAATTGTTGCTATGTTCCATATAGAGAACAAGCATGAAATCAGCCCACAGCACAGACAGTCTTGCCTTGGATCACCAGTACGCAGGGTAATCCAGCTCCAGATTCCCACTTTCTGCTCTGGAGGCAAAGGACTTTTGCAGCAGGATTTCCCCGGACAGCTGGTGGGGAATGTGGCCACTCAGCTCCCTGGGTGATTCCAGAGTGCCCTCTAACGAGCCTGCAGCTGCATTTCACACACACAGGGCCGCCAGGAAAACCCAAAATGAGCCTTGTTTCCACTTGACAAGGGGAAAGCAGATGACAGACGCTAACTGGTGACTGCTCCTGCACAGATATTTTATACTGACCTGCACTGTGCAAGCCCTCGTTGGTAAATACCTCAGTAAGCAGCAGGACTATAGAGAAAGATGGGAAAATTCACAGTTCTCCCATTCCGAGAGAAGAAAGGATACTGAGTCAGATGAAAGTTAACCCAGTACAACTTTTTAAGATAAACTGAATTTTACACAATCTGTAAGGAATTTCTGGGTAACTTTTCAATATATGATGTAGTCAAATCAAACTTTACGAAATAAGTGAATATCATCAACGAAGTTCAGAAATCAAAATGGAATCTCCTTGAATATATTCCTTAATACACTGACTGACTTTTTGGCCTTGGTTTGGACCCAGGAGTGGGCACAGAAGCTGCAGTGGTGGAACAAGACTTGCTACAAGTTCTTCAGCAGACACGTGGTTTATTGCCCAGTTCCCTTTCACCCACCTACATAAACTAATAAACCATCCTGTAAACCAAGGAAGTTCTTGTTGAGACACAAACCCCATGCTGATCCTCAGAACACAAATTCACTTCAATAATCTCAGCATCACACTGTCAGAATGGAGCTGCTCCTTGGCCTTGAAGCTGTACCTACAGCTATGTCAGAAGAGCACAGCTGCTCAGCGTAGGCTCAGAAAACTCACAGCAGCTCCTCTGCAGCTCCTGTCCCCTCCCTCCCCCCTGTCCTGCACCAAGGCATCCCACTCAGGTGTCCCTCAACCCCAGGTGGGAGCAGAAGGTGCAAATGATCCTTTCCCAAGCTCCTACGAGACAGAATGGAAGGGGGCAGACGTTCCTGAAGCTGCAGTGTCCTCATCCTGCCAGATGTGTGTCAGAAGCCTCTGAACAGACCTGGCAAACTCAGCCCAAGTGGCAAACTCACCTTGAGGGAGGATGGTGAAGGTGTCAGCTGCTGGGCAATGTCTGGGAATCCCTCTGCCACCAGGAGCTGCAAGGAAGCAAAGAGGCCTGTGAGCACCTGCACACCTGGCAGCCCAACACCTCAGCCCCCCAGCAGGCACCTGGCTGATGCAGGCTGGGAGACAGACATTGGTAGGCATCATTCCTCCTTGAACCTGTCTCACATACTTGCCAACTTCTTTATTTCTTGCTAAGCATCTTTACTGTAGTGTTAAGATCATGAGGTGGAATGAGGGGAGAGCTCATAGGAATCTGCAGTTCCTCCCAAGGGGCAGCTCTGATCTCTGCTCTGGGCCAGGGACAGGAGCTGGGAAGGGCTGGAGCTGGCCCAGGGCAGGCTCAGGCTGGAGAGCAGGGAAAGGTTCTTCCCCCAGAGGGTGCTGGCACTGCCCAGGCTCCCCAGGGAATGGGCACGGCCCCGAGGCTGCCAGAGCTCCAGGAGCCTTTGGGCAGCGCTGCCAGGGATGGACAGGGTGGGGTTGGTGGGGTCTGGGCAGGGACAGGAGCTGGGCTGGGTGATCCTGGGGGTCCCTCCAGCTCAGGGGATTCTGTGATTCCATCTGGGTCACCAAAGACTATGAACACCTAAGCAATGTGATGAACCATGCAGGGAACCAGCACCCTGACACACACAGGTTATCCACTTCAACAAGCACAGCACCTCCAGGAAAGCTCCACTCCATGCCTGGAATGGCCCAGGGGCCACTACTGCTCACAAACAGCCCTGGACAACAACACCCTCAGCTGCACAGGTAACAAAAACCTGCCCTGCTCCAGCTGAAGCTGCAGCTGGAGCCAGTACAGCCCAACTGCACTGTCCTTTTCAAAGAGCCAAACTCGTTTCCTTTCAGCTTCTAACACTGGGAGACTTGAGTCCCCAAGGAATATTTTCCAAAACCATACAGGCAACTGTATAACCCAAGAAACCCAGGTGGAGCAATTTGATGGAGCCAGGGTTTCCCAAGCAGTGCTGAGTCCCTCCCCTGTGCTCACTCACATGTTCAAACATTCCTCACAGCACTGCTACATTCCTGCCAACTCTCTTCCTGACAAAACAGCTTATTCCTTGAGGAGGTTCAGGCAGAGTTTGACATTACAAAGATCAGCAGTGGGCAGAGAGTGTCCTGGCTGTTTTGAAAAAGGGACTTTTCTTTCATGAACATGTAACCCAAACAAGGCTCAGTGAATTGGTGTAAAATCAAAAATTATTAGAAAGTCTCTTTTGAACCAGACCTGCATCCTACCCAGCACAGAATAAAAAGTGTAGAAAAATGCACGAGCACACTAATTGCTGAATGATGACACAGTTGTGTGCAGAGCTGTAAGGGTAATCCCTTGTTAGGTACTCTGCTTTCGAAGGCAAGAGCAACAGCCAAGAATAAATCACATTGTGTGGGTATCACGAGCCATGGAATGAGCAAAAAAAATGTTACATTGATCAAGAATGTCAAATGACAGCAGCCACAAATTTAGACTTAACATGAAGTGTGACCATACCCTTGGCAGAGCTGGAGATGTAATAAGGAGGAAATTATTTACATGCATTAAATCCATGTAGAGCTGGAGTCTCTCCTGCCCTGGCTCAGTGATGTGGAACAAGGATCACAGCAATGCCCAGCTCAGCGACCTGCCCAGGAGCCAGAGCTCACCTGTGCAGACACACCTGCAGCTCTGCTCTCCAGACAGACTCAGAGATGAACTGAAGCCCTGGGTAGAGAATTTGGCTGCTATATTATGACAGGAGAAAGAGGCTTTGATGAATTTTTTATGTCAGTTGCTACCACAAGCAGCAGAGGTAGGTACACCCTGCAGGAACAGCAGCCCCAGAGCAGGACACCCACAGGAACCACTCCAGGTATGTCAGTTTGGTTTCTGGGTTGTTCCTGTTCAAATGTTTATACAACAGAAATTCCACTTTTTTTTTTTCCTTTGCTTAATTCTTCCATTCTTCTTATTTATATGTACTTTTTCTTCATTAACAAATTCCTTCTTCACGTTCACAGTGTGGCAAGTACACTGTGGACAAGGAATACACAACCTTGTCCATGGGATAGTGTCAGAGAAGGTGCAGAACCCTCATGTGTTACAGGTGATCAGACAGAAGTTGGAGAGTTTTTAACTGCTCCTGCTCTGATCAGATTCCAAAACACCTCATCTTTCTTTACCTGCATTTCCACCTATTCCTTGCAGAAGAAACTACAAGGAGGATTATTTTGTAAGAACTAGCAACACATATGGGTTTTTTCCTGCTGTAGAAATGTCTTTGACAGAATCAACTGCCTCAGCCCTCAAACAGGTCTGTTCCTGCTTAGAGCCAGCACCAGGGGCTGTGCCCAGAGCAACAGCCCAGTGAGTGGCAAGGCTGAGACTGAATAAGCTGTTAATGACACAAGCAGGGCTTATTGCCTGATTCTCACCTGCAGCCCACAAAGCAGGATTTTCCCCAGGTCTCCCAGCAGGGAGTTCCCAGTCAGCACAGGTGGGAAAAGGACAGCTGCTCCTGACCTCAAACACCTGCACAGGGCTCTCACCTGCCAGGCCCCAGTTAATGCCATTTGGTCACATTGCAACACCAAACCTCCACCTGTATTCCGGAAGAGCCAAAGACTTGAATCCTCGGGGAAACAGCTTTCCTGACTTCCAACATCCCACGTGTACACACCCCCTTCTTTCATTTTTCTGCAAGATTTTTTCAGATGTTTATCACTGACATCTGCCATAGCTCCTCCAACACTGTATCAATTTATTGCCATTCATTCAGATGAGAGATGAACATGTGAATCTGCAGGATGTTCAGCCCTTGGCACGTCCTGTTTCTGTTCCTTGTATTTCTGTTCCTCACTCTCTCCAGTGCCCCTGGTTACCCAAGGGAGTTGCTTGAGGAGGCTGCCAGAGCACCAAGAATCCTCAGAGAGCTACAAAAGTATATTTCTATTTAAAAAATTATTACACAGACTCAGTAATTAGCTTTTGAATTAAATTACTAAAACTTGGTTCAGAAGAACACTCTTAATTCCAATAAAATGTCTCTGTCACTGGCCCAGAGATGCCCTATGTCATTCCCTTTCCTCCCAGCTTACATCACTGCACACATCAGCGAGTTATTTAATGCAGGTTTGGGTAAATTATTTATTCACAGGAGCAGCTGCTTTGGTTGTCTGAGTGAGTGTCTGTGAACTGGCCTCCACCTCTGCACCAGCTCTGAGCTGAGAACTGCCAGCACAGGGAGCACTCCCTGCTGCCTCCCACCTCTCTCCACACTGCCTCTGGAGAATCCCTCAAGGTGCACTTGTTCCAGCTGTGCCAGCTGCCGTTTGCAGTGGAAAGGAGCAATCTGAAGTATTCAGTTTAGTCCTTCTGTGTCTGCACCCCAGGCTGACCTGAGGGGCTCTGTGTGAGCAGCACTGCCACTGCCCACCAGAGAGGAGTGTTGTGCACTGCTGAACTGCAGCCACCAGCACAACTCTGTGCAGGTGAGTGGCACCATTTCTACAGGCAGCACTGCTGCCTTAGGAACTCCAGACAGAGCTTTTCTGATGGAGCATTTACTTTCCAGAAGATGCATTTTGCTGGTTTTGCTCCGAATGTTAAACTTTGATTGCTTCTGCCCTATTGCTTGCACAAACTGGCCTGGCCCCTGAAACTGCCCAGGAGTCTGCTCTGAACACACCTTCAGCACTGAGATCCTTCAGCTGAGGAGCTGACAGGCCTTCCCCTCTTCCCAAACTCCTCCTGTAATTACCCTCCATCACTGCTGGGAAACTGAGTTACATTCAACAGAATTTGTGCAGCTCTGCCTCAGTTACCAGATCCTGCTGTGTGCTTTGCAAAGGCTGACAGGATCCAGCTGTGGGATAATTCTCCACAGGCATGTATTTCCAGAGTGCCTGAGTCACTCCTCAGCTCTCTTCTCTTGAATGTGCCTGAATAAACTGAACTTATTCAGGGTTTGTTTTCCAGAACTAGAGCATTTTTGTGGCCTGCCCTGAACTCCCCAGTATTTTTTCTATCTCACTGGAGAGTTCCTGGAACCAGAGATGCCCTGGTAGCCTGTTCTAACCACACGCACACACAAGGTCACCACAGCCTGATTTTCTTTAGAAAAACTGAAAGCCACACCAGCAATCTGCTCCTCCCCCAGCAGTGCAGTTCAGATTGTGCCACCGATGCACCTGTGTCCTGCCAGTCCCCCTCCACCAGTGGCTGTGGTGAGAAGCTGTCGTGGTCTCAAGATCCTCCTTGCACAGGGAGGGAGCCACCCAGGCAGGCAGACCAGAGCACAGCAGCAGCACCTGGTCCCTGCCATGTCCCCTTGTGTCAGCAGGGACCTCGAAGGGCAAAGCTCACACAGCTGCTTTTGGGCTCAGCCAGGGACTGAACCAAGGTGTGGGAAGCAGCTGGCTCCCACTCATCCACAGCTTCCATCTTGTCCTAAGGCCGTTCTCACACTTCCTACGGTAACACACCACCTGTTTAATTAACTTATCAGGTTGCACTAGAGTTCAATTCCTCGGAAGATCCAAGTACGTAGATCTAAGCATTCATCAGCTGACTCAGACAGACGCTGAAATTCCTTCCCAAGGAATACCAGCGGGGGGATCTCCTTTCCAACCACGTGTGGTTTAGCCTTTAATGTCAACATTCATTGCATCTGCCGGCTCTAATTATACGCAAAATTTTACCCGCTTATTTTATTCCACTCATGCCGCTGAGATCACGTTAACAAACTGTCTTTCTTTTCCTAAACTACGTCTTATCTTTCCATGCGTGGACAGTACTGGCGGTACTTCCCATTCCACCGACTCCTCTTTCCGCGCGGCATTTTAAATCCGTGGCAGGGAGCCAAACCAGCGCGTTTGAGACTGAAACCCGCCGGCTGCACCGCTGCCCGGCCAAGGGCTGCCGCGCGTTTTTCGGTCTGTCAGCGTGCACCCAAGTCGCTCAAGCCCGCGTAAGCGCTGTACCTGCGTCCCGCGGAGCTCAGGGTGCGATCACCGCTGCCGCTGAGCCCGCTCTCTCCGCCCCGCACGCACGGGCCCCTCGCCCGGCACGGC
>VXBQ01015963.1:4478-14689 GCA_013400175.1 Phainopepla nitens
TTTTTTTTTTAATTTTTATTTTTTTTTCCCAGGGTGCTTTCAGTCCCGGGTCTTCTCGCCCTGTGTTTGTAAACGAGGAAGGGGTGGGGGGGAGCCCTCACGCAGGGGGAGATGCTGAGAGGCTTGCAGTGGAACTCCAGCTCTCCCCGGCCCNAAAGCTGACCCAGCTCGCTGTGCAGAACGGGACAAACCCTGGTTAATAACGCCCCAGAGCTCTCCCTGGAAACTGAGGAGCTGTCAAAGGCGGTAGAGATTAGGGGACCCAAGCACGAGCATCCCTGCGCTCGCAGATAAAGGTGTTGCGTCTGTTCTGGGGGAGATATTGAAATTTTAATCTTTAGGGTCACGTGACTCATTAAATAATTAATGCAGATAGTCAGGAATGGATCTGTGGCCGTCAGTCCTCACTAGGAGTGATTCTCTCAGAAGTGAAACTCAACTCCTTATTACTGGAGTTTCTTTTTCTTTCCTTCTTTCTTTCTTTTTCTTTCTTTCTTTTTTTTTTCCCTTAAAAAAACCCCACCTGATTTATCTTGAAAGATTCTAAACTTCTTAAGCAAGCAATAGGGTCTGTGTTGGTAAGTAGGTAGTGTGTATTTCTAGCTTGATGACTTTAATTGTTTGTGCTTGCTTTGTCTGCTGAGCATTTGCTTAACAAGTTTAATATTTAGAAATGTTAAATCTTTGTTTTAGCTGCCTTGTGGTCACATTACGGCTTTTGGTGATTAAGTGTTACGGAGGCAAACACACTTGATAATGTTCTAATTCATACTGTGGAAGGCTGGGTGCCACAGCGCAGGAGGACCTGCTTTGTTCAATTTTCCTGGCGTTAATAAATCACCGTCTCTTAATACATGGCCAAAAAAGCAATGGAAAGGCAGTGAGCATTGCAAAGGAAAAGTCATGGGCGAATTTCTCTATGACTCATTAGTCTGAACGATTTATGTACGAACTGAGAGTGCCGCAATGAATATTAGAGTTTGGGATAACAACAAATTTAAAAAAAAAAAAGTAAAAAAAAAATCATAGTTTTTGTTAAGTGTTTTATTGCTACTTAGCAACTCTTTCAAGAAACAGCGTACTTTAAAGGACCGTGGCAGTGTAAAATATGGTAGCGTGACCTAACAGCTCCAAAATAAATAACAGAAAGTCGCTGGCATCGTTTTTAGAAACACGCTCCATATTTAACACGAGTGGGACAACCCAGTCACGACACGCTTGATCGATGATTATTGCTGTTTGTAACATGATTATTGATTAGGGATCAAAACGGCTAAGGTACGACTTTGAGCCTAAAATGCCAGGGGGTTTCCCCTGTGCTGGAGCCGAGTGGAAGGAAAGGTAGAGCTGAGGATAACCCCAGGAAGCAGCGCCCGGGCTCTGTGATTGCAGTTCGAACTTTCCATTTTCTTTTGTGTTTGCCAGTAGATTTTAAGAGTCAGCGCTCGCAAATTTATGAGACAGCAATAAACAGTTTAGTAGGCTATTATTGCATGATTTTATGTAGACTGGAGTTCAACACCAAATTTAAAATTATTAGCGTAATTATGGAACTACTAAATTACCAAAGCAAAGTATCTGCTCGAAAAGTTCTCCCAAGACAGACTTAATATTTCCAGGGCTCAGATAACACCCTTCAGCAAGAATGGTGTTATTTAATTATTAGCATTTACATTTACTGACGATTGTAAGATGCGTTAGATGGGTTTTATTAGCAAGACTGAATACAGGGGTACATTATTACATCTGACAAATTCATATGTAAAAGTGATTCAGTAAGTGGCGTGCAAATAACCTGAGTATTGTCTTTTTGGACCTAGCAATATTGTTTATTTTAGCGGAAAAGAAGCAGTCCAGTTTTCCCCCCTCCGTCAATGGCTTTCAGTGATGTCGGTTTTTTCGTTGCCTTTTTTTTTTTTTTTTTTTAAGCATTTGGGCCCGATCCCGCTTCACTGAGGTCAATTGTTAGTCTCTTACTGAGCTTGTGATGGCAGGATTGGGCCCCGGCTAACCGTTTGAATAAAAGCCCAACCACAATACGCCCTGCATTTAAACTGGAACCCTTTCCGAGTTTTATTCAGCAGAGATGAACACCACGACTTGTGTTTAATGTCTGTTCTTGATTAAATGATCCTAAACAAAGGTTTCCCAGAGGAAAATAAAGCAGACATTCATGTAACAAGAGTTAGGAATGACAATATTTCCAAACACTTGGAGACAGAAGGCATAGCTGTCTACGGGGGAAAAAAAAAATAAGGAAAAAAACCCAACCAAAACAACCGCACGCTTTTATTTCTCAGCTCCCCGTGCTCTTCACCCGGGTGGGAATCCACGCTCCTCGCGGGAGCCCGAGCCCGCTCCATCCCCGCCCGCCCCTCTCCGGGCTCTCCCAGCGCACCCGGCAAACCATGTACTGCCAATGAAGGAGCAAAATACCTCCCCCTGCACTCCCCGGTAAGGCACTGTTTGTTGCTTGTTTACAGGGAGCCCCGAAACGAAGCCGCTCGGCCGGGGCGGTGGAAGAAGCCGGGAGCGCCTCATCCCAACCCTGCGCAGCTGGAGGAGGTAAGAGCCGGGCAGCGGCCGCTGCTTTTGCGCCCGTCGCAGCTGTAAGAATGCGATTTGCCTGGTACCTGCATGAGGAACAGGACTGCTGGAATGAGATTTTGTTGTTGTTGTTGCTGCGATAAATATTTAACCTAGCAGGAATTTTTTTTTTTTTTCCCTGGATTGGCTCTATTCATCTTCCGTGGGTGGTGAATGCGCGTGTCTGGGCAGACAAAGAAGTGTAGGGGACCTGAGTGATCGCCATCCTTATAAAGGCATTGGGGACAGGAAGGATGCAAAGTCATCTGAAGAGCGAAAGAGTTAGAGAATTTCTTTGTCCGTTCTTAGCTCCTTCCGAAATCAAAGGCACCAGGCGAGGGAGAGAGGGCTGGAGTTCGGTATTGAATGGCTGCTTATCGCGGCTTGTCTGCTCGCCTCCTCCTCGAGGAGTTCCGCAGCCAGTCCTGCAAACGAGAAGTGCATGTGGGGATGTTAGAAAACCTGATTTTTGTCTGGCTGCGTACAACAGAATGGTTCGCGAATAAATTTCGGGTGTTTGCCCGTCCTGGCCTGCTTTGCGCTGAGTGGAGGTCGGTGTCTGGTGGTTCGGAGTGGCTGAAGTCCTTGATGTGCTTGGTCCTCTGGCAGGAGAAAAGAAATGCTTTCCAGAGTGACAATTTTTTTTTTATTTTATTTTTATGCCGGCCGTCGAGAGGGGAGGATTACATAGAATTAGCTCAAATTCCTGCTAGATTTACCTGCTCCTTTTTGGATGTTGATGTACAATTAGTGTATTTTACTACCTTTTAAACGCGGCCATAAATTACAGGACTACAAGGGCTCTTTGTGTTGGCTTAATGAGCTGCTTAAATCTTAACTACAAAAAGGCGCTGCAAATGTCTATTCACGCTTGTGTTCGGAAATTGAAAGCGAAAACATGGTACGAAGGAACCTTCCTCCGGTGGCATGTACCCACAGCATTGCGGGCAGAGATATTTGGGATTCCTTAGCGGACCCAACACCGGCAGACCCAGCTGAGTCTGAGCAGAGCTTCTCTCACAGGGGCACAGTCGATAACGCTGCTCTTTTTATCTACTCGGGAATGATCAAAGACCAACTTTATCAGACGCACGGATGTAGGTAAACAGCTCTGCGTCCCAGCAGATTGCAACTCTTTCGAGGTAGCGAGGAAATAAGTACTTGTATCGTACGGGTGATTCCCATTTCACCTCCACATGGGAGCGATAGGCACACCTCTTACCAACTGGCGTGAAAGTAAACTTGAAGCACAGTAAAAATTCTAACTCTAATTCTATTGAAGGTAACTTTGAGTAGCATTAATGCTAAGAGTGGCTATTGATGCCAGAACGGGTACAAAGGGTCTGTCTCCCTTAAGGAAGGCACGTTATGAACTCAGATCTGTTTGTTGTTACTGAGGCTGGAACTCAAACTTAGCTCGAAGCCATGTGTATAAAGCACAGAAAAATCAGTAGCACACCTACTGATAAACGCCCCATTTTCTCTACTAGAAACAGTCTTTTTGGTCTCCAAATCATCAAGGTAATAAACCACAACGTTGAGTGTCCAGGAACAGGAACAAAGCAATAAATGGGGTCGCGAGGGAAGTCTAGCGCCTGCGACTCGCAAAATCATTTGAATTTGCATCTGAAACCTCATAATCACGCTACTAGAGCAAAGAAAACTTTCTCCAAATTCGGCGGAAGGGAATAATTTTCTGCTGCAATTCAGGACAGCACAAAGTTAGGCAGACTGCCCCTTCTGCCTTCGCAAAGCACACTCTGTGAAAGGTATTCACACGTCAAGAAGTTACTTTTCTTAAGAATTAATTAGTTTCCCCACTATATACACCAAGTTAATTGTTAAACAGTAGTTTTAGGATTAACTTGACCATTAATACCAATAAAGATGTTCACAGAAACAGGGTTTTGAAGCCAATAGCCACAGCTAGCGTTAAGGCATTTCAGATGACTTATGATTGTGATTTATTGCTTTTGTAGTTTCTATTTGCTCAAGACTGTAACTTCTAAAGCCATCTTTCTACTTTTGACGCAAAGCAGTCGATAACTTTTTACAACAGCCCCAAGAAAGACTTGCTTTGCTTTTTTCAACATCTGCTCCATTCCCCATTAATTTCAGTTTCATTGTTGCAGAAGAACTTCTCTGTATGTTCCTTCTATGGGATGTAAGCGCACCAAATTTAAAAGAGCCGTGAATCCATCGGTCTCAAGCAAATATCGGCCTTGGTTTACAATGAGCATGAGAGCTGTGGAGTTACCAGGCGTGCTGATCGTTACAGACTCGGGCATGTCGAGTGTGCCTAATGCCCTCTCTTTTTCAAAAGTCTGTAGTTTGTATTCCGGTTCCCAGTGAGGGATAATAGATGTACACCCTGGTACTCGGTTAGTTACTTCCATATGAAGAATTGCGAAGTTTTCTCCTGCTGTAACGTCATGCTGACTTTGCTGCAGTGCCACTACTGTACACTGTTACGAAACGCTTTACATTCCAGCGGCCCCTTTTCACAATCCAGGCGAGAGTATAATAAGGCTTGTCCATAACACTAGAAGTCACCTTTAAAAAAGAAAAACTCCTTCCGTTCTGTTCAATGAAGTGTAGGTGAAACAGCATGGGGGGATATGTAGTTATCCTCTTTGAGCTCATGGGAGACGGTGGAAAGATTTAGGCAAGGGTGTACACATGATGATGTACAGTGCTGGAGTCACAGAACTGAACCAGGAGCGCGTTAAAAGCATGAGCCATCTGATTTACTTTGACTTCTTCCAGAAAAGTTGTGTGAGTGGAGAGTTTCTTTTGTTTGTTTAGCTTATTGTGTCAATAGCACAAGTTAAACAATCTTACAGGGAAGATGTGATGGGTTCACACACAGGCGAAGCTGCCTGGCTCAGGGGCCACATACAACTTTACTTGTTTTCTTTTTTTTCCTTAATTTTTTCCCCTTAGGCAAAGAACTCCCCCTCCCCAATTTTTTTTTTCCAACGTTAGAAACCTATAATTTTGTGCATCACTCAAACTAGCTGTATAGGAAATGCGTAAGCACAGGTTTAACAGCAAGGTCCCAAAAGATTTTGCAAAATTCAGAGGCACGCCAGTGAGGGAAGGTGTATTCTTCATAGTGTGTTACGAGGACAAAAATCAACTAGCCTCTTAGAAGAGACTCTTTTTTGCCTTTGTCAGGTAATTATAGGTCTTTTTAGTTTCTACAGGAGCCCTGATGTAGCGTGTGGGAGTTGAGCAAGCCCTGTACAATGGCAGGGTAGAGGGAGCTGGGGGTGGGGGGAAGGCTGGTAATCGTCCCGTTTAGAAGGGGGCTGGAAATAATAGCATTAAGATTTGGGCTTTCTTCGCGGCTTGCAGAGGACATGCGACGTGGAGCAGAGTGGCGGGCCTGGGGAGCAAATGCCGCTTAATTAGGCTAAGTATCGAAGCGCAGCGCTACAAGAATTCCTCTTACCTTCCAATGGGTTTTGTGCAAAGAAATATCGGTGTGGGAGGAAAGAGAATCAGACCAATCTCCCCCCGTAGTCATCTGCATCTCTTAGATTTTTTTTTCCCCCTCCCTTAAAACTCTTCTTTAACATATTGGGTTAAGGCTTTAAAAAGCGAAGGCTCGCGCTAAGAAACCCTGTTCCTTCAATGATTCCCTATTTCAAATAAAAGGATTTAAGTTGACGTATGACCACGTGAGCACATAATACAGCGCATTATTGTGGCATTTGGAGTGGAGACCCGGTCTGGCTCCGTCTGCGATTACGCTTTTCCAGTTTCTGTTCAGAGCAAGCACTGCTTTCTATTATTTTTTTTTTTCTCCTGCCCCCGTCACCGTCCCCACAAGAGCTGGCCATTTCGCTGACAGCTTTCGTTCCTTATGGAAAGGTTATTGTCGAGCCGAGAGGACGAAATGCTTCGTTAGAAAGGATGGATTTTATTTTAAGGTATTTCCGTTGATTGTTCATTTATGTGGTGAGTTATTGCTGTTCGAGGCAAAGGTCAGTAGCAGAGGCTGGAGTGAGTGCGTGTGTGTGCGTGCGGGTGTGTGTGCACCCGGAGCCAGGCTGCTTCCCCCTTTGTTTCAATTTGCTGTGGTAAATATTCAACTCTACCCTTGCAGCGAGCAGAGCAGGCAGAGTTTGCTTCTTTATTTATTTTTCTCCATAGAGATCCCACACTGCTGTTGATGGCCAGCTGCCTCCGCTACAGCCCCTCGATTGCCATTTTACCATTATTTATGACCGGCTAGAGATAGGAAGCCTCTTTTATTGTCGCGTTTGAATATTCTCCCCACACCCCCCCCAATTTTATTCTATTATTTCGCGTGTTTGTGTGTTTATTTATTTATGTATTTGGGCAAGTCGGAGGAGACGATTTGGGGGGTGTGTGATGCTCCTCTGTCGGGGTCGTGCTCGAGTGTGCGGCGGCGGTTGTTGTTTTATGGGTGTTTGTTCGGCCGCTGCCGCTCCGTAAATCGATGACTGTGCGATCGTGCTGCCATTTTATTTATGATGCTTTAGTGGTACTTTGTTTATTGTGCGAGGAGCGCTGCATGAGTGCTCAGCTCTATGGCAAGGCTTCCCCTTCCCAAATGAGCCAAGGCGCTCCTCTTTATTTCTCCGCGGTGAGAAGGAGCTGAACCAAGAGCCCGGCACGGCTTCTAACAATAAATCAGCCTTGAAAATGTGGGGGTTTATTCTGCCTCTCTGAGTGGGATCTGGAAAGAGAAAATAAAAAGGAGAGGAGTAGGAAGTATCTCCTAGGAGAACATATACTCCCTCTAAATTAATATCCGTGCCGTCGCTTACATAAATATAGGTATATCCATATATACAAATATGTAAGTATTTGCGTATACTTATCAATATGAATGCGTAGATATAATTGCACTTTAAATGACAAAAGTGAAAGATTACTTGGCTATCTAAAGAGGGCAAAATGCTAAATGAAACCCTGTTTCCCCGGTGTGCCCGTGCTTTGGGAAAGGTTGGAGCCCTGGGACTCGCTTTCCTCCAGTTCTCTCCATGCCTCTCGCTTATTCCTGTTGAGCCATTTTGTGTCCAGTTACGCGCTGTTTGTAATTGCCCATCTTCTAAGGGGTCAGAAAGAGAGGGAGAGAGGGGAGAAAAGTGAACGATGATAAAAACTCCGCTGAGAGCACCAAAAAAAGGGTTATTTCCACTCGAAGCTGTTCGCGGCCGTTCTGCAGAGACCTTCAGGGTGACGTTTAGTATGGTCTCACGTTTTCCTGCTCTTTGCAGCGGCTCACGAAGAGAGATGACCCAAATAAATTTGATTTCCCCTTCTCGCCACGCTGAAGCACGATGTCTCTCTCTTGAGAAAGGGAAGGAGAACTCTTTTGCTCCCATCTGCGTGTCTAAAAGCGAAGATTGGCATTGCCGTATTTTGCAATGGGCCAAAATGTGCCTCAAAAATAAAATCCAAACTTTAATTGCAGCTAAATTACTTGGCAGCCTTTCTTCTGATTTATGACCCGGTTTGGATGCATATTGACCCAGTTAAAACACTCATAAATAATACAGTCCTGCTCTAGAGTAAAAGAAAGCAAGAAGAGTTCTGGAGGAAAGGGGGATTTCGGCGAATTGTGTAAATAACTTCAGTCTGTTGAGCAAATAGCACAGAGTGTGTTGCCTCTCTAGTGTTAGAAAACGTAAACAACAATTTAGAATTGACCACGGCTTGCTTCGATTGTCCAGTGCTTCTCTAATTCAGTTGATATCCCCTTCTAACTCTTTAACGCCTTGGACAGGCACCACTTCCAGAACTGGCCCCCTTCTCCCTCAACTCCCTGCCTCGCTATTTCACCTCTAAGAGATCCCCCAGAACCAGCCCTGAGTTATGGCGCTGCCTGCTTCCATTTCGGGGCATCCAAGGACAAGGCGCTTCACGGGCATTATTTTATTCGGAAAATAGTAATTCGGGGGAGGTGGGGGGAGGGAGGGGAGGGAGCGCCACAGAGTGGGACTCTTCGGGGAGAAAAGACAGGTCATTTCTGACTCAGAAATCAGCCCCAAACACTGCCCGTCCCTCCCCGAGCTGAGCCCTATCTCTCTCCGCGGAATGGAGCAGAAAGAAAATATTCGGCCTCTGGGAGGGAAAGACAGATAAAAGCAGCGGGGATCTGTGCGTTGGGACACTTATCCCGACATCATAGGAGACATAAAGAAAAATAATCATCTTCTCATGTTTAAAATTACCTCTTTGGGGAGAGAGGGGGCGTGGGGAAATGGGACTAATTGGAGAAATCTCGCAAAATACTCTTTGCAAGCAGTAAGATGAATGGAAGAAACACTTCCATATTCCTATGAACCACTTCGGTTCTCACGATTAAAGTCCCTACATATCCTTTCATTTTTAAAAAACCTCCCCCCGCTTCCCGTTCCCCGTTCTTAAATACAGACATTTAGTCAGAATATCCCGCTGGAGATGGCTCCCAAGTTGAAACGCGCTCTTAGGAAAAACTCGCCCGGCTTTCGGCGGGGCCCCCCAAGTCGACAGGCTCCCCGGTGTCCGCAGGTTTCGGCAGTCCCCATCTTTTCTCTCCCCGTCCGAATCCTCCTCGCCAGTCCGGGGGGCTCCGTCGGGGCGCAGCGCTGCCTCTCAGTATTTGGCCGGGCAAGTGGGCGAATGGCAGATCAGCAGTTTCAGAAGAAAGTGTGGGGTTGATTATTGACTAAAAAGACTTTTTTTTTTTTTTTTCTTCCAAAGCAACATTCACAGGATTGTTTGAAGCAAAACGCATACGAAGGATTTTTGCCTCCTCTCCTCCTACGCTGGCCGCTTCCCCTTTCATGTGGTGCCTTCTCACTTATGCCATAAGGAGCAAGTGTTTTCTGTTTTAGTGCTCTGTTTACAGCTTTGGTGCACGAAGTCATAAATCTTGCATAGCCATAAATGACAAAAACCATTGGTATGCGTAAGAGGCCACCCCAGCCTTATAGTGCTTTTTATTTCTCGCTTCCCCCTCGCTTTGTTTGTGTTTAAAGATGACGCTGGGTTCCCTCGTGCTTTAAACGGACTAGTTATATTTATAATGCCTTAATTAACGAAGTAACGTCAAGTTTACACCTAGATTTTATTCGCAGGCTCCGCTTAACGCACGGAGCCCGGAGCCCCGCTACCGTCCGCCAGGATCTGCAGGATCTGCAACTTTGCTTAAGTTCTCGTTCTCACGGTCGCTGCCTCGTTTCTGTGGCAGGAAACCGGGGGGACACGGCCACCCCCAAACCCCGCGGAGCTGAGGAGAGAGGCGAGCGCCTTCCCCAGCTGTGCCGCGGGAAGGAGGCGAGGGCGAGCCGCGGGGCGCCGGGCCCGCGTCCACGCGAGGCTGCCACCCACGCGTCCCCACGGGGTGCTGCGGGCACCCCGGCCCGTCTGTGCAGCACATGTGCGTGCGTGAGCGCCTCTGTGCCCGTCCCGGGCGCTGGGGATGTTTGAGGGGGGCAGGGGGGTGTCTGCGTGTGTACATCTGTGTGTGTGTGTGTGNGAGCGACCCTTTGTGAGCGCCGTTTGTCTTCATTAGCATAATTTTCCTGGACTTCGGTGACGCCCGGGCGCGGGGGGGCCGCACTCCTTCACTGCCGTGCTCCTGCGCTCCCTCCCCAGCCCCCACC
>VXBQ01015963.1:41795-112169 GCA_013400175.1 Phainopepla nitens
CGCGCTCCTTCCCCCGCACCCAGCTCGGCGGGGCTCTCCCTCGGGACCCGCCGGCGGGCACGGCACAGGTCAGGCTCACCCGAGGGGTGCCCCGGCGCCCACCCCATCTCTGCGGGCCGGCTGGCCGAGCCTGAGGCGGCACCGCAGCGCTGAGCGGGGATATCGCTTCTCATGTCCTTTGTCTATTAATGCAGCCATCACCAAATCCCGGATAACCTCCCTTTCCCTCTGTCAACACCCCTCCGCTCCAGCCCGTGCTGGGGGAAGAGGGATGGGACCTGCCACCGGGGTCCTGTAGCAAGGGGGTGCCCCTTTTAGGGGTAACTTGGTGACAGATGTTGACGTTTCTAGGGAGCTCGGTAAACAGAAAGCTGGACTGGACTTTTTCATAGCCCATGTGTTTTTCATCATTCCCCGTCAGGCTCAGACCAAAGGCAGAAGCTTCCCTCTTCACACTCCTCATCCCCTCTCATCTTCAGCAGTCACTCAGCCCCGGTGACAAGCAATAAAGAGCAGAGAAAACACAGGAGACCAGCTTCGTTAAGTAATGAAAAGAGATGGGGGTGAGGATGAGGCTGGTGGTGGAAACAGGGGGCCTTCTCCACTGCACACCAGTGAACCTTCAGGTGCAAAGCACACCTGTACAAATCACAGACCCCTTCTGGGAGCAGTGGGGGCATATTGGAGAGGTCTTGGAGAACAGCCACTTGTCCAAACTTCCCAGCTCATAAGAAGGTGAAGGTCATGGAAGGGGATAAGCCACAGAAGTGGGAATTTCTACACAGTTTTAATTGAAACTCTTATTTTCCAATAAAACTGAGCTTTTTCTTTACTTTTGCAATGGGTATATTGCCTCAAATAACTCAAGTGCAAAACATCAGTTGCAGTGGAAATGTCATCCAAACCTCAATTTATTTTCTTAGCGTAGTTGTAAAATATTCCCACTAGCACCCAGCAAAGGTAGACACTTGGACCAGATTAGTCTGTTTTGCAAGAAATAAAATCCCTGCAGCACACCTCTGCATTATCAGTGGATTTTACATCCTTGCATAGTTCTGTGGACAGATGGGTCATAAAACAAAAGGCATTGGTGGAGTAGTGTTATGTTCTTCATGCTGTGATGGGGAGAAAAACGGGTAAAAAAAATAACACTGTCTAGAAACTGAAAGGTGAGCTGAGCCATCTGAGAGCCATGCATATTTCACTGCACAAAAATGTTGTCTTGGAGGAACATTCCTACCAGCAAACAGTATTAACATGAACAATATGTTTAGACATAGAAGTGGGTATTGCAGACAGGCGAGACCCCATGGGGCCTTGCAGTTCATTACATCCCCCTGTATATTTTATTTTATGTATTTCTGACAGTGCTATGAGGCAAGGCAGTGATCATGGAAATAGAAGGTGAGGCAAAAAGGGTCTGAGAAGTCCTGTCTTCAGTGAGAGAGCTCAGATCCCACTGCACAGGAAACACGCATGCAGTGGTTTTCTATATCCGTAGGAACACGTGTGTCCCCAAAAACTCAGATTCACGTAAAAAGGCATCACTCAAGCTTCTTTCAAGTCAGCTCACAAACTGAAAGATTTGAAAAATTTTGAGGCTTGTACCTGATACATATCTTGGCTTTGAGTGGGACCTACTGTGGCTCATTGCTCAGGGAGACTCAGCTCACCTGAGACCCTCAAGTCTGCAAATCTGAAAATCAGCCTCACTGAGCCTGGTAATCCACCAGTAAAGATAAATTTTCACTCTTCAGATCCTATCTTTCTCACCCCAGGGGTTGAACAGCATTCATATAGTAAAGTATATAAGAAACACCGCCAAACTTACAGAAAATTCTGCTGAGGACCCTCTAAAAAGACAGTTTGATTGCAAATCAGATGAGAGACTCTAGAAATCCAGATAATCTCTATGTAATCCCATTTTTTGAACATCATGATGTGTCTTCAGACTGGTCAACCACACAGGGTGACCCTCACTTTTGTTGGAGCAGAAAGAGAAGAAGCCAGAGCTATTACCTTGGGCTTTGGAACAGGCCCCAACTGGAACCTGCATATTCAACAACAGGCAAAAATTTCCCCTGTGATTTTCACTGAGAAGATAACAGGGCACAATGAAAGCAGTGAACATCTAGCAAGAAATCTTCTGATCACAGGTTCAGGTTTTTTTTGTTTGTTTTGTTTTGTTTTTTTTTCTGTATCCTATGTGTAACCACAGACTAATTCTGATTGAGGAAGGGGGAAGTGATACATTTAAAGTATTTGCTGCTATCAGAAAGAACAATTTTTCTCACCCTATCCCGTAGGTGGAAATCAAAACAAACACAAATCTTTGAAGTTTAAATACAAATTTTAGCTGCAACCTGAGCTATGATATTGTTCAAAATCAGGGAATGGATGAAGTCCTTTAGTAACCAGTATTAATCAGGATCAAATACAGAACACATAATGGGACCTCCTTCTACAGATCTTATTCTTTAAAATCAGTGGAATTTTGTCTTAAAAAATTCTCCAGACAGGATTTTTTAGCCAGTAAACATTTTTCAGTGTGACATTTTATAAATTAAAAAATGAAATGAGAATTAGTTACCACAAATGCAGCATTTAAAGCAACGGTGAGCCCATGTTAACATTGATTTCTCTCTCTGTGTCTCCTTCTCTCTTTCTTTGTAAAACTTATGTACTCTGTCGATAAAATACCATCCTCTTTGATAATAAATCTGTTGTTTCAAGCTAGGATGCTACCGTTTCCTTTCCCAAGTAATTTATAGTTGTATTGATTCTACAGCTGTGGTTCTCCATTTCCCGCCTGCTGTATTAAAAATGAGTTCTAATTGCGAGGCAGATAATCTTTGGTCGAAGGACCTCACGGAGTATTTTAACTGTAGCTAAGGAGATTTAATTTGATTAATAGAGAAATGAAAGCCTTGAATATTTAAAATGATAATTTTCAGTTCAGGAAAAAAAGAGAGACAGACAAAGAAAGGAGGTTAATGGATCCAGGAAAAGCATTCGTAGATCAGCATGAGCAGATGTTCTTTTACTTTTCTGTCAACATTTCTGGTTTGTTGTGCATATAGAAAAACAAGCTTTTCAACTCTCACCACGATTTCAGCCTGTTGCCAGCTTTGCTTGCCTGCAGGATATCTGCTTATCTAGCATGGGAGCAGGATCAGGCCTCTTCCCCTTTGGTCTAGAAGCAAAGCAACCTTTCACATGGGCTGCAAGGTTTGTCACACTCCCCGCCCCCCACTGCTTTGCACGCACATTTCCAGCCCTTAGATCTTTATTTCATAAAATTCCTTTCCTCTTAGAGACCGAAATACTGGCCAGGAGATGAATGGAAGAGCTGAACAATATTAACTGCGTTCAGGTGTGTGTTGGCTGAGACAAACCTGGCCCCTTTCCTTCAGGGCAGGATGCATGTTCAGCCACGGGGGACAGCAATCCCTGTGCAGCTGTACAGCGTCCCCTGTGTCCTGGTGTCTGCTCTCAGCATGGAACCTCAGAGTGAGAACAGTGCTGTTACTGTGTAGAGCAAATTCCAATAGCCATTTTCCTTGGTGAAGCACCTTTGAGAGCTGCCCCATGTGCTGACATGTCTGAAGTGTCCATGTTGAAGGAAAAGACCAATCCAAGGGTGCATGGGTGTGTCCTTTGGGATTCATGAGAATGAGGCATGTTATTTCATGTTTTTAATCCTTAAAGCAGGTATTTTGTTTAGTGCAATTCCATGTTAGTTTGGAGCAGCAGCACTAAAAGTGATCGAGTCCAGCCTGAGCCTTAAAATTAGGTTTGTCTCTAAATATTCTTCAGGGCAAGGAATATATATCAGCCTTTGTAAAAACAATCTGCATTTAAGTGAAGATTAAATAATCTAAGATACATTGTTCACATCTCAGAGGGAAGGACTTTTTTTTTTAAATTATTATTGTAGTAAAATATTTAGAGTAACGAATGCCAGCAGGCATCAAATAGATTTCCTTTCATCACAAAATGTTAATCCCTGCTGTATTTGTGCTATATAAAAAGGCCTAGTACTTTCAGTGGAGAGTTTCTCAGAAAAAGCAGTGTGGAAGTAGCCCCAAAAGTCACACTACTTATGAGGTAACCACTAGCTGAGCTGGAAAAGAAGAGGGAGAAAGGAATGAAATCTGTCAGCAGCATTGTCTTGAGACATACCTGCTAAATCTGAGTTTGTCCAAAGGCAGGCACTGTGCTCTGCTCCAGAGACCCTGTCAGCTGCATCTGAAGGACACCCCTTGAGCTGTCATGTGAGAACATACCTTTAATTGTGAGCAGGAGTATGTGGGCTTAGCCAGAACGCCACTACTGAAAATATTGCTTTTTCTTGACCAGCAAAATGAATTCTAGATGAACTCAAAAGCCAAAGAACTGCAAAATACTTTTTAGGAAAATGGAGGAAATGAGCTCTTCCTTGCATCCGTTGTACTCTCCTACTTAAAAGAATATTAAAAATAAAGCTTTATCTAGATGTTTCCCAGATGCTTATCCACAGCTATGAGACAAGCTCTTCAGCATCTGTTCACTGGTGACCCAAGCCTTTCCAGTTTTCCAGACTTCATGGGTTTCCGTTTTCCAGCCTTTGGTGCAGTCCTTCCATTGCTATAATCTAGGTTAAAACGAGGGTGGTCAAAAGGGCAAAGCTTGTGTGAGGAAGGAAGATGGACAGCCATGCACAGGCTCTGCTGGACACAGCTGCCACTGTCCCCAAGAATACTGGCTACAGAGCAGTGGGGGAGCTGTAAGGAGACACTGCTGTCCAGGAGTAAGGGCAGGAGTGGGTGCACAGCATAGAGAGGAGAGTCCTCAGTGGTGATAACTTGTCCTTTCCCAAGCTCAGTGTGAAATTCTATCTTACACAGAAATGCATTTCAAGTTACGCTCCGCATGACTGTCCAACAGGATTGCTATTATTTAATGCATTTTTAATTCCTCAAGGTTTTTTCTTTCAGGTTTTTGCACTCCTTAGTTTGCCTATCATCACTTTTGATAGAGCATAAAAACTTGCTTTTTTTTAAAAGGCATGCAGATCACAGGATAGAAAACGAATTACTTGAAGATTTTTTGTTACATTATTTACAAAAGCAAATTCCTNTTCCTTCCTTCCTTCCTTCCTTCCTTCCTTCCTTCCTTCCTGCCTGCCTGCCTTCCTGCCTTCCTGCCTTCCTGCCTTCCTCTGAAAATACTACCCTTGTCACCCAGCTGTGACTGTAAGATATATGTACCTCCATCTCCCTTCTGGAATGCCCTGCCAGGTTTATACTGGAGTGTGTGGGAAGGAAAGGAGTATGTACAGTTTCCTTCTCAGTATGCGGTTTGAAAATGAGGTTTTGATCTGAGCATTGGTAACTGCTGAGGGTAAGGGTGATGTTTTGCTGTCATTGGACGCTTGTTTGTTTTTTGCTGTTGATTTCATGTCTTCCCCCAATTTCTTCAGTCTGGAATTCACAGACTGGTGCTGCAGGGAAAACATGGAAATAGTTTTTTCCCTTGTCACAGTGTGTTCTCTAATAGTTGCCTCCTTTTCTGCTGTCTTTTCTTCTGCTTTAATATATTTAATAAGTGTTACCATCTGCTTCAGTGCTGGGTACTACACACTGTGAGCAAGGCCAAGAGTTTTTGAGGGGCTGGGACAGTGTTGTTTACTATTAGCCATAATGGAGATTGTTGTCTTTGCCTGGGGCAGGTGTGCTGTGGCTGGGACAGACAGAGAAATGCAGAACATGTGCTGGGGTTCAGCTATCTACAGTTTTCTTAAAAGGAGGTTTGCCTGCTGATCTGTTGGTGTTGACTTGATAATGCAGGGACTCTTTTCTCCTGCCATTCTCTGGCCCCTAACATGCTTAACCTTAGAGAGAAAGACATAACACATGGTGATGCTGCTAACTGGTCAAAAGGCACTATCAATTTTAGATGAGATAGGTACATGTCAGAATCAGCATAATTAACTGGAATGACAATCCTGTTTAATGTGTGTATGCCATTGCACCGGTTATAAAGCATGTGTAAATTTACAATTAAGGCAGGTTTTTCTTCTATACCTTGGAGACTGGTGACAAACCTTAAGAAGTTGTATAGCTGCAGAAGCTGAAGAGAGGTATTTATCACAATGAAAACATTTGGTGATGCCTTTCCCAGTTATCTGTCCTTCTTACGCAAATACTCTTTTTGCTGGAAATTTCAGGTTAAGTAATAATTATATTTCTGATCTGAGAGGTAATATTTCACCCTCTGAATTATTGTTTTCATTTGCAAGATGGATGAGAACCATATTGTTAACTACCTTGCATAAAGGTATTTGAAATAGTTCCAATTTCACGTTATGCATCAAGCTGCACTTTCTTCATATTGAATGCACTGCACATTGCAGATCCACAGAGAAATTTTCAGGGATGCTGTAAGACGTTTCCCCATATTGTACATAGATGCTACAGCTCCTGCTAGAGTGATGGCTGGAAAACATCAGCACAAGTAAGATAAAGGTGATTTAAAGTTCGTCTGTGAGTCAGGCAGAGAACTGACAGCCATCTTTAACCAGCCTGACCCTGGGATGACCCTGAGCTCAGCTGGTTGTGAGATAGTTGGGTCTATTATGGGACAAAGGATCATATGTCTGACAGGATGCAGAGAACACATTACAGGATCACAGCTGAGTAACAGTGCAAGACATAATGTACATTTATTTGACGAACAACACAAGCAAATCTTGCCAAGAAAATTTAATTTCAACTATTTTGTTTATTTCAAGTCAATCTCTTTCTGTTGCCTATTTCAAGAAATTAATATAGCTTTTTCTCTTCTAGGAATGAAATAGATGATCATGCTAGTGAAATTTATAAAGCATGCAGAATGTACACTGATAAATTCTTTTAATGGGGTTCCACATTTCGACTGTATTTCCCTCCCATGTGGGCTCAATCTGCATCTATTCAACATTACATTTTAAATGTCTTTGCCTACAACCCCATATAATTTGGTCAAATGAGGCTGGAAGTGTCAGAACTAGTGCAGCAGTGGCTAGAGAGAGAGCCATAGGCTTGAAACTGGTCTTGGAAGTTAGCAGCTACACTCCTCTGAAAAGCCAGAAACCCCAAATTTTTGTATGATGGCCTTCTCAAGAAGTGGGAGAAATACCCAAGTACTTTGATAGGCTGAACTTCCTTCACTTCTAGTTTCAGAGATAATACAGTGGCAAGGGATTTGATATCTTCAATCTCAGCATTGGGAAAAATGCTGACAGAGATACAGAAAACCTGTATAATAACCTTGCACATCAAAAATTAGATCAGCTCCAGCCTCTCCACTGCAGAGCTCATCATGTGCCATGGAAAGGAAGGATTGCTTGGCTGAAGATTTGGAGGCAAGGCTGGGGCTTGCCGGGGCTTTCCTGGTTGGTTGGTCAGGCATTATCCAATGTTGCTGACCATACCAGGTCTCTGCTGTGGAGGAAAGGGAGAGTGGGTGTCTCACTGCTAGTGCATCAAGCAGGAGAGATGGAGTGGGGGGGAAGAGGCCAGTACGTCTCTGAAATGACAAGCTTCTTGTCCCCCTGTGAGGGAGGCAGGAGCACATCTGCCACAACTCCTGGCAGTGCTGTGCCCCTGTCCCTCTGCTGCCCCAACGCTGCCATCCGGCATCACCAGGCAGGAGGCAAAAGCTTCAATCAGCAGAAGGAAAATGGAGAGTTAACCCCCTGCCCTTCCCGCGACCCCCAGCACCGATGTGCAGGGGTGATGAGAGAGGGGGCATGAAGAGCTGCACCACAGGCAAAGCTGAGAGCAGCACTGTACCTCAGCCAGCTTTTGTGGGGACAGGGGGTTAATCTGCTTCCCAGGCCCTGTTGTCAGTAGCCACACGTCCTATTGCTCCAGGCAGGCTTGGATCTGGCTCGGAGTCCTATACAAACAGCTCACTCTTTACAGAGCTACTGCTCTGGGTGACCTCTTCTAATGTATTACTGGTTTATATTTGCGCTGATTGCTTCCAAAGGGGAAATGACATGAAGTGAATCAGTGTGACCTCATTAGCGTGGCTCACACTGGTAAATGGATGACCACCATTAGGAAGGCTCTGTTGTGGCAGTGCTTCCATCGTGTTACCTGTGGATAGTATCATCATCTTGCTATAACCTGCTGCAAAGATTTATGCACTATGCTAACTTGCGTGCTGCAGCTGCTTTCTGTCTTATAAATATTGACTTCTGTGCCAAAAACAACAACTTGGTACAACAGGAATTAATCTTCTGCTTGACTGATGCATCTTTACAGACCAGTTTGTCTTTAGAAAATAGAGCTCAAGAGAGTTTTATGATTTAGAAAAATACTTTATAAGTTGATTTAAAATATAGGCTGTGATAAGCAGAGGCATCATTAAAGTGACATGGGGGCTATATTTTGCCTTCTAGATTTTCCTAACTGTGCCATCTGTTTGTCATCTCGACTTGTGTGAAATTTTAAAGAAATTGCCAGACTCTGGGTCCTGAATCTTTTCTATATGTTGCAGTTTCTCAGATAATTTATCTATCACATAATTCAAATGGTTTTAATTCACTTGATTTTTCTTAAATTAAAAAAAAAATCTTTAGGCAATCTGATTTATCAGAAGACTTGCAGATGTCCTCCACTGACAGAGGACACCTTCTGTCCTCAGCAACAGCATTCCAGTGCCAAGGGAAGCAAAGCACACCTCCAACCTGATGTTAGACACTAGGGTGAGGTCACAATATTGCAGAATTCTGAAGATGACAGTAAATAACAGCCCACAGAGTTAGGATTCTAAAAGTTTAAAAGAAAGAACATCAACTTATCTTAACCAAGATCCTTCTAGGAAGACTTGTGCACTCTAATGTCTAAACAAAGGTACTGTGCAAAGGAACCATTGAGGATATTTGATCTGAAGATGAACTTACAGTATTTTGACAGTTGCCATCTGTTGAAGTTCAGGTGTTCATGGCTCCAATTACAAACATTTTTTGTAAGCCTGTCCATACTACGCATGACAATG
Organism: Phainopepla nitens; assembly: GCA_013400175.1. NCBI lineage: Eukaryota > Metazoa > Chordata > Aves > Passeriformes > Bombycillidae > Phainopepla > Phainopepla nitens. The sequence goes on from VXBQ01015963.1 coordinate 50,823, forward strand.
AGAGAAAGTGAGTACTCCCTACTGCAAAGGAATTTCTGACTTGATTATGCTCTTATGGACCATGTGAAAATTAGAAAGATGGTGTGGTTTAGAACAGTATTGATCAGATATGTTACCGTGTATTATGGTATAATACTCCATAGGCCAGATCTAATGGATTTGCAGCTGAATTTCTGTTTGGATGGAGACTTCACTGCTAGTTCTCGAAGGGTTTTCATGAAGCTCATCGCCATGCATCCCTGAATAAGCAGGCTGGTGGCGGTAACTCAACTCCTGGAGTGAAATTTTTATCTCCAAAATGGAGCCGGTCACTGGGTCTTCTCAGAGTCCCCAGCCAGGCAGATGTTTGGTTTGTGCAGCGTCACAGTGATGCCTTCAGAGCCACTAGCTTATCATGCCCTCCATGCATGAAATACACTCTTAGGTCAGTAAAATTTGTGGTAAAATACAAATAACCACTGTGGATTGGAACTATGAATAGAGAGCTGATCTGGCTGATGCTGTCACTGATACGAGATTTGAGAAATCCTAGACCACAAGCCTTCTGAAGGCTGAAGTAATCTGAATGGGTCATGTTAGTTATTCCACGCCAATGGTTACTTTTGCCATAAACATAAGGTTTGTACATCTCATAAAAAAAAAACAATGAGAAATGCTACAGGTGTATAATATAAAAAAAGTTAATACTCTTTTAGAAAGCTTACTTGTTATGCAGTGATATTAAGGATTTGGGTTTTACATTTAATAAACTTGAAGTTTTTTCTTTTACAGCTGATTCCTGTGCTTGGTCAGTGTTTAAGATACTTGCTCTGTCTGGGCTGCTTGGCAGTCTCAGAAATGGACTTTTAAAATTTTTCTGATGTCTTATCTGTAGGAGATGGATATGCCCATGCATTTAAAATTATAGTGCTGAGTGTCTTCAAAAGAAGAGTTGTTTTTCCCTTCAGAGGAGACAGCTAGACAAAGTAAACCAACACCGAATTTTAAGCTTCATTCCTGTATGGCTCCTAGTAATGCAAATATTCTCATATGGGAAAAGAGTATTTATTTTGTGGCCAATCGTCTTAAAAAAACAACTGAACTGATTAAAATCACTTTCAATCAATAGGAATTGTAATCAGTAGGAATTTTTATCAATAGGACTTTGGAATTGTTAACTGAGAATTCAATTTCTGTTGTGATTATAAGCTCCACATCTATTTAATTACTTCAGGTGCAATGCTGTTACTAGAAAAAGGTTCATTCATAATAAAAGATGTATAATTGAAGCATTTTAATATATTGTTTCAAATTGGGGCAGTGGTTAGTTTACAAAAAAAAATCATCTGTAACTGACTGATGAAATGTGCATCTAATTATAAATATGCCAAAGCACAGATGGGATCTTCAGTAAATACATGTTCATACCACACATTAAGGGATTCATATTAAGCAAATGAACATATTTTGAGCTCTAGGAATGATTAATGTATGGAAACTAACATGAAGCTGTAGTTTAGATCTCTTGCAGACTTCAGAGTCCAATGTAGGAGACCTTATGATAGCTCAGTCTTAATTCCAAAGTCAAACCTACAATGCAAAGGGTCTTTAGTTCTTTTTTCAACACCTTCCACAAATGGAATGCTGATCTACAGTAGAATAGTAATTGCTACTGATTTTTGTTTACAGAAAGCAAACCCAGACCCTGGCACTTGGGCAGCTCTCTGGATCTGTGGTGTAGGGCTCATCAGCAGGAGCTGTGACTCAAGGCCCAGAACTGGCCAAGACCATGCGAACCCTCATCTCTTCTACAAAAGTTGCCTTCTCTGTCAGTGCACCAATCTCAGTGTCCTGAGGGCTACGTTGCCCAGACACTTTATGCTATTTCAGGAAATTATGAATTCATTATGCACTGGGCTTAATGATATCTTTGTTTCTAAGAAGGTGAAGGTTTTGTGGAAAGGGTTTTCTTCCTTATCCAACTTTAATCTTGAGATATTAATCAAGCAAGCCGATCAGAGTCAGTGATATATGGACAATGTTTCATGTTTTCCTGGCTCTCTTGAGGCGTAGTCCACTAATATTTCAACTCCTGACAGCACTGGTAGTTTTTGGTGTGTGTGCTACTTGTTATTACTGATTTCCTTAGGCTGTGATGTTGCATGCACTTGTGATGCTGTCCCAAAGGTATGAAGCCAAGCACAGGCATTTCTCTGGATTTCTAGATCAAAGGAAAGCTATGAACAGGTATCCTGTTGCTTCAGTCACAGCTGAGTCCTCAGGTGCTGGCTGGGCCCAGCTCTACGTCAGTACAGCTGCAAGACTTCAGACAGACACTGTCTGTACAAGGTGTGCAATGTTCAAGTTGCCTGAAAAGTCCCCTTGGACTATGAGTTGTCCATCAGAGAGAATGAGGTGAGCATTTCTCTGTTGGAGGTTCAGTACAGTCATTCATTTATATTTAGGAGAGAAAGGAGAGATCTTTCCTATTCCCATGTCTCCCTCCTCACTTTCCTTCTGCTGTATTGAGGTGAACATGAATGAAACTGCTAGCAGAAAGCCTAGTGGAAAAAAAATGTGAGGAAGACCTAGCCCTGAGCCCCACTCATATTGCTCTGAAAAAGTTGAAATTTGTTTTAACCGGAGGCCATGGCAGGGGGAGAGGCAAGAGCAGCATTTCTCCAGGTGTCTGGGAAGTCACTCTTGGCATGAACTGTTTTTTCCTCCTCAATTTCAAACACTTGTAAATTTCTCCCAAGCTCCTCTAGGACTGAAAGACTTGATGCTTGATCTCAGCTGACAAGAGATCTTTTTATCCTGCTGAAATTTTGAGAAAAATTCTTTGATCAAACTTCGGATCACTGAAGAGTGGGACAGTAAACCTTCCTACAGACTACAGCTTAAAAGCAAGCAAGCAAACAAACAAGCAAGAAGTACCCCAGAGAAAACAATATCTAATTTTGACATCTAAATTTTCTTTTGTAAAGGCTAATGTCCTAGCCCAGATGCACAAAATTCAAGACATGCCATGCACAGTAGAATCCTATGTAAAATCTCAAGTTTGTAAAACGGCATCAAGAAACTATTTCTAAGTCTGCATGGCAAAAGTATTCCTTTGAGAAACACAAAGGAAAACCCTCTAGTGTGACAACCCGGGAATTGGAGAAGCACTGTCTGTTCCATTTGGCTGAATGCCACACTGGGACCAGGCTGCTGTGGGAGATTTGGAAATGCCTTCACATGGACCCATCTCAGCCTAGTGAGGAATTGCCCATCCCATGTAACTGATGGCCTTTTTGGAAACCAGATCAAGCACTGAAATTTAATAACTGCCTTATGCACTCAAAATGATCCAAGCAAGGCATCTGCAAATAGTGTTTGCTGCATTTAAGCAGTAAGTTTGCGGCAAATATCCTACTGTTGCATTTCATTTTTATTTTAAAATATCTTGATTATGGCTTTAAAAATCAGTTGAAGTCTTCTAACAATTTAAAGTGATGGTGGAATGAGGAGATGGCAGGAGTATATTCAATTGCCAATATGGATGCATGAACATGGATGGATTTGGGCTTTGCACTGGTAATCACCTCTCTCCGATCCAGTAGTGAGTGTGGATGCCTGCCTAAATGGACTGGGGAATGTCCAAGCACACAGAGGTGCTGTAAGCCCCAACATTCCCTCGTGTGTTATTGGCTGCAGAAATTCAGTGAGCATTAACAGTTTTCGTCTCATGGGTCATCTAGACCTGGGCAGATACTTACATGGACACACAGATTCTATTTGAAATTCAAGTACTTGTCCTTCATAAAACACCATGTTGATTTTGGTGAGGCTAAGCATGTTCTGATGGCCTGATTTAATATGATGCCAAATAAAAGCTGGTAAAAGAGCTGATGCCATGAAATAATATCAACAGGAATATGTAATGAAAGCAAAGTAATAGTGTTTACAAAATCAAGGCTTATCATGCTGTGTAAAGCAAGGGTCTTATTTCAGCTGTATTCAAATCTGGGCTCTTCTCACTGGTTTTGTCTTAATAAAGAAAACACATCTCATACTGGCAAATAGAGCAATCCCTATTGAGAATAAAATGCCCATTGTTGTCAAAATGGATCTCCATTGACACATTTAACAGCTTGAATGTATACATTTCAGACACTATAACTTACACTAATTAATCTTTATTACATCGTTAGTGCCTTGTAAAAGAAAACGAAACCAACAAGCAGAACCTCTGCAAGAAGGTGTCATTGACATTGAAGGATAAGCCCGCCTGATGTTACTAGAGGTAAACTTTATTTTGAAACAGAGGTGCTCTAAGAACCTTATGCAGTGAGAGGATAAACCCAGCCAAATGAAACGCTGTCCTCCATCACTTTTAGAATATAAATGCAACATATTCTTATCTGATGATGAGTTACGGTCTCTGTGTTTAGAATTCAGAGGATTACTAAAGAGATTATCTGATCTGTCAATCAAACTGATGTCTTGATGACTTGGAATACTGCAACAGATTTAGCAAAGTGTCTTTGCTCTAATGCTCATTCTAGATGTCACGGTTAACCAACATCTTAATTACACACAATGAATAATCTCTCCAATGCCTTATTATACTAATACAAGTCTCAGGAGTGACACATAAGCATAGTACATAGCTGTGAGTCACTCAAAACTTCAGGGCCCCACAGAAGGACTGCTACAATACAGAATTCAGTAAGCCTTACCCAGACTGAGTTGAATGGCTCTGATTATGGCATGCTTTGCAAACTAAGCACCCTTCAGGCAGTCCAGGGGACTCAGATGACTGTATAAAAAAATCCAGGTACAGCAAGCACATGGCCAAAATATTCGGCCATAGAAACAAGATAACTGAAGTTGAAAGAATCCGCTCATATCTACTGCTGCTACTTTACAGATGTATGTGGTGAAGAGAAAAAGCCATAGCACAGTCAGCAGAAAGAAATTTTTCTCATTAAGTACTGGCTTGCATCCAGGTGTCTAGTAGGACCTGGAGGCTTTGCAATAGCCTTTTGGCCTCTGGGCTAATAGACTAATGAATTGGCAAGGTCACCTGTCTTCTTTACTTCGCTCTCTTTGCTTTCCTGGACCAAATTTTGTTCTCATTCCTCCATCTGCCTGCTATCTCACAGAAGAGGAGGGACATTTTAATGAGGAAAATCCCAGGTAGTGATGGACACATAGCTGCATGCTACCTGAGCACTGATGGTGTGGAATAAATGGTATTTTGCACTCACAGCTGTGATGTAAGATGTTTGAGAAAAGGGCTGGAGGGAAGGAGGCACAGGCACAAAACAATGCCATGCACAAGAGGAGTATACAGATACTCCTCAAAATCCAGTGGAAAAAACCCTAATAAGTCGGAAGAGTTTCAGCACAGCACTTCTGAATTTACCTGCCTTAGACTTGTCAGACATGTTATCTGTGCTATTTAGGCAGTCCTGGGTATAACTGCTGAATGATCTAACATGATTTAAACATGAAAGCTTATCCTGGCTGCAGCTGACAAGGCTGACTGCTCTCCATCACAGCCTAAAATGGAATTGCAGCTGAATAGTGACAGTGGGCTATCACTGCCCCCTCTGCAGAGTCAGGAAACCTTGCTAACATAGCTGGATCCCTTAAAACAGGGCACTGCTGAAGGAGGTTGGTTTCTCTGAAAATTATAGAAAAGAGATACATCTAGAAGCTTTTGTCATTACAGAAGGCCAGCGATTATTTTCAAAGAGATGCTCTAAAATGGCTGAGTGCTTATTCTTACAACCATGCCAACTCATCTGTGCTGTGCAGTGCACCCTAATCTAAAATGCAGATTCCTAAAAATCAATGCAATTAATTCTCTGTCTGGGTAGTGAAAACAAACACAACAGTTATGGTGGTTAATAAATATGACACATTCCTCTGATTTGTATTGGACGTGTTTTCTGCCACAGCTAAACATAGACAGTACAAAAAGAACCAGATTCTCAAATGGTGCAAGCTGATATGGTGCCCCAAACTAGCTAGGCTAGCTGATGGGAGATCAAATATTTCTGTCAAGAAGATCTGGGGAAAAAAGCTCAAAGGATGAACAAATATGAATTCCTGTAACTACATTTTCTTTATCTGGCTCTATTTATAGCCCTTTTCTGTGAAGTTCTTGCGTTCCTGTTTCTAGATACAACTATCCACATGAAGTACATTCAAGTATTTGCTTCAGGATTGCTCACATGCTTATACCAGTAGGAAATGGAAACCATCTGAGATGACCAGCTACAACACAGCTTCATGGCCTAATGTGAGAACAGTCATAGCCAGGCAATGGAAAAGTTGGTCAGTAATTAGCTGATTAAGATTTAGAAGGAAGTATGGTAAAAATGAATCAAATTATTCACACTTAGCATTATATTAAAGTTTTGGTGCATTGTTATAGGGTATCTTAATGTTTGTCTAATTGAACTGTAGCGAGCTGTGCCTGGTATGTGTAACAGGTCCTCTATAACTAAGACCGAAAGCAATGATCTGCAAATTCTAACCATGCCCTATAGCAGTTATGACTTAAATGTGAGGAATAGATGAGAAAGCTACAAAGTTTCTTTTACCTCATTGATGCACCCCTGGCATTGGACACTGACCCCTAAAAGCTGCATGATCCTCATGGTGAGGTGGGCCACTTTGATTTACCATTTGCATGTCAAGACAGATCTTTTGCTACCATAGGATCATTGATTTCTGCATGGCAACTGGAGAGGAAAAAAATCCCCTATGTTTCTTACTTTGGGCTCAATAGCATCAAATGTACAAATTGACCTTGCATAGATATTACCCAAAATGATGTGCATGCCGTGTTGTTCCCAGCTCAGAGAAACAGCACACTGCTTTAAAAATAAAATGGTAGAAATTGGTAATTTAACGGCATGTAGCAAGCAGTTTTCAGCTTTCCCTGCTGTGAATCAAATCCATGCCTTTCTGTCTTGATCAGAATTTTATTTAAATAAGTTTCATTGTACTATAAGAAATAAAATTGTCAACTCATTCTCTTGCAGTGAGCCGTGTTGTCTGCAGAGCCTGCTCAAAGCTTTCAGGAGTGTTAGCAGGACTGAATTTTGCAGTCCCAAGGTTGGAGGACTGGACTCGTCCTGCTGCTGGATGGGGAAGGACAAAAGAAGGGCTGGAATGGAGGCGAGTCCTGGAGAGCAAGGCTTGCTACTCCTGTGCCACTGGGGTGGGACATCTGCCACATCCCCTCACTTGGCTTTCCCGGGCTCTGCTGGTAGGTAATGCAAAAGCCATCTTGCCCATTTCGATCAGTCATCTGCTCGAAGTGACTGCTGACTTCGCCAGCGGCAGTGCCAGCTGTGGTTATTAGCTTGTCACATTGAATGCTCTGTGGAAGGCAGAGCAAATACTGGGGCCACTGAGACGCAGTGGGAGAGAGGTTTCGATTGGCAATGAGCCTGTAAAACTGCCTTTCCCCCAGTGAAAGTCTGGCTGTTCTTGTTTACTACTTTATGCAGGTATTATTTCCATCTCCCACAGAACTGCTAGGAAATGTGTGTCTTGCCTTTGAACTCAAAGATTGGGATGAATTTTCCCGTTCACCAGAGTTTGACTTTGGTTGGCAGGGTGGAAGCAGAGGAGGCAATATTAATTTGATCCTGGATGCAAATTAGATTTACTGAGAAATGTTAAACCCAGAGTCTGTCCTGCCTTCTCCTCAACAATCAGCATTCCTACTGCTAGCCCTGCTTCCTTCATCTCTGCTTACCTGTAGGATTCTTTCTTGGAGGGAACTCTCCATTGTCCATTGTGCACTATAAACGGTGTCACCTCAAGGATGCAAAGAATTGGAATTCAGTGAGTTACCTAATTCATGCCAACTTGAGGAACACAGGATCTTTTATTGGTTGTAACTCCTGCAAGTTGCTATTTTCAGGCATCAGTAACAAAACCATTTCTCGGTTCTGAACTGGTTGAAGAGGCTTTATTAGTATAGGACTACATTGGCTTAACAAACAGGATGGCCTAATCTTAAATCTAATTATAAATCCCTAACAAATACAGAAACTGCAGTAACTTTGAAGCCAGATGTACCTCTGTTACCAGAGAGGGGCAACATGACGTCCTTGGGGCCAACCAAGTCTGCATAAACAGGTGCTTCTGGGGCATCCCTTCTGGGAGATGTTCTGGGTGCTTCAGGTTAGTCTCTGGGCTCCAGCTGTCTTGTCAGCCCTGCCTGGAGTGATTAGGGCAAGAAAGATGAGTCAAGGATGGTCTTGCACATGGATCCTTCTTATCTCTCATACCACTTGCAGCCAGCACAGGCAAGATACAGGCTGACTAGCCTTTGTCTTTTGAGGGTCTGGTTGTGTCTTAGGAGCAAACTGGGGGTCCCAGCATACTTTGGAGCTCTGTCTCTGGGGTTGCTGCTTCTCTGGAGACACTCCATGAAGACCACTACCACTCATAAGGTATCCTGTGGTGAATATTTGAAACACTTAGTTACGGCCTCAAATACTTGGGTTAAAGCAGTAATTGTAGCTAATCACTGAAGGGAATAATGAGACACTTCTAGATATCAGATGACCTTACCACAGTAATACCTGTCTTGTCACGTTTTATTGTCTAGTGACACGATGAAGGTTTGGAAGATAATTGAATAGCAGGCATTCACGAGTGCAGCAGTGATTAAAGGAGCAAATAGCCTAACAAGCATGGTCAGGTACTGCATGTGTTTCAGCTGTTCATTTTGCTGAAGGCCAACAACTTATCCTATGCCCAGTGGCTACTGACTCTCTTCAGGCCAGGTACATGCAATAAAATTGGAATGTTAATTGGGGCAGAATGCAAGGCCTTAAAGGGACAGTGTTCTAGCAGGTACAGGTGATACTGTATTCCAGGTTGTTTTGCTCTTAAATTTTAATTTAAACCATGGTCATTGAGATGCTTATGGGAAGGAATTAATAAAGGAGGCAGCATATTTTGACACATTGGGCATCCTCATTTCAAAGTGAAATCCAAGGCTCATTTTTTCCTGCAGATGAGAAGACACAGCAAATGTTTTCAAGTAATGCTAGTGGTATATGAGAGAGCCACTATACTGATAAACATGGCAAAATGCCAGTGTTGTGGAATTATTTACAGGTCTGACACAAAATTCAGTTTCTTCAACACCATTCCGTCTAAACAGAATTAATGGGATGTTAGACTCCCAGGGTCTGTGACTGCAGGTATATCACTCACTAAACAGTTTCCCAGCTATGCAGTTAAGGGGGAAAAGGCCAATGCTACGCTTAAAACTATAGGTCTGTCAATACTTTCTGTACAGCAGGTATACTTTTGTACAGCAAGTCTTGCTGCTTGCAGGATTACTGACTCACTATGGAAATAGTTATAATGTGTTCCCCACACAATCTGAGCTTTATAGCAGATGTAGGAATTCTTAGAACTTGGGAACAGCTTGAGAAAGAGCTCCTCAGGAGATAGTTTATATGTTAAGTGTCCAGGCTCAGTTTCACAAAGGTGTTTAAGGTTCAACCCTCCAGAGAATAAATTCCCACTAAGACCAAAAGGAATTACCCCTGTAGGTTTTAGTTTTTCAGATATCATTGGGAATTTGACCTCTAGCATATATAAAGCCTCCTGTTGAGTGGCATAAAATGTTTCCACTCTCCAGAGATTAGGCATATTGGTTAGCTACACTAATCCCCATCTGTCATGGAAAAAAAAAAGAAAAGAATAAAAAAAAGAAAAAAAAAGAATTAAAAAAAGAGAAAAAAAAGAAAAGTAACTGAAATCCATAGCTGGAAAGCAACTGTCTCTCCTGTGCTATACTAACTTGCTGGCTTGCTGGACCATCAAACCAAGCTATGCTTGGAGGTTTGCCACATCTTCTGTTTCTCATGAACGGGACACTGACAGCAGTTGAGATCCTCATATTGCCCAAGCTCTCCTGACATGAGAACTGTGCAGTGATTACAGATGGAGGGTGTTGGTTACATCTGTTTCAGGGCTGCTCCACTCTCTCTGCTAACAAGCTGCACTGCCTCAGGCCAGTTCCCTGTTGTTTGTGGCACTCCTACCTTTTCTCACACTTGCTCATGAGGCAATGCACTGATATTTGTTCTGTGTGGAGCTTGGCTGCCAAGCATGTCCTTATCAGCTCATGTCACCAGCTGGATCAGCCGGACAGCAGGCTAGAAGGGAGAGATATGGTTGTGGTGCACTTCGAATGCTATTGAATGCACAAAGGCTTAGGAGGTTTTAAAGATTATTCCTTCTTAAGGAATTTTCCACATATTTCCTCTTTGAAGAACTGGGTATATTCTACCCTGTGGAAGTTCAATCCCATGTCTTTATAGTTTTTGCGTAGATTTTAAGACTGTCTTGAATGTGATAGTTTCATATTTCCACTCAAATGCAACAGATTTCTTGTATATGGCCCCTTTTCAAATTCAAATCAATAAAGAGGAATCAAAAGTCTACATCCCCAGTCTTATTAAATGAGGCCATGGCCTAGAAACAGAACAATAAGTGAATGCTGTTTAGAAAAAAAAGAGAGTAGAAATAATATGTCAAAGTATGGAGAAAAGCTCATTTATGGAACATAGTCATAAACATCTTGACTTATGTGATCTGCTATATCTTTTTAGACACTTTTTTTTTTTTAATTTCAGTGAAGACAAAGTTTCATCTTGTGGCACACTGCAAATGATGGATGCTGAGCTGCTGGGACCTTTGCTTCTTGTAAATGGTCAGTCTTGGGGCTCCAGTAAGGTTTTGATGTTGTCTCAGCTCCTTTCTGCCTCCTCTTGTTGTGTTTGGATAGCACCTCCTGCAGAGAGGGGAAAGCATGCTAGTCAAGGAGGTGGTTACATGCCTCATGTGGCCTCAGTTCCTCAGAGCACATTTTCCTTTTGGGACATTTGTCACCTAGCCTTACATTTGGGATAAAAGAAATGAGCCTTTCAAGTGAACTTTCCCATCTTTTAAACTCTCACTCTATTCCCAGCCATCACAGTCAGGCAATATTGAGTTCTACAGTCCAGAATGCAGTCTTCAGCAATCTCTGGCTTGGATGGCAGGGCCAGGGTATCTCAGTTGGGTCTTAATTTTAATTTTCAAGACCTCACTAGGTCCCAGCTTATTTTACTCTTGTTTTCTTCTGCGTGGGATTGGAGTGCCTCTGCTGTCAAAATTACTAATAGACCCCTGAGGCAGAAAATGTTTCTTCTGTAATGATACGTACCGTGCTACTTCACATCTGGAGTGCTGCAGGGCCACTATTTTGGCTACCTCTCACTTTGCTAGGGAGTGAGCTGGAAAAATGACTGTCTTTCCTGGTATACCTTTAACATACTTTAGTTTAGTTTACATTAAATACCCAGGAGTGAGGACAGAATGACAGCTACTGTACTGTGTGAGCTGCCCAAAGGTAGACTCTGTTAATACAGAAGTTAGACAGTGTGACAGATAGATGGGAGATAAGCAAAAGGCTATTATCCCAAGGTAAAGTTATTTCAACATACTGCCAATAACCTCTACTTATAATTTGGATGAGAGGTGGGAGAGGCACGACTTCAGCTGAGATCCTTTGACTGCCATCTACACCTTTCAGTGAGGCTCTGACACTTTATCAAAGAAAGGGAAAAAAAAAAGAAAGATCAGTCTTTACATTCTGGGCAGATGTCCAATAAGGAACTCCAGCAGAAGATTAAAGTCTTTAACATGAAAGGGAGATCTAGAGCAATGTGTAATATCCAGCAGTTCTAAAAATAAGCATGTTTGTCAAGTCTGCAACAATCAGACTGATTGCTAGTCTTGACAGTATGACATACAGCTCACAATCTGGCACAGGGGAAAAATGTGATTCAAATATCTTCACAGACAAGCTGGCCTTTGCATTTACAGGAGAGGGACTGCCGAACAGCTCCAGCCTAGCATGCCTAGAGTCCCTCCCCAGCTGTGAACCCCCATTCCCAATGAGCTCAGGAGGAGCTGGAAGATGGTTTCTGAGGGAGATTCAACCAAAACAACTGCCTGATGTTGCAGGTCTGACCAGATCCTTCTAATGGTTGTTAGAGAGGAAGTGCTTGGAATGTCTGCTGGAGTGCCACATGTTGATGGGTGACTTGTTCACACTGCCACCAGGAGAAGGGGAAAGATAAGCCAAGAGAGGTGATGACTTTTCAGCAACCAGCGGCTGAGCAGGGGGTAGGACCGTTCTCCCCCCCAAAGCACAGAACAGGTAACTGACCAGAGAAAGGGCTGTACACAGCAAATCACTACTTGTGCACTGATTGATTTCACAGTGTACTTCCTTTTGAAGGCCAAGTTCTCCCCTGGGAGCAGGAAAGGAGCACTACACCAGATCCAGCAATGGGGGTGGATTTTGGGAGTGGAAAAGACACGTAACTCGACCGTAGCTATAAAGGAAGCTGAAGTTCAGAGTAGGATTCACATATGGAATTGCTATCTTCCCACTTCCAAGCACACTGAAGGAGGATTAAATATATGTTCAGGATATGGACAAACTACTAGTCCATGCTCAGAGAGCTTCCTGCTATTTACGGCCAGAAATCTAAAGAGCGGCACTCAGAGGAATTCAGTTTGCTTCCTGGGAGGGAGCTGCTGTCTTTGGGCTTCAAGTGGTACCTCTGTAGCAGTGCTCTGCTCCTGGGCCAACCCCTGCTTCTGTGGGGGAGGCATCAATGCACAGGCAGTCCTCTTGCAGGGACTGAGCTCCAGTCAGAACTAAACTGGGACCAAGAGCAAACTATATGCCCTTATAAAGAAGTACCCAGACAAGCAAGCATTTGTTCTTTCTAAAAATCATTATCAACCTGGTTTTCTCTTGAAGGGAAAAAGATTTTAAAATTCACTTCAGCTTTCAGCTCTTCCTAACTAGGAATGTAATAGGACACTCAGTACTTTCTGTGAGTCTGAGACCTGCAGTGAAGTCTCTGGGTATGAAGCTCTAACATCGGGCTCCCTGTCTTTCCTGGCTAGCCTTACTCATCACTTCATGAGTTCCACATTTGGAAATCACTCCTTTCATTCCCAAGTGTCCTTCTGGTCCTCGTCATAGCGTAGCATTTCTTTTAATTATTTTTACTTTCCAGTAAGCCAAACACTAATATCTAAACATGAATATAATGTTAACCTTGCTATGCCCTATTACTGGCCAAAAGAGCAGCCACATGAATTACATAGCTAATGTTCTTCAGAACCTCATTAACATCCAGGACAGCTGAATGCAGATGCTCATATGACCAGAACTGCAGGCATTTGCAACCCTTCACATTAACAAAATTCCAGAGTACTTTATTAAAACATTGCAACTCCACCCACTCCCCAACACACCTCTGGGGTCTGTGAGCCTGAGGAAAGAAAGCATCAGGCAAGAGAACTATTTCTGGTTCTGGCAGGCATCCTCTGTTCCCAGATGAAGTTTTTGATTCCTGTAGCTTTTTTTTCTTCTTTTAAATGCAGAACATATGACTTCATACTTTCTTCCTGGGGCTAAGTAGTGCTGGTTCATACCCGTCACAGCACATCACCTTCTAGAGTAAATAACTACTCATGCTCTATTCCTGTGAAAATAAAATACAACTCCTGACTCCTGTCATCTGGAACAGGTCCTGTTCTTATGGCAATTCACTGTTTTTAGAAAAATACAAATATTTTAGGGAAATACAGCCACAAATAGCTGGCTTAGCATCTCACAGTTTGTCCCCAGGGCTGGACTGGGTGGGGAACACCTAGTTTCTCTTACTAGAAGCCAGATGAACCAGAGTTCATCGCTTCCTAACTGCTCCTATGCCAGTCCACAAGGCTGTTATCCATACTGTTGAGAGCCTACTGCATCTCTGAGGGATCCTAAGGGAATTGTTCTATCCTTGCTGTAGAAACACTGGCTATATGGGGTCCATTAAATGATTTGAAATATTTCAGAAAGTTTAAGTAATGAGAAATGACCTTCTGGCAGTGTTTGGTGTGAGGACTGGGAAAGTGTCCCCATATACAAACATGTCCAAACTGTTGCTGTTTTCTGGGAAAGCCTTGTCCAATTTGTCTTTGTAAGGTAAGCAATTAGTTAAATACTGTAATTTATGTGCTTACTCACCCATAAGTGTGAATTACAATTCCTTGCCTCCTTGACCCTCAAAAGATATATCTGGGTTTAATGACTCTAATTCAGCTGGTGTTTCACTCACAGACACCATTGGCAGCATCAGCATTTCTTGCATGACAGGGTAAGGGTTCATTACCCCGGGAAAGCAAATCCAAAGCTCTGCCTAGGAACAGATCCAGCCCTGCTCTAGCCATGCTCCAGGAACCTGTGTCTGACCATCCAAAAACCTGAGTGCTGCTGACCGAATCCACCATCAGCAATGTGGTTTTTGTGATCCCAGCTGTTAGCCTGGGCTCATTAGGAGCACTGGCACGTAAAGCTTTCAGGAGGGAAAGAAAGATCCTGTTTTCTGCTGGTTTCAACACTACTGTGTGATGTGTAGGAGGCAGCAAAGCATGTCCAGAAACCGGCTAAGCTGGAAGAACAGCCAAACCTTTTGTGAGCGAGGTTCCCACTTTCAGCTGAGCAAAGGCACTTATGTTTCCTGAATGCATTATTTCTGACATTTAAAAATGCCTGGCTTAAAAAGAGTTCAGTAGAACTTGGCTCTATGACTGTGGGTATAAACTTTATCATTGATTTCAGCAGACCTAGAATTCTATATAGACCCACAAATCACCTATAAAAATTCACCTATTTAAGCTTAGTCCAAAATGTTTTTATATTCAGGTTTATGATAGAAGATGGAAGACCACACTGCCAGTTTCAGTTGAGTTAGATGCTGAAAGCTCTTTTACATTTAAGACATGATACTTGGGAATAGGATGACAGCCTGTACCATTTCACTCTTTAGTAGCACATAATAGAGCAAGTGCCACCTGTTACCAAAGCTGTCAGCACTCTCTTTGGTGGAAGGGTGATCGAACAATGAAAAATGCTTCTCTGATCCAGACAGGATTTATGATTACATGCTGCTGAGCACATTTTGGGGTTTAACTGTAGGAAAACATACAAATATGAAAGCATCTGTCTGCACCACTGACCTCTGCCCGTGAGCTGGCAAATTTATTTATTCCTTCTTTTGCCTGTGACATATTTTGATTGCTAATATTTTATTCCATATCTCCTAACAAAGTTTCTTCTTCCATAGAATTTCTTTTGATCACCTCTTTCTATACCCCCTTACTAAGTTACCCCAAATCTACATGAAACAAAATGTGCCCAAACTCACCAGGATGAAGTCTGATTTTTTTTTCCCAGTTATTCCTCTCCTCCCCTGTTACTTAAGATTAGGAGAACCAGTTTCCAACCAAGCTGTGTGGGCAGGAGACCTGGTAGAGAATGGAGGCCATTTCTTTTTGCAGAAGTGCCTGGGAGGATCACACTCTGTTTAAACAGGCCTTCTTGCCATCACAACTAGGATGCATATGGCTGGCTTCTGTTATTCTACACTGCCTTAGCTTAAGGAGAATATTTTTTCTCTCACTGGTAAATCAATTTTGCAAGTCTCCTGAAGGGTTTGGGTGAGTTGTGCCAGATAAACCTTGTTTGTTAGGATACTTAGCACAATTACCATAGAGTATCTGTTTTGTTATGGCAACATTTTGCATACGTACAACCAATCCACCGTAGTCATCCAAAGCCTGAGGACTTCACTCTTTGCTTGAGGTGAGGTTTGTTTCTGCTTGTTTAAATAAGCATTTAAGGCAAAGCAAAATGGAAATTCCAGCATTTGATCAGGTTCTGGCAAGTAGCTCAAGGGAGTTGTGTGGCACACCAAGGAGGAGACCGCAGAGGCGCATTTCTACCCCATCACTGTCATGCTTGGAGAAATGAGGAGGGTTAAAATGAAGATGACAGAAGAAACTACTGCTCAAGGACAGTACTGCTCACCTTTGAAACAGGTGTTAGAGTTATCTAGGCTCTCCCCAATGTCCTTAGTTATTCCTATGATTGCAGGAATTGAGAAAATAAGGTCTTGTTGCAGGCTCAGGTTGGAGGTCACGCCAGCTTATCCATGTCTCTCTTGCATTAGGTGATCCAGCATGGAACTTCACGTGCCTGGGCTGAAGACAGAAAACCATCAGAAACAATAATACCACCTGCATTCATGCCTAATCACAGGCACAGGGAAGTTTTGCCTCACTTTTACCTTTGTGAAAACATCACAAAATAAAATTCTAAAGCAGATTTTAATTGTTAGTAAATTCTGCATTTTAAGAACACTAGATTTTATACAGAGTTAGGAAGTATTTATATGTAGTATCAAAGCACTTAAACCAGATAAAGCACTACTGCTAGTTTGTAACATTTTCTTTTATATTAATTTGGTTTGCAATTTATAGGTCTGCAAAATCTACTTTTTAAAAAAAATTCAGAATACAAAAGCTTCACTGTTATTTTCAACATTTATCTTTTTAAAAAATTGTTGTATCACTATGGAAAACTCCATCAAAATGCCAGATTTCAGCACACAATTATTTTTCCATTATAAAAAACTGCTTACATTAAAAAGATTATGAAGCTGAAGCTTCATGTTATTATATTCATGTTGAATTTTCTAAGGGGTGAATTCTTATTAGATAGAAACTGGCATGCCAACATGCCACCAACTGCAGCTGACAGTCTCACTCTGAATGCAGTCTCCTAACTCGAAAGAGTACAAATGCATCCAAAAACAATTAGGAAAAAAATAGTGCATAAAAGGCCATCAAGAACAATTTCCATTAAAAATATGTAAGGTTTTAGGGTGTCCTTATAGCATGGATTTCTAGGTACTAAGAGGTTTTGCTGAGTAAAAATATGCTTATCCTGTTCTGATAATTTTCTCTAATCATTAAGTGTCAGACACTGAGCAAGCTTGGACTGAGCTATGTGGATCCTTGTTCTGTCACTCTGATTTTATTTTACTTTTTCAAAACTAACAACACCATGTCTGTCATCAGTCCCAGAGTTCTCTTTTATATAGTAGAGACCACTGTACTTCTCAGATTTTCAAATGAAGATGTTTTAACTTGATCTACATATATTTTGTGAAATATAAAATGTGTGGTGCAAAATATTGCTGTGCCTAATTTCTGTAAAATACCCCAAATGACTTCAGTCACTGAGAAAAATGCATTTAAAACGTCTATGCTCTGACTTGCTTTTGCACAAGGAATCACATGCCACATTTTGTTTTCAACTACAAATTTCAGACTTTTTTCTCCCTGCGAGGCATACTGAGCTACCACTGCTGAGTGGTGCAGAGGATTTAGCAGGCACAGTTAGAAAAGAACCCCCTGGAAATCCCATCAGCGTGTCAAGACTGATGTTATTGATGTATATGGGGAGACTTCTCATTCCAACCCCTGCTGCTCCTTTAGAAACCCAGAGGATTGTTAACACGGTTAGAGAGAGTTCATGAACTCTGCTCTGTATGAATGCAAAGTATCTGGAACATTGATATGGAAGTGAAGACTCTCCTGCCTTTGTTTCTATTCATGTTCCTTTACACAATATTTTAATGATTAAGAACCAGATTCAGCCCTCTGATATGCCTACTGATTCCTCTGAAGTCACCTGATTCTTACTAAACACAGAATTTAGTCCTGAATTTTGTAAAAATAAAGTGATAAAATTCCCACCTCTTCCAGCTTCATAGAACTTTCAAATAAAACTGTCTCCTTTGGCTACTGCCACCTATTGTTGATTCTACTAGAAAGAAAAAGAGAAAAGGAAGGTTAGGAGACGCAGCACAGCGCTGTGGATGTGACTTTTGTGCTGGAGGCTTAAATATAGGGTAAGGTCCTTGCAGGGCATTTTTACCAGTGTTGCTCAGTCCACCAGGCAGGTGAAAGGCCTGATCCCTCCTGGCATCCCCGAGGGCACTGTGTACTGCTGAGGTGATCGTGAGCCGTGTAAGGCGGAGCACGGAATTAATTACGGCGGCCATTCATTGATCCACACAACTAAGCTTCACTCAAGAAAACTCAAGGTTTTTGCTGCACTAGGTCGAGCTCTTTCCCAGATGCCAGGCTGCCACCAGCTGCCTCCACTGCCTTCCCTCGCTCTGCTGCAGAGGGTCAGAAGGTCTTGTTGGACTGGGTCCCATTCTTCACCTGAGACAGGCTCTCACATCATGAGCCAGCACCAAGTACGGCCTGAGAGCTTCTGGAGGGGAGGAAATTCTATGCTAGAGCCTCACAGACACTTCTTGAACTACCTGTTTATCTATTTGCAACCATAGCTGAGATGCCCCCCACTTTTTTTTTTTTTTAATATAGCTTTCTCTTTTTGACAGCTTGGACTCTTTTATATTCAGCGGGTCAAATTCTAAGGAGTATAAAATTGATTTAGCTTGCATGCAAAAGGTCATCTTACACTGTGCTCTGAATTTTAATTTTTTGGTACTTCAGAGTTACAGGATGAGTTATGAAATGTACAATAGCTACTAAATAATTTTAAACACCTTTTATCTGTAACTAATACAATGTTTACAGCTAGTGTGCAATTAAAAAAACTGGTTGACACAGCTCTAGGCTGGTAGATCACTTTCAGAGAGTAAATATATGCTGCGTCAGGAGCCTATTTTTTACCAGGGTTTGTTCAGTGTAATAGCTGGGGCAGTCACTTAATTTTCACAGCTATCATACTGATTAACTTCTGAAAGATGATGAGATGAATCTCACACATGTAGAAAAGAGGCATTCTTGACTGTCCTCTCTACCATACCTTCTCATTGTGCTGGCTTGCACCATGTGTTTAGGTATGAGGAAGTTTAAATAAAAGGTTTTAGCCTGAGACTGTAACAAAATACAGTGATTTTAGATTTGATGGCTGGCAAACATGGTGTTTGGTGTAACCTGATGCCACATTTTCTCTGTAGCAAAGAAAATAAGTAAGAGATTTATTGACAGTGGGTTATGGGCAGAGTAATTTGTTCAGAACAAATTCTAAAACAACAAGAAGCCCTCTGCTGCTGCCACCACTGAAGCCACAAGCAAACATCTCTTATCTTGGAACTGAACTCTAACTAAACACACTGCCTCTCTGCATCAAGAAAGTGTGTGGTCAGAAGAATGCTGAGCAATATTGCCATTTCTGGTTACCTCTGCCTGATGATAGCCACAATGCTTCTATGTTTTTATTCTTTTTTTCAGGAGATGTGTATCCAATGGCTCACTCTCTTGAAGCGTAAACTTCAACCGAAGTAAAATACATTTCAATCAGCTACATTTTGTCACTAAACATAACATTTCTCTGCTTAAACTGTCAATGATCCTGTCATTTTTTTCCAGAGTGTTGTATGATATTGTGCTTCTGGGTCTTGCTATAACAAGTGAAGTTAGGAATTCCCTTCTCAGAGTGAAGCCTTCATTGCTGATGGCTGTATTGACATGGAGATGATAGCTAAGGGTAATATGTATTGAAGGCACATCAGTCTGTTGAGATTGGTGATAGTCATTCCTGAAATGCTAAAAATAATCCTAAATTTTTCAACATTTTTTTCATGTTAGGACAGGCTTCATTGGAAGAGACCATAATTTAAAGAGTTCAGGTCTGAATCTAGCTTTGTTTTATAGGTCTTTTAGACATGGGAGGGCACATGCAGATTCCTGAAATTCTTCCTTATACCCTAGTCTTTTTACTTGGTGAAGTAAGTGGAAAAGACACCGGAGTCAGATGGGACTGTAGGCTATGTGGGTTTCTATGTTTAGCAGTGCCAGTACACTTGCATGTGAGCTCCTGGTATGCAAGTCTGCAGCAAAGCCCAAGCTCAGCTTTCCTAGTATTTAAAAGGCTTCATTAGTCTCCAGGAAGGAAGAGCCTGCTGCTTCTGGCTGCCCAGGTAGACAGCTAAAAAGGACAGATGAGGCATCATAAGAAGAATGCAGGTTCATTGAGGATGTGGTTTCATTATACGTTTGCCAACAGGAACGTGAAACAGAAATCTCAATTGTGCAGAAGGCTTTGTGAGTGCAGAGAGACACTGGAAAGGACCTTGGCTCCTGTTTTTCCTTCATCTGAAGGTGAAAGGACCACTGAGATCACTGGCTTATGATTGAATAATACTATCCCTTATCATTAAAAATGTGAGGTCTTAATTTATATACTATAATGTTCCTGGCTGTGGTGCAGTTCTGGGGACTGTATGCAAAGGAATAGTTCTTTGAGAGGACGCTGCTGGTCCCTGTGTGTTTCCTTCACATCTCTGGGAGCAAATCTCGCATCTTCTCATCAAGCAGGAATATAAATGATCATTTCTGCTGCTGATGTGGAAATCAGAACAGATCTCAGGTTGCTCATCAATTATTCTAGAGCAATTCTTATGTGTAGCAACACGTGTTCACTCATGTGCTCCTGCTTGCTGCCTGGACAGAAATTACCCCTTCAATACGCTTGAGGCTGAATGTCCCAGATATTTGTTTTACCAGCTTCTGGCTATTTGGTGGTCAGCAAACCAAGGGTTAAAAAAAGAGTTTAGCTGTTTTATTGATGAACATATGATTGTTAACTTATGGAATTAAATTACATAGCAAAAGGTTCAGTGGTTCAGAACTTCGAAATATAACTTTTATGCAAGTCTTTATTTCAATTTCTGATCAATAATTCACAGAAGATGGCTTAATTTTTATTGCCAAGAGCTGTGTTTTTATGAAAGGCGTTTTCTTCAAAATAACCAAAGGTTCAGGTGATTAATATCTATTTTTGAACACAACATCTTAGTATGCACTTTACCTTATTACAGATGTCTGTCACTCATGCTTCAGTACAGTGGAATTACTGGTGAAAGTATGACTAATAAAATTGGTTGTGAACAAAAATTCAATAACAGCAAAGTTAATTACATGTTTACAAGAGTATAAACTTACAGTTTGATCAATATGTAAATTCTGACCTTCAATGGTCTTTTCAGCCTTCTTTTAAGCTTTTAGTCTTGCAAAGATTAACTTAACTGCCTCGAACTTCCTTTTATGAAGTTACTGGAATATGAGAAAGAAGAACTTAAAATGGTGACTTGATATTTTTCAAAAATTTAAAAAAAAATAAACTGTTGATGTTGTGAGTATTCACTCATCTTACTAAATAGCAGTGTTCAACTGATATATATTTACTAACAAGAATAGCTACTTAACATTTTTTATATTTATTTTCATATAAATGATGCGATTAGCTATATTAATAGAGCATTCTTGAAACACTCCTGTCAAAAGTGAAGGGTTCTGTACAAGGGATGGTTGCTGAATCAAAGCACTTTTGAAGTTATTTGTTTCCTAGGGTATGGCAAATCAGTCTTTATAAATTTATGATCATCTTTCCCTCAACAAATTACTTTTTTTATCTATCTTTCCTGAAGAGCATCTGAAGACACCAGTGCACTTGATTTTATACTGCTTCTTCTAGGGAGCCCATTGCTCTTGCAGATTAAACAGGCATATCATTCTCTATTTAACATTACTCTGGGTAGGAATAAGCTTGGTGCATAGAAGCTTTATTCAGGGCAGTCAAAAAATGTGTTTTTGGACTGATTACTTTCTGGTTAAGCTCTAATCTGACTTTGGAATGACATGTTGTTGGAGTGAACAATTTGCAGAATATTGCCAGCTGCACCACAAAAATTTTCTGAGAAGGACATTGTTTCTATCTAGACATTCATCATTTGTATGTTTGCTTGTCTGGTTTTGTGCGTTACGTTTCTGTCCTCAGAGCTAGCAGAGAAATGCAATAGGACAGAAACTGAAGGATGTTCTAGCTCAGACATTAATACATCCTATTGTGTAATATAAAGCTGTTATTTTTCTGAAGGATTTGTGGTTACGAAGCAAACCACAAGACTAAAGCAATTAGAACCTTTCTGGCATTTTCAGACTAAATGGCTTCTACAGCAGGACGTGTTCTGGTTCAGTACTTGGGCAGCTCTTAGACAATGAAGTAGGTTCCTTGATGGACACAGGAAGGATTGACTTGCTTTAAAATAACCAGCAGAATTTCATTCAATGTTTTAAAATGCTTATTCCCTCAGGAAGATTATATCTCTGATTGTAGTAAGAGAGAACTTTGTTTGGGAGGTGTGAAATCTTATGGCTTACCCAGCTGTAACTTTCAGCTTCTGCAGCTTCTCTCCATGTCCTGCCATCCCACCACATTGAGACCCATCAAAAGTCCTAAATGTTCCTCCTCTCCTTTTTGGCAGGCTTTGTCAGTGTGTTGGAGCAGAAGTCTTGGCCCAGGAAGGTTTACTAATTCACTTTAAATAGCTACAAAAAATTACTTCTTCTCCTGGTTTAAACTGATATCCTCTGATAGATATCAGTGTTACCTCTGATACTGTCAGTGTTACTTATCTTAATGCCTCATGAAGTTAAGTCCCTGACTTCCTTTTTGTTAAGGTAACTGAATTACAGAAGAGAGTAAACCACCCAAACATTGTAATTTGCTTCAGTATCAGCAATCATTTCGGTCCGGACTAAATGGGGAATAATGTTGCATGGGAATAGTGTTTTAAATGTACAAATTCAGAACATCATACACATCAGAGGATCATAGGTGGTCAGGCTGTAACAGCATGGAGAGCTTATTCTGGCATCCAAATCAAGAGATGCTCTTTAGAAGGAAGTGTAGTTTTCATGATCTGGAGCACATCTTTTCCTCACCACTGGGGACATAACGCGGAGCCAGAGAACCCACGCAGCTTGCATGAGGTATGTGATACCTTGCAGAACCGGCTGCAGCATTTCTGTTGATGAAAAAGCCAGAGCTGTACTGTGACTCACTGCTGGAGTATAAAGTTTAGTGCATTTTGCATGGTGTTTGCGAGGTAAGGCTAAAAAAGGTTCGGTAGCATAGAATGAATGTATATTTTGTCCTTGTAACTACGATCTAATTATGATGCTGAAACAAAAAAGGAAGTGCAAAGCATCAGGCAACACACAAGAAGTGAACCTAGTGAGAATTACTTGGTCATTGAAATCTAAAAGTCAGGAAGGTTTCGATCTTTGGGCTCACCTATAATTTGTGCACCATAAATGTAGACTGAAGTCGTTAGGGACTTTGTAATGACAGTGCTGTCTATAACAGTATCATCAAGCAAGACATTGGCATAAATCATTGGCACTTTGCAAAGTGTCACTTCTGTCAACCTCCCAGTGATGTGATCTTTAGTCTTTCAAATCTATAGACTGGCATTTGGATCAGCTAAGCACCTAACATCCTGTCTTGCATATTAAACCTGCTTTAGCCGATATCTAAATGCTGAAGTAATGCCTGCTTAAAAATATTTTTGAATTATTTGCATAATATAATCCCACTATTTTAAAGCTTTCCTTTAGGGCATAACAGTACAGTCTGTACTCTGTTGATGGATTCACAACTACCTTAATCAATAATTTAAAAATTGTATTAATTGGAGGCAAGCAGCCCTATAAAATGAGTAAATAGACATTAAGAAAAATTAGATACTAAAATAATCCCAGTCTGTAAAATGCTTTCAAAGAAATGCTACAAAGATAAAGGTTTTCAGTTTGTAATTCTTTTAGATGATATACAAGTT
The DNA here is from genome assembly GCA_013400175.1 of Phainopepla nitens. Taxonomy (NCBI): domain Eukaryota; kingdom Metazoa; phylum Chordata; class Aves; order Passeriformes; family Bombycillidae; genus Phainopepla; species Phainopepla nitens. The sequence continues at coordinate 74,405 of VXBQ01015963.1, forward strand.
TTTATTATGGATAGAAATTGTGCTAGTAGGGGTTGAATATGTAGGCTAAATAACATAGGTAGATGTAATAACATCTTGAAGTGGACAGCAAACAAAGAAAACTCTCTTTAGCCTCTCCAATGAACCTCATACTAGAACTCAGCAATGTAGCACCTCAGTGGACAATACTGAATTCCTATTGGAATTGTCTTGCTTTACCTTTGGGTGAGCTTTTAAAGATGATGCATTGCTAGATGTGTAAGCGCTGCTGGGTATGTTCCCAGCCCTGGACATCTGTTAGTGTTACTGATAAATTGTTACACAGTCCCTGGTATGGTCTTGCTCCCTGACTGCAGTCTCAAGGACACTGATTGGTACAGATGTTTTTGTAATGGCTGCCTGAAGCTACTAGAAAGCATGTGCAGAATTTGCAGGTGTCCTTGGGACTACACTGGGATGACAAACTGTAGTCACTCCATTATACTCTTCTAATCCTTTCTCAAGCTATTACTGCTCAGGGTTGTATGTGTGTTTTGTATGAAATTTTAGAAAGGGTTTTCTCTTGGATTATGGGTATATTTGTTGCACTTTAGGAGCCCTTGTAGTCTGTGCCAAAGCCTATCTGATTGATACAACCTACCACGTAATTAAAAAGATGTTGCCGTTGCATTTGCATGCACACTTTCAGCCAAAGGCATGAAATCATATTTGCCACAAATAAAATTACATGCAGCTCTATGGAAGTCAACAATTTTGTGATTATCTACACCCAAGACTAAACTAGCATAGTCACAGTATAGAAGATATGTGTATGTTACACTGTTTGGAAAAGGCTGTATAAGGCAAGTGGATGTCATTCTCTTGTCCACTGGCACCTGGAGGTTTTTGGACTACTTCTAAAATGTCTACACAAGGTGACTAAAACCAGACCTGTTCTCATTACATTTAGGTATTCATTGAAAAAATTGAAGAGGTTGAATTGAAGACAATGAGGCATAGCAACTAGATTAACAGTAAGCATATTCAAATTCAGGTTGAGTTTTAAGAAAAATGCAGGTGTTTAGATTTTACAATGGCCTTTCAAAATTCGGGTGTAAGTAGCTATAAAGTTTCATTTGTCAAGAGAAAACAAATCTGAAAGTATTATTTAGAATATTGTGGTGTATATGAGCTCTTTGATGAACTGAACTCCTATTGTTCTATATTCTTTGTCCAGGCATAACATAATTTTGGTTTATAGTTACCATCACAACAGAAGTAGACAGTAGAAGAATGGAAACAATCTCACAAAAACTTTGCAACAGTGAGAATCACAGATGGATGACCTTACAAATTGATTTTACTGTGTTTTTGATTGCCAAAGGTAATAAATGGGTAACCTAGCCGAGTTGTATCGATAAATTTGAAGCAAAATGGCTACAGCTGGACATGAATAAACAAGCATGCTCAGAGTTGAAAGATTTATACCTCTTTTAGCATAAAAGCTGCCATATCTTTCTAGATATGTTGAAGTCTTCGGTGTCTAGCTTGGAAAAGCTCTTTTACAGGCAAGAGGAAAGAATGAGACTACATAATAAGCCTTTAATGATCAAAAGTACAAGCAATAGATGTAGTTCCTTATTTCAAAGACTAGAAGATCTTTTAAAATTTACTTGGAAATACAGTAAGAGCATCATCCATTATCGACCTGAAACTCAAAGGAGAAGACCCAATTCCACCATTGTTATTCAATGTTAACATATTCATAGCATATCTCCTATATCTCTTTTTGAGAGAAAAAGCTAGGGGAAGTCATAGCTTTCTGTAAATATCAGGAAGGAAAACTGAACTAATACTCACATTTCTGCTTACCAATCTTGTTTTGTCTGTAAGCGCAAAAATATATATTTTCACATTTACATAACTTTTTCTGCTGTGCTATTAAGTGATGAGGGATGAGACATTATGTGCGTATCTAAAGGGATAAGAAGAAAGAATTACAAATAAAAGAATTACAGATATTTGACTAGTAATTAGAAACAAAAGAAAAAAATCATTAACTGTTAAATTAATGATGGTCTTGCCACAGGCTTTATGGGGTCAGAATTTTCTTCCCTACTATGGAGACAAAAGTAAGAAATATAATTGCACAAATCATAATGAATTCAGGCTTAAGTCTGGAAAACAAAGAGCTGATACTCCAGCTCCATTTCTAGTCTCTCCTTAGCTACATGTTTTATCTAACCAATCAGAAGTGAAAGACAAGCTCACTAGATTTCATGTTTAACATTTCATTCCTTTGAATAAATTTATTACATCCAAGCCATGGGCAGAGGAAGGGTCTTGACATGGAGAAAAAACATCAAAGTCACCCTCTCCTGATACTCCAGCTCTTCCTCATAATGGACTCTGCATGAAAAGAGCTAAATGTTTTCACCAGATACTGAGGTCAGTGAGCTAAACTCTCTGCTCTTATGCAGTGCCACTATAGCATAACTGCTGAATCCATTTAAGTCAGACCAGTGGAAAACTAGTCTAAATGAAAAAGGATCTGCCTCAGGAAGGAGGCAGGAAGCTCAGCAACCCAAGAAAATGGCTGTATCTCCTACAGCATACCTTCTTGGCAGAAGGGAGAATAACATTCAGAGAAGTTGCACTCCCTTTCAGGTTTATACGTGCTCTCCCACTTAACACAGAATAAGATTTTCCCACTACATATAACAGCACTTAAAGCATAATTGCTGCTCACCTAGAAAAACTTAATTACATTAATTCAGTGCTGGGAGATGTTGAGTGGTGCAGTAGCCTTATATCTCTACAGGCATAAATCTCTTCAAGACAGAGCCTGGATCTCTTTGCAGTGCTCAGATGGACAGGCCCTCTCTGTGGTATTTTATCTGTCTGCAGAGAACTTTACTGATAGGTGTGGGCACACTTGAGAGCATGACTGCTTGTTCTCTTTCTCTCTCTCTGCCCAGTTTGCCCCTCTTTTGAGATTTATCTGCTTACAAAATACACTGAGGTTTCCTGCATCTTCCTTTCCATCTATTGTTCATGATATTTCTACTTTCTCAGTTGTTCTGGTACAGACAATTCTTCTCTCTGCTCTTCTCTTTCGTTCCGAGGGCAAGAGTTTGGAGAAGCAGCATCAGCAACTGGCCCTTCCCAACATCCAAAATTCAGATGGCCTGGCAGAAGAAGACAGTAGTAGTAATTAGTAGCTTCAGTAACTGTGGGCAAAACTGTAGGTGATAAATGTTAAGAGGTCAACTACCAAGCCAGCTAATTTAACAGGCTGCTGTGCTGGTTTCCCCATCTGAGATCTTTGTTGAATTCTTACTAATATTCAGGAAATGGGGCCTGGATTACCCAAGATTTTTGAAAATATCTATTATTATTTAATCAAGTCTTTAAATTTGTGTACCAGTTCTAATACAAGGTTATTGCTTCACTTATGATTTACCAGGAAGGCTGAGTGCCTGGGATATAGTTAACAGTAATGATTCACCCCTTTAAGTGCCTGTCCTAAGTGGGACATAGTTGTAGCAAAGTAATATCTTCTTATTTCCTTTCTTCCTGCCTCCATCACCATCAGAATATTCTCTCTCACTACACTTCATAAGGAGCTTTCACCTGATATGAATTTTATACCTAGTATTATTTGTGTTGTTCTGTGTGTCCGAGTTCTTTTGTACATTTTGTCAATATAGCTGAAAATGCTTCAAGCCTGGATGTCACAATGTATTTGTAGAACAACATAACCTGTGCTGGTCAGGACTGCAGGGTGCTACTGCTGTAGTTAATTGACTAGCTTGACTCTTTAGTAGTAAATTGGGTTTTGTACTAAGTCATTCTCAGGACTGACACATCTGAAGGAGTGGAAAATTCCTTTGATCTAGCCATTGTAATCAAAATAGTGCAGAAGATAAATTTAAAAATCTGTTACATAGTTTAAAATTATAAATCATAATTGTGAACACTGACTTCTAAAATGCAAAGATGTAAGGGGTACTTGTGCTTCCTAAAGTTTCAGGAAATGGTTCTCCAGCTTTGCTTCAAGTATTACTTACCCTTTACAACTACTATGTGGTAAAGGAGCTTTGAAAAGTGTTTGCATCCTCAATAACTTATCAGAAAACATGTGTAAAAATACTCAGAGACAATGCACACAACTGTTCCTTATGGACCTACGATGACAATATGTATCAAACACTCAGCACATATCTAGGCAGCAGCTAAAGTTCAGCTACTCAACTTTAACCCCCAAGAGCAGGTCAACAGGAAAAAGGAATGCATGTTAAAGCTCACACCGATGTTAAGTGAGATTCCTTCAATGGGGCTTGAACTCCTACTCGAGATATCAGCAGCAGGGCTGAGTGCCTTGGAATGCAAATCGAGCTTGTTACTCAGCATCACAGGAGTCATAAAAGTTCTACATCAAAGATGCAGATACAGGCTGAATTTTATCCAAGGGATGTTTCACCACCTACACAACGGCCAGCTTCCAGTCTGAGACAGTGGCAGGGAATACTTTGAACTACTACTGCTGATTAGAATCCCTCTGACTTCACAAATACTTTATCACTGTTTGTTCCACTAAATTAACAACAGAAATGCAAGGTCTTGGAACACAGACCTCATGAAATGCTCGCAAAGATGAAAATCCTCACACCTCACAACCTGCATTGTTATTAAATGACCTTTCATTTTGAGTCTTTCACATAAAACTAAAAAAAAAAAGAACATAGTTTCTGAGTGTTGCCAGAATAAATAATGAACTGTGCAATTCTACTGACCATGAGATGACTCCAAACTATAATGATCAATTTAAAACAACTTAGTCACCCTGCTACATCTTCAAGCTTAGCAAAAAAATCCCAACCGACTATCCAACCAAAAAAAAAACCCACCAGGGGCACATGTATGAGAATGGTACATGTAACAAAAATGCCTCAGTTTTTGTTGCTTATTTTTCAAAGTTCAAAGCACATGAAAGGGCCTAGTAAAGAACCATACAGTTCACATTTTATTCATGTCTTAAATTACAGGGAAGGATGTACCAAGGAAGTGAAGAAATTCAGATAAATTGAGGGGATATAAAGTGAAGCAATAAAATTCAAAATAGTGATCATTTGCATAAACTCAGGTGTATTACTGTTAGTAGATCAAGCAATTGAATGAAAGAGAAAAATAAAACCATGCAACAAAAGTCACACAAAGAATTAAAATGAAGAGAATGGAACAATGGGGTTTTTTGTGTACTGGCCACACAGGGTGTAAGTTATGAAACAGGATCAATGAAAATAAGACCCAGCAGTTTGGATGCTTTTTTCCATTCTTGTGATGAAGATGAAAGAAGAGATATGTTAATCAGTTTTCGTCTTGAATTCTGGAAGGTTTTAAGACACTGCAGAGTAGAATGAAGTACAAACCTGCAGATAACAGACAAGTGAACAGGAACATTCATGAGGAAAGAAGATCTGCACTCTTGGTCTTCCATTTAAACCATATATATATATATATATATATATATATATATGTATATTTACTGCTTGTCTTTTTATTGTTTTTGCTGAGAGGACTTTACCCACTGTTTCCTTCCATGCCATATCCCACATGTCTCCATTTAAGGTGTGAACTCGACCCTTGGTGCTGATCACCCTTTGGCGAAGGCTGTCTTGCCATCACCCACAGCCAGTGAGCACCACTACACAGCTGGCCCTAATAGAGGAAATAAAACCATGGGGAGTCTGAATGTGTGTCAAATCTGCCCTCACCCAAGGAAGATGTTTTATTTTGTGCAATGCCTTCCTGGTGAATCTATGTGCTCTTCCTCTTCTGCAATATTCATTAACACAAGTCACTTGTACAGTAAATATTTATTTAACTTTAAGATTTATATAGTGTCTTTCCCTACAGCATCTAGGTGGTATTTGCAGAAATTAAAAACATAAGTTATATGAAGCTTTCAATAGTGTTTTGCATTAAATTGCTACTCTTGTCAAAAATAAATCAGCTATATTGTCATGAAATGAAATAAGCCTAACAAAACCCAAACAAGCAGAAGTACAAAATCAATCAACCAAAAGCTAACCAAATAAATGTGGCTTGCATAAATAAAAGCAAGAAAGATTGGCTATCAGCTACATCAATGAAATACCTAGACATGAATGAAAGCAGGCATCATTAATCTGCATTGATTGCACTTGTTTGCTGGGCCGTGCTTCCTATCTGACCTGAACACTCGCTGGAAGCCATACTGCTGGTGTTTTTTGCAGGCAGATGTCTGTTTGCAGCAGAGCCAGTGTTGGAGGCGAGCACTAAGTTTAGGAATGTGAAAGGGGAGCATTTTTCTCTGGCAGCAAAGGTGGTTTGAAGGGTTCCAGTCTTGTTGATAATTTTCTCCTTTGTCTTTCTCTGTTCATCACTGCAGAGGTTGCTTAGGGGCAGCCATTAGTGCAATTTTGCTATATGGTCAATGGGTGAGTTGTTTTAGATTAAATACCTCCAAAAGCAATATAAAAAAGAAAAGCAGAGAGAACAGCAAGCTCCTTCAGTCATTGCACTGATCCACTTTAGGACATGATATCAAAAACCCCTAAACCAGCATCACTGAGAGACCAGTGACCTCTGGGAGGGAGAGGAGAGGGAGAAAGCTGCAGAAAGCTCTTCAGTTGACTCTCCTGCCAGGGAAAAGGTTTGTGCAATTACACATCAAGTTAGGGAGTCGTGCCAGTTTCCATGGTAGCTGTGGGAGAAAAAGGGACCTTTCCATTTTGCAAGTCCCTCAGATGTCTCAGGCTGACTCTGGTCAGTCACAGATACAGCACCACGTGTGAGCTTCTGTTTTAAACATCGCCTGCACCATTGCTTCACTTTTGCTTTTCGCATTGGGCTACATGCTCAGCCCAGGGTGGGGTGAAGCACTTAAGCCACTGACTTCACACATCCAAGTTAGGAAGGCTGCAGTGAACAATGGCTTTCTATTTGCATGCATTGTTGCCACAGGTTTCCTTTAATCATGGATTTCTCCCACAACAAAAACACACAGAGAGGGAGGAAGCCTGGATCTGCCACAGTGCTTCCAACTGAGCAGTTCCCATTGAAAGATGTCAAATTTACCCGGTGCCTACACGGAAAGTCAAGCACTCTTAAAAATCTAATCCACTCTCAGAGCACCTTCTGCCCCATTATCTACACTTCCATTTTACCTTTTCATCATGTGGCTATTTAAGTTCTAAAGCGTGCTAGATTAAGTTTGGTTTTCATTTGTACCCAGCCAGAGAAACGACATTATCCATCTGTAGAAGAGAGCAAAAATGAATCCAGAGTGGTTTCTCTCGAATATCAGTCTTGCAGCCATGATTCTCCCTGCCGCATTAGGTGGGACTAGTTTTCCCTTTGTGAAGAATCAGTGGTTTGACTTATGGTATTACTTAGCATGATGATGCTAGTGCAGAGACCAGTTCTTATTACATCAATTTGGTAACAGACTCACATTTAAAGAGTATACCTTAGAACAGCATTTTCCTATCCTTTTCCTTTTACAACCACATTGTGCTTTTTAAAAGATCCTTTACAAGTCCTCTCTAAGGAAACCCATGTGCATCATTTGCCCCTTTAAGGGTCGTTTTTGGTGAAATTGGTTTCACGGGCAATGCAGCCAGAGCTTCATAGGAAATTGGATTTTTTTCCTCACTTTGTTGTACAAAAGGTTAAAATTTATTTCTGTTTGATCGTGCTCACCTCAAAGATGTCCCCTGCAGGCTCTGTCTGTTGGCAGTTAACATAGGTTTAAAGAATGCTCTCTAGGCCATTCTGCAGCAAGAAAGTAGTAGGACTTACATGGAAATGCAAACAAAACCTTTAAAGCTTTTGATCTTCTTGGGGACTTGATGAAATCTCTTGAGCAAATTGAAGGATTACATTCAACAGCAAATATGTACAAGTATAACAAATTAACTGTAAATGATATAACCAATCTAAAATGGAAGTATAAGATATTACTGTCTTATGGCAGTATTTGAACTTTGTTTCACTGAAACTCAAGGATAGTTTAAAAGCAATGGTAAATGACTATTGACTACAAATATTCATTCAAATGCAAAAGAGAATTGCTCTGGGGTTTCTTTTCCTTTAATCTCCTTCTGATTTGATCTAAGCACATCCTTCTAACCTTAATGCAGAGGGGTGGGAGGGACTGGGGGGCACAAGCTGTGAAATTCATACTGCTAATCCCCTGAGGACTTTCTAATCAGACAAGAGCCACTAGGGAGACAGTTTCCTAAAGGTCTTTTGTTTCCCCTCTTGTAAAGAACACAGAGAGCAGGTACTGCTGTGCATGGTACACTGAGACTTTTGCATGGTAAAACAATAATGCTTTGAAAGGCAGCAGGATTACCATATCTTCTTGTACTAATTGTCATTCAAAAAGGTGACCTATATATTTCCCCGTGCTTTGAGCAGAGGTGGTGTGGTGACCTGGTCAAACCAGGTTCAAGTGTCATTGATTGGATGATGATGGACAAGGAAGAGTCCTTTGCCAGACATGAATCTACTTGACATTTCACTCATCAAGCACCTTGGGTTTATTTTCTAAATCAGCCTTTTCTCTTGCTTTGCTTACAGTTTAGCAACAGTGGCATGCACAGGCACATCATCATGTTTGCATCTGGTCACAGTTCTCGGGAGCAAGCACAAAGGAAGAAAAGCCTAGGGATAATTTTCAATCCACATAACTTTTAAATGAATGGGGTGAGCAGCAGTCAGGACTGAAATGCTGAGAAACTCACATCATTAGGAACTTCAAAAGAGGAGGACTGCAAAGCTTCTCCTGCAGCATCATCAACTAATTTGTCTTTCCTTTGGGAATACTTCTGTTCAAAACCGTAGAAAATAATTCACAATCATGATAACAGCTTGAGAAAAAAGTAAAAGTGATCACCTTAATCAGGCCCTTTTGAAGTTAAATGCAACCCACTTCAAGACATGTAAAATGTTCTTAATATAGGCAAACATTAAACAGATGATGTGCAGAAGTCTGCATCTTTCACTACTCTTGTATTTACAGACAGGATTACAAATCCATGTTCTCTACTGAAATCATGCAATCAAACCTTTAAAACTTGTGATTTAATTACTACTGCTTCCTGAGGTGTTTAACAGGTTGCGGACATTAAGACACAGTTTTAACATCTGCCTCTCCAGTTAAACAGGTATAACCTTGAGTGTGAACTAAGTAGGAATAGTGTATTGGCATTGAAGAGAGTGTTTTGGCCACACAGAAAATGTGTCACTTGAACCAAATTGGCACTGAAAATATGCTACAGTCCCCCTCTCCTTCCCATGCCGACAGAGGAGTAGTTTTATTATGACAAAAGTGCTTCATTTTGATATGAATAACTGACAATCAATAAAGTGAATGTCCTACAACACTCCCCCTGCATCAGGAGCAGGGAGCACATCAGCCTAGCCACTTCAATATAAAATATTGGCAGAATGAGCACCACTGTGTGATCAGGCCTGCTGGTGGCCCACCCCGGGGCCATGAGACACAAAATGGCCTGGGGGAGTCAAAGGGAGCAGAGCACTTCTGCTTATCAGGAGGCAGCTCTGTCCTATCAAGCAGACTGAGCCCCAAGGAGTGCAAAGCCTTTTCAGCACTGATTTGCCCCGTCAGGATGACAGGCTTATCTGAGACCTCCCCATGGCTGGCTAGGAGAGATATCCAGGGTCTGGTGCATTGAGGCACCACTCCACCCTTCACAAACTTACCACCAGGGTTGAGCTCCCATGTGCTATCATTCCCAATAATGACAGCAAGTGGTTTGGCTTGCTATACCATGCCATCAAGGCCCTACACTCATACAGAATGAAGCTCTGAACACAAGTGATTCAAATTTGCAAAAAAAATGTTTATTCACTACAAAAAGCAGCTTTGGTTCAGCTGAAAAAACGGACAAATTCATGCCAAGTTTAATAATTTTTTTCTTTTCCCAGAACACTTAAAACCTTTCATCTGTTATTCAAGAATGTTTTAATTTTTCCAGGAAAGAGAAGGTCTAAACCTCTCTCCCCTGGATCCTGGCATCTAAATGAAACATCTTCATTATACAAAGTTGATTCTTGTTTTTCAAGGGTGAGGGATGTTTCACTTCACAGTGAAAACTGAGAGTGCTTTTGGGTGATGCAATATTTCCATTCAGCTTGCAGACTGTAAAATCAGTCTTCTCAGCTCTACTAATGTGAATACCTGCTCTTCTACTAATACAACATGATAAAAAAGATATTGAAAGAAATGAACAATTCTGATATATTCAAGAATACAGAAATATGGTGTTTGGCACGTACTGTTGAGCAAGCAAAGACTGAATATTGGGTATGAGATGATGGAAGAGCAATCCAGGTGGCACTGGCACTGTTGATTTAGTTGCATAATTTAACGGGTGAAAGAGAGAGAGTATCAGTTCCCTGGTTAGTTTTGCAGCTGTCTTTCATAAAGTGCACAGTGTCCACATAAACTAACAGGAATCCACAGAATATGTCTGGGTAGAAGCAAGCTGCAAGTCAAATACAGCACAATGCAGGGATTTGGGAGCATCAAGGCAGAAGATAAGCATGCCCTTGAATGTTTTTTATGAGGACAAGCCAAGAGTCCCCATCATGTGGATAACAGAAATTCCTTGCAGGACAGATCCTGTTACACAGCCTGGTGTCTGACTATTCCAGCAGGGGCTCAGCGTGGCCCTTCCTCATGCAGATGCAGCTATAGGATTTTCCTCCTTTACACGACTGATAATTTCCAGGATTACTTCAAGAACTTAATAGATTTGACACCTTTATCCCTCTCTCAGACTTGGATGAAACTAGCTGGGAAGATCAGAGAGGAAGGAAGGACAGGCAGATGAGAGCCTGACTAGCAAGTGGACAAACAGAAAACATGGGATCAGTGCCACATGTGACAACCAGCTACACAGAGTAATCCCACCACTTATCCTAAAAGCCTTGTGCTCTTCTCCCCTTGCCAGTAGGTCACGTCTACCTTTCTCAGCTTTTCCTTTTGTTCACGCGTTGGTTTACTGAAGAATACCCCTAATCTAAGCCCAAATCTAGTTCAAGCTTCAGACCAAATTGGCTATTTTAAATCTCTACATCTTTGAAAAAAATGGCACGTCCTGTAAAATTGTGTATGTATTGCATAGCAAACAAAAAAAAAACAGCAGAGCAAACCTGGCTGAAGGCAAAGCAGACATTGTAAGGAACAGCACTGTCTCAGATTAAGCCCGCACCGGTTTTCTTGAGACATATTTTTATTGATACACTTTAAAGAAATTCTTAAATGAACAGCCATAATTAGAAAATGAATAAAACCCAGAGCATATGCTTTAAAGGTATATAGCATCCCACAGAGAGCTATTTCTTTGTTCCCATTTCCTCAAAGCCAACTTGTGAAGGGGCATTGCAACCTGACTGCTCCTCTATGATTTTTCGCAAGTTCAGCCAATAAAAAGCTAGGAATTTCCCATCTTTGGTTATGAAAAGGAAGTTTCCAAGATTGGAGTCACTGATAAACTGGATAACCCCTCTCCAAATTGCCTTATTATTTCCGTCTCCTTCCCCAAGCTTTGAGCAGGATAAAATATTTATATGCACCCTGGCAACAGCCCAACTCAAAAATATTATACAGCTGGTCCTATTGATTTCGAGTCCTGTGGAATAAATGCCTACCCTTGTGAGTAATGGAGACAGAAATAACAGTCCAAATTATAATATTTAAAATGCGTGTTTTAAATATGTAAAAGAATTCTCAAGTAATGAACTTTTATCTTTTTGCTTTAATCATAGCAATAATACATGTTCTTATGCTGATTTAAAATCTTCATAGAACAGTCCTGTTCATGCTAAAAGATATGCCTTTCTGATAGCAGGAAGCAATCTTGTTTGGACCATTTCTGCATGCATTTCCTTAATAAAAACTATACAATATTCTGGATTTGAGACAGGCTATACAGCTTTTTTTCCTTTGATTTTATCCTTTAGAGTGTAGCATAAGTGCTATGTAAAACATTCCACTGTCTAATTTTAGAACAGAAACTATGTGTACTTAAAAAGGGACTTTTTAAACTGGCTGAGAAAATTAAAAAAGATTCAACATCAACTAAACTACGAATGAAGCCCAGAGCATTTGCTACATTTTGCTTTCTAAAAAAAGGCATAAAACCAATAATCTTTCACAGCAAGGCTGCACTTAAATTCACGTTGGGAAAATGTATATGAATTCTCATGCACATGAAATGAAATGATTCTCAGGACTGGTTTGTCTGAGTAAGCAGCAGCTATATGAGCTTTGAAAGGGAAATTTATCTAGAGGAAAAATTATTTTTGCCAAAATGATTAAGCATTTGGAGAGATGACTATCAAAAAAGAACTGCAAACTTTCTTGGTTAAAATCTTTATTGATTAAATTCCTGTGAAAATATTCATAGGACAAAGCCATAAACACGTTTTCTATTCCACAATGCAATGAAAAAAAATCAAATATATCAAAATAACTTTATGAATTTATACATTTCAGTCAGATCTGATGATACAATAAATTTCCTGTGTAGGAGAAAAATGAGGGTATTATATTTAGGAAACATATACTTCCTAACATTACATTTAGGAAGCATGCATTTTTAAAAAATATTTATACTCTGAAAGGATTCAAAAGTATATTTTAGAAATGTAAATTAGGCATAAAATGGCAAAAGGCTTTTTTAAAGGCCTTTTTGAAGCAGTTGTAGATTTGTCACAAGACATAAGACACGTGCTGTTCTCCATTAAGACTCAAAGCAGAACAAAGCATAGGACAGGAGGTGTAAAGGGAAGGAGGTATATGAAAGACTTGTCTTTGCTCTTGTATAAAATAACAAAGCTGGCTCTTTCATCAGATTTTTGTCACTGAGCAGAGGCACAAATTCCCTTCCTCCTGCAGTAGGCCAGGGTTTTGATGTATAGCTCAGCCACACGAAAAGTTTGAAAAATCTAAGCAGCACCTTCTATGTAACCTTTTAAAAATTATTGTGTAAATGAGTTACCAGGATTATTAGAGAATGAGGAGTCATCATCTAGTCTGTAGGCAGCTCCCAACCTGTGTAAGAGTTTGGATCTTACGTTCCCTGAATTCCTGAGATGTGCCACTGTGTTTGTATTTCCACTATGAATCACACAGCTTTTATTTGACTGGAATCAATAAATTGAAAATATGTTATTCAACTGAGTTACTACTTAGCATGCTATTTTTCAGCAGATTCAACAGTCTTATCACTGTATGTAAACACTCTGTGGCTATCTCTTAAGCACTAGCAGAGACTGTGATAATGAAGCGCCTGCTATTTAGACATCATCTCCTTAATAACAAAGTTACATCGAGAAGACTACTCACAGCTTGGCAAGAAGTTCTTATTTTTTTTTATTACTAGCAAGGTTTTGTTTGATTTTCAGACTTTCTAAAAAAGCACACCTTCCTAAGGAAGTTTGCTGTACAGCCACCTGGTCCTCAGCTGTTCTGATGCTAACACCCACCATGGCAGCCTGTGAAAAAGCTAATTCTTCTTTCATCTCAGGAAATTAGTGAAGGTAGCAGGCTACCCACAATTTGAAGACTTGAGAAATTAAAATATTTGAGAATTTCTGATCTTTGGGGAAATAAGGCTAAGTTCCTTATTCACATTTTTATCTGATTTAGAAAAGAAAAATTGTGAGTTTGGGAGGTGGAATATTTATTTCAATTAAGTTTTATCTCATCTTGCTTGAATACTGGTGAATCCAGCACAGAGGAAAGACCATTTTCTATACATTAACTAAGAAAAGGTTCACCTAGTCAGCACTAACTGTTATTATCATCCCCTATTTGTAAAATCAGGCTCAGCAGTTTTTGAATGAAAAGATTTTAAGGATTGAAAGTGGCATTTAGAAACAATGCCATTTCTCCAAAATCAAGCTCAGCCCTCTTGCTTGACTTGAAAACTGCTCCTTCTCCGGCACTGACACCATCCTTGACTTAAAAGCTGTTAAAGGTCTCACTCAATAGAGCACATAAATATAACCATATGGTACAAAAAAATGGAGTCACTGCAGAGAAAGGAGACTAACAGCCTGTTTTCAAACTCTCCCTGGTCAGAAACTGCTGAAAAGCAAGTGCAGCTTAATCGTCATCCAGAGCCATACCTCTCCAGGGAATCCGAGGCTCAGTTGGTTTCTGCCCACAGTACAACCATCTAAACGGATATCGTGACAAATGAGAGGTGAAATGAAGTCGACTGATACCCTAGCAGGCTGACAGCACACAGATTTGATCAGTCATAGAAAAAAGAGATTGTGCACTGCTGCACAATATTTCAGCTCAGAATAATTAGTTTCAGAGACATCCTTTCCCAAAAAAAAAAAAAAAGAAAAATTTTGACTGCAGACTAAACCAGTTTGTTAAGTGCTGTGTTGACCACTTACCAGACAATTGAAAAAAAAAGTTTTAGTGCAGTTTGTGACACGCCAGAAACAATGATGTTTTGAGTCTAAACATTCTTCATGTAGAAAATATTAATGAAACAGTCATGCGTGTTCATGTCCAGTTCACTGGAGACAGTGTTCAAAACCAACTCGTTCTAAACCTTTTACCAAATTTAACTGGCAAAGATCACTGGAAACTTGGTTTATTTTCCTTGAGAGGTTAGATAAGCAAACTGAAACCACTAGAAGCAGTATAAACCTCCAAGGCCAAGTTATTAAAAGAACTTTCTACAACTCCTTTCAGGATATTTTAGTCTATAAATTGCACCATTCTGCTCTCGTCATCCTGCAATGTCTGTCTGGATTGTGCAGTCTCTGATCAGACAAGTACATCTGACAGTAATTTGTATATTTAAGGAGACTACAATGTACCCTGGAAAGATGTGAATTAGCAGGACAGAAGACAGCTGCCCCACAACCATGTCACCCTCTTTATGAGCTTATTGCAACGCCTGTTTTCACTTCAGGAGCCATACTAACTACAGCATTATGTTTTTCCTCTTCTGTGCTAAGTATTTGCTCTCCTGTTCTGTCTTTGAGGAAGAAAAGGGCTCTCAGATAAAAGATGAAGTTTGTCCTGCAGTTCCTCTTGCCCAGTCATCTGCAGCAGAGCCACACAGGTGGAGAGTTCCAACTTTTCAGGACAGTTAATGTTATTTATGCTGCTTGTCTGGCATCTCCAAAAGTGGCCTCTAAGCAGGCTGTGCCCATATTATGCCTCCACAACATGAACTTTCTATAAGCACTTTTTCAACCACTCCCTCAGACTTCATTGCTCAGGCTTGATCAGGATGAATGCAAACATAAGCAGGTGTCTTAAGGAGACATTTCATTTGGGGGAGGGACAGAAGTGCAGTAGTGTCCTCAAAGGAGAGAAAAAGACAGGTTTTCCTGTTGCAGAGACAAACAGGGTTCTAATTTGATAAGCTATCTTTGCTCTTATTATATACTTCTGTTTATCTTCCTCTTCATGGTCTGACAGAAAGTCTGGAAAAACAAAAAACTCCACAGTACAAGTGTTTCTTCCTGTTGTTTCTGCTTTAGGGGCTGGCATAGTAGGAGTGACCCCACCAGCTTACTGCTTTGGGAGAGGAAAGGTGCCGGAGCTACCCAGAGACTTCCCACTAACTGTGCTCTCCTTTTCTGTGTTTCCTTCTAATTGCTTGGGATTTCTCTGAAGAAACATGTGGAGTATTGCAAAATTCTCCAGTAAACCTTTGAGCCTTTTGCTGAAATGTATTCCTTTCAATGACACAAACAGGTTTTGTTAAAAAAACCCCAAAACGTATATGAGGAAAAATTTCTCTTGCCTAATCAAAATTCCAGCTGGGAAGATAATTCCTTTTTTTCCTCTTTTTATGATTATCGCCACCAAAACCCTTCATATTTTCTGTCTCTTTACTGAAAAATTCCTGTGATTTACAGTCACCCCCAAACAATCTGGTATTTCATCATAAATTTTACCTGAGCAAATGGCTCCTTAGAAAAAAATCTGTGCAGAGCTTTCACTCTAAACAAAACAAAATGGGACTGCTCTCTCTTTTTAGTTTTTAAAGCTGAAATAACTGGTGGTAGGACTTAAGCTGAAAAACCCAGGATAATGAACTGCATTTTCACATAATGTGAAGAAGGGAGAAGTATCCAGCGACTCAGAGACTGAATAATTTCTAAGAATCCACACCCTATTCCTCTTACAGACATTGTAGTCTATAGCAATATCTAGGCAATTTCTGTTCTCCTTTTCTCCTGTTCTAGTTTCATGCTTGAATACTTTTGAAGCAGGAGATACTCAGGTGCCCAACTGTTTGTTCATTTTTTTTTTAAAGTCAAACTAAGTCCTGTCACTCTGCTTTCTAACAGTCAAAATAAAAATTAAAGTGATATTAAGAAAGAAAAAAATACTCAGCTATGTTTACAGACAAATCTTGCTCTGGGATTCTGTCAGTATCTTGCTAGACGCATCATGACTAAGTGCTGCTTTAAGAAAATAAAAATTAAGAGATCATTAAAAATGTGTTGTATCTGTTCAATGCAAGGCCCTAGTAATCAACTTCAGACCCCCAAGGTCACTTGGCCAGCTTGTGATTACAACAGCAACTTCAGCGCTCGGTATTGTCCTACGGCTGTGGCAGGTCAATGGAAAAATGTTCTTTAAACACCATAAGCATCTGATTGTGCAATTCCTAAATCAGTGTCATTGATTATTCACAGTGCTGGACCGCTCAAAGCTGGGGAAGTAATTAGGGCTTTTTGTGTGGATTATCCACTGAGAAAAGGTCAAATAACTACAAACAGTGTCAGAAAACAGGAGTCACCAAGGACCTCAGCCTCCGTGATCAGTTAAGAAATGCTAAAGCAGGGTTTGATAATGATGTGCTTATGCCAGGTTCTACAGGATTTGATCATTCTGTCATAGAAATCCAATGAAGCATGAGTGATGGCTACTTTTTCCTTTGAAGCTTGCCTCAGGTCCCTGATGCCCGTCAAGCAAGTTTGTCAGTGAAATTTGACTGAGAAGAATTTAAAAGGCAGTTTTTGTTCCAAGGGGAAATGTACATATGTATATGTATATACATGTGGTTGTGTAAGTAAATGACTGACCAGTCATTTTAGATACATAGTTTCTAATTTAGATCAATATACTTGTTTTGCTCCATATTTTGTCCTCCCTACAGAAAAACCAGCATTTGCCAAAGGGCCATGCTGCATCCTCTCACAGATCTTATATCACAATACACCTCCCAACTCTCCAAATGGGAAGTCTGTACAAAGAACAGCCTTCTGCTAATGACTTTCTCCCTACTGAAATGTGAGAAGCAATAAAAGAAGTCTCTAGTTTTGTAACAGCATTTCCAGCATTTGCTGAGTTTACAGGGGTACTGCTACTTAGCAACACCTTGTAAATTTAATTGCTAAGCCAGGGTGTACAAAGCATTCCAGTTCCATATGGGAGCCATTCCTTGCAGACCTCCTTCCCTGGGAGTTCCCAATGTTGTAAATCTCTTCCCCTCCTCCCGTCTCTAAATTGCACTAACACTTCGGATGATTAGGGCTGCAGCAGCGATCAACATTTTCCCCTAGTCATTCCTTTCCATTGATCATTTAAATGAGGGATTATTCTGTTTTCCCATTTTAGCCCATGGATCAATTGTTTAAAACAATAGATGGAGGTTAGTTCAGAAAATTGGTGCATCAAGAGAAACACACAAAGACGCTCTGTACAGGGAAAAGCTACTTTATATTAAAAAACCAATGAAAGAGGACAAACAACAAAAGGAAACTTAAGCAAAAAACGAATAGTACTAGCCAACAATATCTGTATTTGCAGAGTAAAAGCATGATCTAGTAATGCCTGTAGTGAAAATATTGGAAGGAAGAGTAGGTTGGTGCCACTCATATGGAAGTTATAGGGGCAATTCACAACCCTCTGGCTTCTACTCCAGCACAGAAGAGTATTTCAAGTGTGCAATGAATTCTTGAGGACTTTATTTTTAATGGAAATCTTATGCCACTGGAAAGAGAATTGGAAGACTGACAAAATTTTGACAGGCTGAGCAGTTGGGTCATCTTGTAGGACTTGATGGATAAAGAGCTTGGAAAGATGAGTAGTTCCTCTCAGGCTCATCAAACGTCCAAAGGTAGACATGCAGATATTTAAAGGGGTTCTAATCCTTGGACTTATGGTTTTGGCAAAATAAAAGAACTTGTCTTGGTAGAGACAGCATGCTTAAAGCAAACAAGGTGGTCTATTTTCTTTCAAATGTCTGCTTAAGTATTGTTATCTGGAAAATTTGTGTGTCACTTTCCTCTTAGCACCCCCATTGAACTCTAATGTTAATGATGTGGAATAAACATTTCATGACCACAACTTAAGTTAGGCCCAGTGCTAGCAGGTAGGAATGCAGCCCAATTAATATATTTATATGATAAATCCCAGAGTGTGATTAATTTACCTTTAGTCTTCTTAAATTTGTTATGGTTCTGTATTTGTCTCAGTATTAGATATCAGGCCCAGGTGTTTTGCAGACCTCTGGAACCTTTTTACTTGGCTTCTATTTTTTTCCCCACCTCCTTTCTTTTTGCTGAGACTAAAGAGGTAGCTCAGGTATAAAGCAGAAGGAGTGATGAACAGGCAAAAAGCCGTAACACATGGAGCCAGCTACAGCTTCTCTTTGCCAGTGTGATGTTCCAGACTTTCTGATACTCTGCAGGACAGTTTATAATTTGAACAACAGTTACTTACATACAATACATGCTTGGGAAAAACAGAAATAGGAAATATAGGAGGAAGAGAAAGTGTGTAAGTTAACATTTCATGCTATCCAAAAATTCAACCCAGAGTAAAATGATGTAGACATCACTTAAGACTTAGAAGAAAGATCTACTGTAGAAATCATCTCTTCATGACATCTTATTTCCCATCCCCAAAGTCCTAGGCAAGAGTAATGCAGCATCTCTCTTGCTGAATTTATCACAAAAGGGCATTACTCTATGCTGCAGAAGGGTGCTGGCATCAATTTTTGCAGGTATCCAGCTCCAGAGAGTTACAAGAGGCCAAACAGAAGCAAAGAAGAGAATGATCCATGCATTCCCATGGCTCTTGAGGCGCTAACAGTCAGTGGGAGAGCGCAGGGAGGCTGAGGCAGCAGCGCTGGGTTGAGCTGCATGGCAGTCCTGCCTGCTGGGCACAGGCTGAACCACGAGAGAATTGCATATCCCCTGGCTGCTCTGCACCTTCTCTGTACTGTGTCCAAATACTTGGGCAAGCAGCAAACACGGCTTAGAGCAGACTTTCCATTCCAGGGCAAATTTGGAACCTGTTCTGCTCTGCAGTTAATCCTTACTGGGATTAGGAGCTTTATCACTATCTTCTGTGTAACTGTGACAGGGAGATTCCACTATGGCTGTTTTATCATCCATACACAACAGAGAGGATTTGAGTTCTGGCACCTGTCTTTATTCCAGTCAGTAAAAATAAGTATTGCTTAACTATTTTATCAGACTTTTATTTTATTTCCCACTATGAATTACACAGTAAAACTTTATTGTAACATATTGCAACTAAAGGTATATAGCTCTCCTATCAACAGCTGTATTCTGATTTGTAGTCCAATAAACTTTCTTGCTGCAGATTCCATGTGTACAGTTGTGTTGAGGTGTAATATATCACCACAGCATTTTTAAACTCAGAGCAATAATGTATTCAATTAGGCTGGAAATAAAACATCTAGTTTTCCTTACAATAAATCTTTTAATAAAACCTCTACATCACATGTTCAACAAGGAAATAATACATGTCATTCAGACTAAGGGTTATTGTAGACTGCTGAGGGAAACATGCAGTTCTGGAGGTTTCATCAGTCCTGTGAAATCCCTCAACATGGTAAGTGTACAAATTAGAAAAGGGTGTAATATGTTACTAATGACACCTCTTGGGATATTCTTTGAGCCCATATTTACTGTTACGATCAGTAGCCTCATTTAAGCTGCAGGAGTTGAAAAGTAATAGAAAAGTTGAGTGAAAAACACCTCTGAGCTCATTAGATGTGGCTGTAATTCAAACTCAGAAGGTATTTCTTTTCTTCTCTGTCATTCTTCATATTACTGGAAATATAGTACTTGAGCTCCTAATAAAAGCATTATACACGATCACATATCTACAGTCCCTGCAAAACACGTTTACACCTCGACATCTGTAGCAGTCACAGCCTGAGCAGCACCCTAATTCACCCCAGATGTCTCTTTAAAGGAAATACTGTAGTAGGGCTACTGTTCATAATATTTTCTGAGCATTGCCTTTATTACTTTGAAAGACTTTGATTTTTCAAGTGTCACAGACATTTGCAGTCTTTTTTCTTTTTTTTTTTCCTGTGGAAGAAAAAGCTATATCACATGTTTAAACGTGAATAAAGATTTTGGTAATATTCACCCCTGGAAATGTCAGTTGGTGAATATACATCTATCCCTATCCATCAGCTGTGTTACATAACAAGGATTTCATTATAGGCAGTCTCTGTGCAGCAGAGCACATGCAGTCGTGCCAGTATTGTATCGGATATTGCTCTGAGCGCTCTCAGGGAGTGGCGTGCCACAGCTCTTCACCCGCACTTCAGTCAGCATTTCCCCGGCTCACAAGCGTGCCAGATGGCCTGCAGTGTTTGGTGATGCTCGCTTCACAGCCAGCACTGTGGTGAATGAGACTCCACGAGGATGGGTCCCCAAACAGCTCCCTCCCTCCCTTTCAGATAGAGTGGTGCCGATGAGGGGCTCAACAGCTGTCCCAGCACTGCTGTGAGGAGAGAAGGAGCCAAACTGAACTGTAGGGATCCACAGTACCACAAGCACAGAGAAGAGACAAAACCCCAGGTCTAGATTTCTACAGACATGCAGGTTTCCCTGGTCAAAATTACACTCACACTATTTCTGATCCATGCTATCTGTACTTATCCTAGGGTCCATAAAAGGAGCGTGATCAAACTCTGGCCACCATAGAATCACAAAATGTTTGAGGTTGGGAGTAATCTCTGGAGATGATCTAATCCAACCCTCTTGGTCAGAGCAATGTCAGCTGGGGCAGCTTGCCAATTGAACAGTCAATATTGGCCAGTCTAGTTCCAATTATCTTCAGAGACAGAATTTCTGTGACCACTCTGGGTAAACTTGTTTGAGTGTCTGATCATCCTCATACTTCTTCAAGCTGAATAATTGTCCCTTTCAGCCTCTCCTTATGCATCAGATGCTCTTTCCCCTAAATTACTTCATGGTCTTTTTCTGAACTTGCTCCCATGTGCTCAAGTCAATTGCGTACAGGGGAGCCCAGAACCGGACACAGCACTTCAGGCGTGGTATCATCAGTTCTCAGTAGAGGAAAAGAATTACCTTCCTCAACCTGCTGGTTATCATCTTCCTAATGCAACCCAGGATGCTGTTAGCCTTCACTGCCACCCTGGGCACATTGCTGGCTCATGTTCAGCATGGTGACCACAGAGATTGTGAAGTCCTTTACTACCAAGCTGCTTTCTGGATGGTTGCCCCCAGCCTGTAATTGGTGCATGGAATGATTCCTCTTCAGCTGCAGAACTTTGCAATGCCCCTTGTTGAAAAGCAGGACTTTGCTGTCCTCTTCAGCTAGATCCCAAGGGCGTGGAGGCTGCTGAGCCTGGTGGAGTGTGGGCTCAATTTAGTGGGACATTTACTGGCAAAGGTGCACCGCTTTTAGCAATATCAGCCCTGACTTTAGAGCTATTTCATTGTTGGAGATGCTGAAAAGCTGGATATGCAGCTGGTAGGGAACACAGCTACTATTCCAAGCTCACGTGAGAATCCCTTCACACTGGGCCCCAAGCTTCAGCACTTTGGGCTGCAGTGTTTAAAGATGTGAAAGTGCTAAATAAATATGGTCATTCCTGTTGTGTGCATACAATCACAACCGAGCGACTCAAAGACCAGAATGAACATTTTAATTTCTTGTTTATTCTCCCCTCCTCCCTGCCCCAATTCAATATTACATTAAGAAAAGACCTAGCCTTGAACACCAATTCAATATTACATTAAGAAAGGATCCAGCCTTGAACACCTCTTGAAGAAAAATCACACTGTTGTCAAATTCCTGTCAGGTAAGGAAACAATAAGATTTCTTCCCTTTGTTTCCTTTCTTATACAGTTTGTTTAGCTCCTCAGCCCTCCAAAATACACATGAGGACATTCTACAGAAATTGAAGTGTTCATAAGCAAGATAAATATCTACATAAAATTAGTCATCACCTGAATATGAAAACTGTGATCTCTTTGGGACAAAGAAAACGGAAACGTACAATATGTACTTAGAGCATGTAGCATATTTTTGATTCATTCCAGCCTCATTTTCAACCCTCTCTTCCCACAAAACCTAATTTAGGCAGCTATCCAGGGCACCTGTAAAAGCACTGCATTGGATGACTTACTGAACAGTTTAAATTTTGTGGGGAAAAAAATCAAATAATTCTTCACAGTTCATTTTTTAATTTGAAAAAAATACAGACATGAAAAAGACATTTAATTTCTCATTAAAGTATATCAAATGGAAACCTTTCTGAGTGGATAAAACAGTGACCAAAATATCCTGAAAATGGCTTTTATTTTTTTATTTTGTACCTACCATGTAGGTATTTTTAAAGTGAGGTAAGGGTCATGTTTTGAATTTCATGGAATACATTCCAGTGGGAGGAGGACAGGGAGAAGAAACAATTAGGAAGAGAGGTTGAGCTGACAGTGCAGTTTCTTTGCAGTGACAACCACATGTATTCATAAATATTTTGCAAGTGCAGCTTTCAGACTAGCAAATTTAACTGCCACATTAATGCAGCTTGCAAGTTTATAACTTGGACATTTGTGTGTTGTGAATGTCCAGTATTCTGTCCATGGTGACAGTAAAAAGTTCATATTTTGAAGGCTTTTCTCCTGCAGAGTGATTTCCAAATGTAAGGCTCTTGTCTTATACTGCAGCTGTGCTTCTTATATAATACTACAATGCATCAGTTATTAATTCCATTGAAAGATGTCACAGATATACTACTTATGACATACTCTGTGCTGTCCATGAATGGAGCAGAATCTTTTCATGTCCAAGAACACCACAGAGTGGTCTCAGGAGTGCTGCAGAAAAAGTTGTATGATTCTTACATTCAGTACATTTTATTATTAACATGACATAGGTTCTAAAATGAAACTGATGAAAGTAAATGTTATAATCAGAACCAATTATAAACAAAATGATTGCAGCTGACATTCAGAAAAGTCATCAGTATCACAAATACCACTACTCAGCATTAACTGTTTCCCATAAGTCAGTGTTAAAATTAGTGATCACTTGAAGAGCTTAAATATTGTTCAGCAAATGGTGTGGATCTTTACAGTTCTTTGGATAAAGCAGGGAAAGAATGAAAAAATGGCATCCTAAAAGGAAGATGACATTGTTAAGGGGCAGACTAGAACCTAAGAAAACTTAGAGGGTCTAGAAGTGTGCAAAGAGAAGAAGTCAGCTAAACTGGACTTTGTGAGGGCAAATTCCATGATCATCCTAGAGAGTAGAGGTATTTTGTATTGAGTCTCTCCATCTAACTTCTGGATTATGACATTATGATGATAGAAATAAAAAAAGGTCAAGGAGAAAGCAATAGAAAGTAAGAAAGAACTTCCTTCTGGAAATTTCTAACTTGTTGTGAAACCTGATTTGCCCTAATCCTGTACTGAAACTTATTTTAATCTTTCACAAGAATTATACTCTTGGCTGCAAAACCAGACCCACCCCACTAGCTGTCATGTCAAGGGATCATTAAGCCCATGTCAAAGGATGTGGTTTGATCCAGCTTGTCTTCCCTACAGACTCTGCTGATGGCAGTTCTGCAGAGCTTTTGATGAAAACTAAATCTTCTCATCTCTGGCATATTCCTCCCGAAAAGACAACTACAAACACTTCAAGCACAGAAGGTATGCGCTATATGCATTTTCCTCTACAAGCCAAGGTGAATTTATCCCTGTGGACAAATGCTTCAAAAAAAGCTGCCTGCCAATAGAATTGATGTCTGGCTCCTTAACTGTTTTCTGCCAGAGTCCAATCCTTTCTATATGCAATCTGATTAATCCTTCAGTGGATAACAAGGTGGTGCTTGTCAGAAGAAACTATACTTTGCTATAAAATGAGCTGCATACTAAAAATTTATTCTATTTTACCCTTTGCATGCACACATCACAATAGTTTGCAGGCAGTAACAACCAAATCCACTCTGGATTATCTCTTCTAGATGACTTTAGTTTGAAGAGTAAGACCCTGTAAACTGCAGATGCTATTTCTTTTCCTTGTTTCTAATGAAGGGAATAAGACCAGTCAAGTGTTTGTTACGTAACTCATGAGAACTGCTTTAAAACTGATTGAATCAATTTCCTTCTGTCTTGTTACTTCTGACCTGAGCAATTTCTAAGAGTTCAAGCCAAGTAAGTGCAGTCCATGACTGACATTGCATCCATACATATCTTTCTTCCACTTTCTATTCCAGGAGTTCTATTGTACATCCCAGAGGGCTAAGTCTTCCGAGCAAGAGATGAGCCACGTGGGAGGGTATCATGTGTTGGAACATGAAATTCAACTGTTCTCTGTAATAATTCCCAAGACATTCCACTTTCTCACACCATACAGCATACATATGTGGTAATTGTTTATCTTCTAGGTGTAAGAACAAAGTATTTCTTCATTTATTGCCTAGTTTCTTACAAGTCAATGGGATAAAGACACAAGGAGGCTATGAACTTTCCTCTACGTTTTCCATTTACACATAGGTCTGTCAATTATTCCCAAAGTGGGACTTATCCAAGAAAAATTATTTGTTTAAGAAACAAGATGGCCAAAATCCAGATTACTTTCTAATGCATCTCATCATCTTACACGCATAAACATTCAAAATCGAAACTTCTCAGTTATCCCAGTAAGGAAAAATTAATTCTGTTACTGAAATGAATATGATAATATTGCATCTTTATCTTACCATCAGCTTCATTTTCAGAGGTCTTATTTCTCTCAAATATTTTAGGAGGTACAAAGAAAGGTTAGTTGCACTTATACTGGGACCACTCTGCCCTGCTACAACTCTTAATTTTTTCTAAAACCTTTGAAAACCTTTCTGGATTTGATTTATTTTTCATCCCAGTCCCAGATAGATACAGGCAATAAGCAATATGCCCTCTGCTTGCTCCTTTCCAATCTTGTATGCACAGTTATTAATCTTCATAATGTTTCTCAGACAGGTCTTTGTTCCCTAATGACTCCAGGCACACCTTTGGGCATATTAGTAGGCAAAACCCCTGGTGTTTTTTAGGACAGATTTCTCGTAGTTTAGTTTATGAACCAACTTCTGAATGTTTACTTAGGCACTCATTCAAATTTAGACTGAGATTTTGAAAAGTAGCAAGCAGTTGCTGCCATCAGTGTTGCATGGGCTGAAACTTTTTTTCCAATGCATTTTCAGCACTTAAGAGCCTAACTTTTGTTGTGAGCCAATGTCACCAAAGTTGCCCAATCCCATTTTTAAAGTGAACCTTTGCTGTGGCAATCATTTAAACCTAAAATATGGAGTGAGTCAATGAATACATCAATTTAAAAATACTACAGAAATTGCAAGGAATTTAGATTACATGCCATGTTGCCAGTCTTCAGAGTTCTAATATTTTTATTTCAGAAAAATGAATAAAAGGAAAATATACTTTATGTATTGTAGCATCAGCCTACCAAATGTGCATTATACCCGAAGTCACAAAATTTACAGTAAGATGTGATGTTAAAAACAATGTATCAGTAGAGAAAAGTCAGTATTATTACTTAGTCCTACTATTTAGAATTTAGGAATGAATCAGCTAAATTTGTGAAAGTCTTAACCTCTTCAAGAAGGCTTTTTTTCGCCACGTTTTGTCTAAACATTATTTATTGGAACAATTTATACAGCAAATTAATTTTGGAAATAATTTTATAGTTTTCAGGCTAACTACCTTAACTCTCATCATTGTCAGTAGTGCAATGCCCTTGGTTGCAAAGCTGCTTCATGGACTTTATTTTAGAATCAATTAATTTTTTACCTTCCCATTTCTAGAGGTGCAATAACACTTCACCTGTTACTTCTCAGAGTTTATCTTACTGCTTAGGGAACTTACATTGAAAAGGTCTTTCTCTTGTGAGATGTGACACAGCTTTGCAGGATAGGCCCAGCCAGACTACATCTCATTCAACAAGATACTGCAAAAGAAAAAAAAAGATTTCCTATTAATTTTTAGCTACTACCCATACATTTATTAATCATTAGTTACAACTATCATGTTCATTCCTTCCATCCTTTATTGCTCAACAGTCTTCTGCCTTCTGGTTTGTAAGGCAGAGGATTTACTCATTAAGAAGGCTTGTATATGGAAAAACAATATGAGCAGCTTCTTGGGATGCAGTCTTTATTGCACTGACAGAAATGCCAAGCCTCCGACTGCCTCAATACTTTTTAGCAGTTCACTTTATTAGGCCCCACCTGTGAAGTGAAAAGGAATATGATTATTGAAGAAAGCTTGCTTTTACTTGACAGGTTTCAAGTACCAGATCGAATTATCGTGCTATAAACTGACAATTTCAAAGGATAATATTCTGATAAATACTGTGTTAAAGCCAACACATTAAATGCATTTTCTCATTATGACAATTGGAATGGAAACAATATTTTCCTTGCCATGGGCACATTAGAACGTGGTCAGGCAGAAGCTGTAACAAAAACAGGTAACATTTTTATTATAATTTAGGCAAATACGTTCAGCTTCAAACATGGAACTGGACATTGATTCCTGCAGGCAGCTTCTATCCATAATATGTAATTTTAATTGAGCCATCCAAGAATACGGTGTTTTTGGTGCTATGCATTTATTCATGTATGTCTATGTATGTACCCAATAGTGTCTTGGAAACTTTTCGGTTTAAACTTCATTAGAAATGAGCAAACGTATTTAAAAGTTCATGAAAATATGAAGATGAATAGGAGAGGAGGTTCTACAAATTCTGTAGAGACGCTGAAGTGTGAGTTCAAAAGTTTTAAGACCTAAGAGAATCCACACTGAAAATGGCAGGATCTTTCATATATGCCAGACTGCAAAAAACCTCCCTCAGAAATCAATCATAAGACAAAAAAAGTTTTAGTAGATCCAGTGCTCAACTTATTTATAAAGAAGGCAATATATTCTGTAAAAAAATAGATCAAAGGTAAACCACCTGTTTGCTCTTCTGCGCACTCACAGGACCCATGTGATCTGGAGTCCCTTACTCGACAGCTTCTCCTGTCCAGAGAGGCTACTGGGCTAGTGGGGCTTCCCACGTCCCCCAAAAGTGGTGGACTTTTGCAAGCAATACCCAGACGTACCCAGATATTCCTCGCAGTGAAAACAGCTCATCAGCTATCTCCTCAACTCTCCTATTTGATTTAGGAACATGTAGACGTAAGTGTTGATCTTGACATTATTATTCATTTTCTTTTATAGAAAACTGATAGATGCAGCTAGCAATCTGTGTGATAAAAGCACTATGCCTTCCAGTATGCCATTCCCACCCTTTTTTGATAAATACATGGCATGAAATGTGATAAAAGTGTGCAGATCAGATTCTCCTCCTACAGTCCTGCTTTCAGATAAGCCATCTACAGAGTCCTTTGCTTTGCTAGTGTCACAAAACCAAAAGAAAACTAAATATGGAGGAGACAGAGATTGAGAGAAAAAGGACAATCTTTTGAGTAATAGAGCCTTCAGATCTATGTTCATGAAGCCACAACACAGGAGATTAACAAATCTTGCTGCAGCCTTCCTAATGTACAGGTGATACAGTCTGAATCTTCTCTAAGCTGCTACTGTTATGTTACTGAATCTCTTAAACAAAAATTTAATGATGTTTTGAAGGACTACAAGGGAACAAGGTCTCTTCCACTTCATTTCCACTCTCCAAGTGACCTGATTTTGCTGAAAAAGGAAAAAGTGAAGAAACTGTCCACAGGTGTTTTCACCCCAAGGAGTTTGTTGTTATGCAGGACAGTGCTGGGAAGCATTGAAGCATTGCATTTATTCAAGACTGTAATACTACTCTAGTACTGCTGTATCTTTGACTCTCACCTCATTCACATCACTATTGGATTCATCACTTGATGCATCTCTGAGAAAGAATATGCATATCTGTGCATTGGTGCTGCTAATATGTGATTCACAAAGATACCTTAGTTTAATCATATTTCTGGCCAGCAAAGATCTGTTGCATAATTTTGGCAAAGTATCAATACCTCTCACACCACACTGCACCCACATGTGTCAATTTTTATATTCAGAGCCACGTCCCATCAGGACAAGAATGTGAAAATTAATTCAGATGACATGGGGTTGGTATGGTGCAAATAAGCAACGTTCTGACATATCTCAAAGGCATTTGCATAACTGCAAGGTGCAGGTGTTTCCAAGAATCTCTGGCATGGCTTATGACTGACAGAGTATTTAGCTTCAGGTTTCCTGGCCAAAACACATTCCAAACACTATGGAAAGAAAAGAAACATACCAGCTCATATAATAATTTCTAAATATTACCGTATCAGATGATGATGACTTTCTGAAGAAGCTACAGACAAGCTGGGGAGAGAAAGAAAAATCCCAAGAGAAGGCAAGCGTATATATGGATATGAACTGTCAATCTCAAATAGATGAGACATTCAAATCCTTTGGATTAAGTTTCTGTGCTAAGTTGGCAGTGCTTTGAGATAGACAATTCTTTTCCTGTTGCTTGCAGTTGTCATGAATTTACTGGAAGCACTGACTCATGCTTAATTAGTGGTGCCTTGGGTTATTTTTATATTGTTTTTATGCGTTTATAGCATCTGCTATTTTTAAGGCATGTTATTATTCTTCAGAAGATCTCATTGGGATCTGGCACAATGCTTTTTACATAAGATATTGAAACCTGAAAAATAGGTATTTTCAATATCTTGTTATGACTTAATTTCAAGCAGACAAATCTATGGATGATAAGCTTTCTTCATGTAAGTCAGTTAATCAAGTAATGGATTGGTTATTAGCTAATACATGGAGTTGGCTCCACAGCTAAATTCTGCAGAGATAATGAAATTATACCTATTAGAATGATTGCACAGCTCTTTGTGTCTGCATAACAACACTTTTCTATCTGTAAGGAGAGCAGGAAAGTGTTAAAAATTTTAAATCCCTGGCAAAGCTCAGAGGAAAACATCTTTGCTCACAGTGTTTGTTCACCACATGGTGCATGCTTCAGAAGGTGCTAAATCAGCAAAACTGCTGACTTTGAAATATCGGAAACATTCATCTGCCTCTGAATTCAGTTGTGCTATATGTAAAGATCCTGAATAGAATCTGATAGTATAACAGCAATGTGGAATTGCATATTAAACATACCTAACCTGTCATTAAAAACCTCTAATTACAGTCATCAGAAGAGTCCCTGTGCTGCTACTTGTCATGCTATATCTATATTTCATCTTAATGGGAGAAGATAGTATTTCTGATTATGTCGCCTAATGTACAATGTATGAAAGTTATGGGCCTGAACCTGTTCCCATGGAGGTCAATGGCAGTTTTGCCATTGTCTTCAATTAGAACTGGATGTCGTTTTACAACACTAGAGTTTCATTTGCATTAATTAAATTTACTTAGCAGGTAATGAAAAACTTGAAAAAACAGCCCTCTGGCTCACGAGTTTGGCATCGTATTTAACATTTTCATTAGGAATAATTGCATTGATAAACTTTTAAGCAGAAAAGGGTAAGATAGATTGGTGTATTTGGCAAAATCAAGCAGTTGATTGGGAAGCCTTGAGACTGCCTTCCATGCCCTGGCCTCATTTTCTTTTATTTGTCAGTGACTAGGTCTAGGATGTTGAATCTTTAATGCTTAGCAGCGTTAGATTTAGGCACAACAGTTCCATATTTTATGGATGAATATGATTTATACATGGAGACATTTGCTCAGCAGACACTACAGAACTGGTAGCTGGTGTTCAGGTTAGTAGCCTCAATGGGAACAGCAAAGATAGAGGAGAGATGAGGTTGAGGTGCTTCTTCACATCATGGCTGAAGCCAGGAGATACCCATCTGGGAAGATCCATATAGATGTCAGTGAAGACAAACACAATCCTGTGGAAGCACACTTATATAAAGTGCTTTGATTTCTTAAATTAAATGTAAACCAGATCAGTCTCCTTCTAACTTTTTTAGCTTTTAAGCTGCTAACAGGATCTATAATGTTAGCATCAGGCTCATGCCTGGGGAAGATAAGAAGCTGCAAAAACAGTGATGGAGGCAGTTCTGCCAGGCCGGAAGGATTGCACTGTGCCAGCTGCTGGGGATGTAGGGTAACCTCAAAATGCACACTCTGGGACTGCAGAAATATAAGGACGCTATACATAAAACGTCTTGCAGAAAAAACAGGACTGAAATGATCTTCCAGTGAGCCAGTGACAGCTGAAGGATTACAGTGGCCTGCTGGAGTTGTGGTATGGCCCAGCAGTGGATGTACTTGCTCAGGATTTCTGTGATCCGATCTCCACATGCTGCCACATATTTCCCCTGTCTAGAAGACAGAAGTCTGGCAAAGCCACTTCTTCTGGCCACTGTTTCTACAGCCTGGAGCTAATAACTCCTCTTTACCTCCTAAGGTTTCTGTTTTGGTTGGGTTTGTAAGGTGCTTAGTTACCCAAGCGTTGGAAGCTATAAAACATCAAGATCAATTGAAAACCCGTCAGTCAGAACTTGAAAACCCATCAGTCTCTGTATTCAGAGCTTTTTATTAAATTAACAAGCAAAAAAAAATGTGAGACAATATTGGCTTGAAGTCTGCTTGTCCTCTTTAGCATATTGCTGTGATTGTCCTGGAATACTTTAAGCCAAGCACACTGTATTTTATGGACACTATTGTAGAAATACTTGCTGAGAAAAGCTATTTTATTAATTGGGTATTCTCACTGTAAGTCATGTGATATCCCAGAAGACACTTTATAAATAAAGTGTATTTGCATCAAGAGTTTTTCAAGGTTCTCTATTTTACAAAATAATAGTTCACAGCGTAAACTAAATCCATGGAGGTGAAGCTTATCAGTCGAGCACTTAAATAAAATAAAATAAAATGCAATTTGATGCATCTTATGCCTCTAATGTTTCTTATTTAGCATGATATTTTACATATCTATGTATCACTTTAAAGAAGGCAATTGATGATGTTCATGTTGTAGAGAAAATTAATTTGCATGGCAAGAAATAAGCCTATATAACTGCCTCACTTGGACCAGTGCTTTCTATATGAAGTCTGAAGATTTTCCTCTATGTTTCCCAAAACAATGGTGAATTCAGACAATTAAAATGATTTAATTTTAGACTTTATTATACTTTTCAGATTTGTTACTCTTTGTGGCAATCACAAGAGTAGGAAAAAAAAAGCTAGGAGTGCTGCAAAGAAAAACACTGGGTTAAGCACATTAAGACAAAAATTCATTTGACCTGTTTTAAAAAGATAGAGAGATAATGCCTATGCATATGATGCAACATTTAGCTCTTCTTGTTAGGTAGACAATAATCTTCATTCATTCATTTTTTAGGCTGATGGAAATAGTCTTCTAAAGTGCACTTTGACTTTTTAAAAATAAAAATAACACAGCAGCTTCTTTTTTAACTCTTAGCTTACCACTTCACTAATTTAGTTAAAGGTTTGGTGTCTCTGAGAAATGCCACTTGTTCAGAAAGTCCTTTCTCTTTATTTCAGTTTAAAGACTGGCAGTTTAGAAGCTGTGAGCCTGTATTCTGTAGCTTAATGCAAAAATTTTATTCAGATTTTACTCTGATTCTGATTCAGTTCCACTTTAAGTGACCCTTTTATTTCCCCAGCAAAGGGAAATGTAGCATTACACAGAAAAGCTTTGCAACTCTTGAAACCTCATTTCCCCCCCTGGCTTTTTGTTACTGTTCCTTCTACAACATACAGAAGAGGGAAATTTAAAAAGGGGATTGCCCTGATACTTACAAAAGACAGACAGACACACTTAAGCTGCCTGTGCCTCAAGGCTTCTGCTAATTATTGTCAAATTTACCTCCATGTGTCCAAAGTAACAATTTTTGCTTGATTACACAAGGACACCTGTCCACCTATTGATTTCTCCCTATAATCTGATTGCTGTATCTGGCAGGTACAGTCTTCAGATACTACCTTCTTAAAAATTTCTTGAAAATCCGCTGCTGGATGAAGGATGGAGAGCCAGGCTAATGACACTACTGCAAAAAAGAGTCACCTGGACTCAGTGGATATCGATTATGTTTGGCTGGCAAGGGTGGTCAATGAACAGAAGTCTCCTGACAGGCCAAAAGACACAGCAGAAAAAACTGGCCACAAAAAAAAAAATGCTGCCCCTTTCTCAGTGATGGAGGAAGAGCCATAGAGAAGAAAAATCACAAAGGGAAAAGGTACAGATGATGGTGAGTGCCTTATGGCACAGGAGTAGAACTGATCAGATAGAACCCCATTCCACTGCAATAGGAAAAGGATGTAGGCCCTCCATAAAGAAATGTAAGGAAAATTCATTAATTCCATTACCTATGGCATAATTTGTTTCAAATAGGACTCAATGCATTATACCATAGCTAATAAGAGGCAAAAAGTACTAGAAAGAACACTAAATTTAGATTAGAGATTACATAATTCCTCATTATTTCATCTACCTCTCAAAGAATGATGAGGTTTAGATTTTACTTCTGGAGAGTGCAAGATGATGTTTTAGCATGTTTACTCATCGCAGTGAGTAAACTTCATGGTTCCAGAATATTCATTAGATAAGAATCTTCATGGTTCCAGAATATTCATTAGATATCAAGATTGTATAGGGGGTTAAGAAAAGTTTATGTAATTGTTGCTGCCAGGTTTATAGTTATATAAAATGACTCCAATAACTCCAGGCTTGTGCATCAAGAAAAAGAGTTTATTTTGAGCAGAGCTGATGGCTTAAATGGAGAACATCACAAAAGATGAAGCTGAATGGTCAAATAAAGACAAGCAAGGGACTGATTGGTGAGAGGAAGAAAACAGTCCTCTGAAAGAGGAACATCACATACAACTGCAGGTGCAAAACATTGTTGACAATTGTTTTTCATTCCTTCTGAAGTTTTCTCACACAACACAGTCTGAGAAAAGTTGCCTTTCTCAGGCTCCTGCAACCCCCCCTAGGCCAAGCCTGGGAAGAGCTGCAGGCCTCTCAGGCTGTCTCAACCTGCATGCAACCACATGTAATATCTAATTATTAACTCCAGTCAAACAGAGCTTCCCTTCCCACTTCCTAAAACCATACTCATCTGCAGAAAGACCCATCAGGACATCTCTATACATCTTGAAGAGGAGAAATGGGGAGAGGAAGAGTCTTCAGTTCTTCAGTATTTCAGATGTTGAAGAACAAAGGGTGAGATACAAACAAGAACAAACGGATTTAGTACGAGCTGAAATCGCACAACTCTTATTTATCTGGTTGTCTCCAGACTCCATTGGCACTATTTACATGATAAGCAGCAGAAATCTTCTTCTGTAACACTTGGGGAGTTATCTCTGGCTTGCTTTCACAGATCTTTATGAGAAAAAATGTCGACCAAAATCTCATACCTGTGTCAAAACTAACTTTCAGGATGTTCCATTTGAATCAATCCAGCTGGAAAATTACCTCAAAACAGGATCTTATTGAAACTCTGAAGCCTTTATCTGACAGGAGCTTCTTCATAATTTTTTTTTAATAAGACACTGAACTTGATGAGACACAGAATATTTTTTGTCTAATAAAATATCAACTAATGCACAATCTTACACAATCTAATGGATGCTCAGGTAAAAAAAGTTCTTACGCAAATATGTTTTCCAAAACATGTAATGCTTAGAAAACATAACTCAAAATTATATTATTAGCCTATAGTTTTGATAACAGAAACACCAGTCTTTCTTTGCAGAGGTAATTCTTAGGTAAAATTAGGCATTGCTGGAAAATAGTCAAGTATAAAAATGAAAAGCTATGCTCTTCTTGCTCCATATTTGGAAAGCTGAAGACTTCAGCATCAAACTCAATAGCTCTAAAAGCTGAATGAGAACTTACGATACGGCATATAGCAAATTATCTAGGGGACAATTCTTACAGTTATTCAGATCAGCAGCTTTCTGTGGTTGTATAGCTGGGAAAACATGAAGATGGGAGGGAATGACTTGTGTTTCTTGAGATAGATTTTTAAACCTGGCAGTTGGGAATTACTCAAACTGAGGTCTTAAAACAATAACAGGCAACATTGAGAGCAAGGCAGTATCGACCTGGGAAGTACTTCATAAATGGCAGGTTACCTTCACAAAGCAAAGTGCACCAGTTTTATAAGTCAGAACATTAAACAGTAACACCAAAGCCTCCAAACTCCATGAAAAAATTGTCACTGTATCAATTTTTCAGGATACAAACAAATAAAAAACCAAACACCTGGTATTTGAAATTTTTAGTCTCGCCGAGTACATTGTAGTTCCATTTGTGATCATCTCATAAACTGAAGAGTGTGTTCAGCTCATGTTTGATGCGCTGAATTCCAAAGGCTAAATTCTAAATGCAAGGCCATGTTTCTACATTCTAACATAGTACAGTCAGTGCAGCCCAACTGTGCAAACAACATTTGAATGCCTCAAGGTTTTTGTTTCTGCAAAAAATGCCTGTAAGAGGACAGCAAAATAGGAAGCTTTCATGGAGATGGATTCTGAATAGACGGCACACAAAATCGTAATGAGTTGTTACATGAAGTATTAGCTCTTCTTTATGCTTCAAAGTTAATGTGTAAACTTATTCTCAAAGCAACTGTTGTGACGTCCTGAATGCATCTCTGCCCATGAGGAAATAATTTAAACTTGAATAGTAGTAGCAAATCCTAAGAAAACATTAATGACATTCTGCCAGAGGAAAAAGGGCTTGAATTTGCTTTTCCACTGTTAAAGGCACCTCTGCTTTTCTTCAGTGCAGCAACCACAGTCAAAAGGCATACAGGGATGCCATGTTTAGAGCACTGTCATTCAGTAAGATAATTTCCTGACTTTTTTAAACACAGTTTTCGTGCGTATAAAGAAAGCAATTCAGTGCTCCTTCCATTTAACAGCTCTATGTGCATACCAGAAATCTTTGCCAACTACTGTTCAATGTAATTAAATAATTAAAAAATATAAATATTCTGACTATTGACTAGCTGTTTTGTTTGGAGTCCAGCAAAAGAAGACAGGCAGCCAACAGTGCCAACAGATGAGAACACAGAGGATCCCCAATGAGGCTGCTGCTGCCCATGTGAAATAGTGCAGGGATTAGTGCAGGGAGCATGCACTGTAATCCAATTAATTTTCTATTAAAGGACATGGACAGAACAAGCAGCAGCTGCACACAGGTCCTGTTTCATTCATTGCCTAGAATCTAAATTTTGAAAGCATGGCTGCAGAAGCGTGGAACATTCAAAGGGAAAATGCTGGCTTTCCCAGTAAACCAGATATGCCACATTTCTTTGGGGAGGCAAGGCAGTAGTGATGCTGCCCCTGAATGGGAAAGTTTATTCTTCCTGCAGCTGCATTGCTGTCAGCTCTCTGCAGATCCAGGTAGGCTACTCCTGTTTTCATAGCTCTCCCCACACAGAAGGCAAATAAATTTCTGCGTGTTCCCTGTTGCGTCGCTTCCCACACATCAAGAACCCCTGATCCATGGGCCTGATTAGGCAAAGTGGTGTGTCTGGTTTTGATGAGGCACAAGCTGTGGAATCCTCAGAAACCAGGCTGAAACAGCACTGAAGCCAGACTTGTTTCAGGAAGGAGTCTGTTTTGAATTATGCTTCCTATTAGTGGTAGATTTAAAAATTAGGGAACTATGAGTAAATCTGGAACTTAACAAGGCTTAAAATAGGCCCGGGTCACAAATCTTGATGACTGTGTGACGGGCTGGTCTTCACTGCAACAAGGAGGTCTTTAACAAAAAAAGCAAGTAGAAAAAGCCAGAGTGACTGGAGTATGGAAGACGGGAAATAATAAAGGTAAGTTATTTCTTCCCATCTTATGTTCTGAAACACAGGAAAAGTTTACACAAATGGTAAACATATGGCATAAATTATCAGGAGAGTGATCTCAAAACAAAGACTACAACAGAGTTCAAGCGACACATTTCTGGAACAGAAATGGATGGTGCCATAAAGTCAACACAAGAAAGTAGGATTATGATTAACCTGAAAAAGGGCAAGCAAATTAGACTAGAAGCCATTTTCCTATTCCTCATGGCAGCTTCCCAAGACTGCACATCTGAAATGTGTAATTTAACATAAGCCCAAAGAGCCTTCCTTGCCAGCTACGGAAAAATTAATCAAACATATTCTTGTACCAGATGAGTAGTAGGTATTTATACAAATAAAGAGGCATGATCTATTTATACACATATGCACCCAGATGCCCGTGCACGTTTATTATAGTTAAATTGAAATTAGATAACTAACATAAAAACCATTACACAACATTATACAGGTCAGTTAGTTTGCTGCTTGAGTTTCAGCCAGGCTGGCCATAAAGTCAGGTAATAAAGCTGCAATGCTTTGAAAACACAGATGTATTTGAAATGAGTTGCTCCATGTGATTAAAAGAGATGTGAGAGGTCAGGAGAATAATATAATCCAACACCATGTCTACACCGCCAGACTTCAGCGGGCACAGCTACACCAAACAGAAGTAGAAAACTGTTTAATACCCGACTGATAGAGCCGTATGGCCAGCTGTGCCACAAGTGTTACTATAATTACACTGCATAGAGTTGAAATTTCATAAATGGAACTTCTTTTACTTGCTGTTTTCCCTATGCTGGTATGATGCACAGATGTGCTAACATAACCACAGCTCTAACACAAACACTTTCTGCAGCAATAACATAGATACAGCCAAAACCATCCAGGGCCCAGAAACACATGCTAAGAGTTTACTTTGACTATTTCTACACTAAATACATTACATCACCAGCGTGCTCCAAATACATTCAACTAGGGATTTGCGGGAAAAACATACAAAAGCTGCCCCGTAAGCAACATTCCAGCGAAGTTGGCCCTTCCAGCAGCCCAGCTGTGTTGCTCAGCAACAGCATCTCCTTTCGCCGCTGCCCACACACCTGTGCTAACAGACACCGATACGAAGGGGCCCGTTCCCTCTCCTTCAACGACTTCCTCAAGTTCCACGGCTTGATTTTGCCAGCTGCAACCACTGGGACGTCGGCAGAGGCACCGAGGCTGGGCTCTAGTCTGCCGTCACAAACCCTGACACTGGTAACGACAGAACGCCCAGAGGGACAAGGTCGGCGCTGCGCTCCGAAAAAAAGGTGGAAAGACGTCTGGAAGAAATTAAATCCCCGAAGTCCACACCCACCCCCCCAGCCCTGCCCGCCCCTGTGGGAGGAGAGGGGGACGCCAGCCCCTGGCTTAGCGGGCGGGACAATCAATGGGTGAATCAGAGGGACTCCTCGGGGCATTCGCATCCAATGGCCGACTTTTCCTGCCCCTCGGGGCGGAACGCGCAGCGGCAGCGAGCGCCGAGCGCCGCCTTTGCTCCTGGCGCGGGGCGCTGCCCTCACGCGGGATGGCCGCCGCCAGCGGTCACGTGGCACGCCGCGCCCTCGCGGCGGGCTAGAAACACGGGGCGGGGG
>VXBQ01015963.1:112566-155066 GCA_013400175.1 Phainopepla nitens
CGGCGCTCCGGCTCGCTTCCCCGCAGGGAGGAAGGAGCGGAGCGGGCCGGACCCCCCGCTCCCGGCTGGGCATCCGATAGCTGGGAGCCGGCTCGTCCCCCCGGCCGGGCGCGTTCGGGGCTGCGGGCGGCAGGCGGCGGGAGGTGCTCGGGGGCTCCCGCGGACACTTGTGCGGGGCGTGTGACCGCCGGGTGACCGCAGAGCCATCCGGGGGAAGTCTCTGCCCTCGGGGTGTGCTGGCAGGGCCGACTGCCCGCATCAGCCGAAAAAAAGTGATGAACTTCGCCGCTGAACAGCTGAGGAGCGGGCGAAAGGGTTGCTGAATGGCTGGGGTATTGTCCTGTCAGTCACACACCTCTGACCGTGACTGTCCCCGCTCTCAGGATGCGTTGGAGCGTAGGAATGGGATGATTTCTCACCGTGAAAGGTTACAGTGTTAGTTCAGAATTCCGAATACGAGTGGCTATCTTTCACCTTCGAGAACTCGTATTTAATTTTTTTTTGGTCGTTGTTGTTAATTAAAATACATTGAATACTTAAAGGTTGACTTTTCTCATATCTGTATCGAAAAGTTTGCTGTCCTGAAACCATGTTAATTTCAGTGGGTCTCTTTTGAGAACTTCTGTTTCTGCCACAGGAACTTGTGTAGCTCTAACTTTGCCATTCAAATTACCCATGCTTTTTGAAATCTTCCTTCTGAGGCCAAACACTCAATTACATGGCTGGACACCTGCTGGAATCTAGTGCAGACTATTCTTTTTTTTAACACTTTGATTGTAAGAGCTAATGCTTGAAACATGCTGCTCTCACCACATCTCACCTTCTACAAACTGTCTTATTTTCTGACTGCTGTTTCTAACTATGTTGCTTGCATATCATACCATCTGTAGTTAAAATTTGCATGAAAGGCCACCAGAAAAAAAAAAAAGAAAGCTTCTCATGATTTCATATGATGAAATACATGGAAGATGAAGGATGTGATGCAGATGGGATCACTTGGGATTGTGGTTTCTTTCTCAGTCATGGTGCCTCATTTATACAACTTTTCCTTCCTTCCTTCTTGCCATCTTTATCCAGTCTGCCATGGAAAGAGAGACACAAAAGTTTGTGTTTTGAAGTGTGTCCTGGTTTGGGCAAATGTGGGAGACAACCTCCAAAGGGGTTCCTCTAGAAAAGCCCCCAACTGGCCCAGGGAAAACAATTTCTCAGAGAGAAGTGGAAAAAACTTCAATATTTATTCAATAGTCAAAGCCCTCCCCANGCTCTCTCTGGCCGTCCACTCCAGATAACACAGTCCAGGAGGAGGATGCGGGGAGCGAGTGCAGTTGCTGATAACAAACTGCAACGCTTCTTCTCTCCCCCTTTCGCTCTCAGAGCCTGTCTGAAAGATGCAGAACTCAGCACCCAGCACAAATAGACACACAATTAGGGATACAAGCATCACAAAGTCACCCCAGGGCATAATGAAACCAAGAACACCTATTTTTCCTCAAGAGGGTTGTTTATGAGAGTCGCTATGAACAGCAGCCTAAGTTAAATACAGGTATCTAATGTTTGTACAATATGTACAGCTTTAGCTTTTTTCTGGTTTCTTATTGTGCTGTCTATAGAACTGAAGTTTAGAAGGCAATGGAATGATTTACTAGTGATCTTTAAATAGCTGTTTTATTATTGCTACTAGTAACTAATAGTTTGCATCTTTTAATTGTTACCTTCAGTATGGTTATACAGTGTTAAAATTAAATAACCTGCTTATTTTTGAAAAATAAAATATGGCATTACTTTTTATAGTTTGTGTTAAACTCTCTTTTAAGGTTATCAGTCAAGTGCATGAAAGTTAGAAATGAGAGTAATCCAAGCTGTATGAGCAGTTCTTTCACTGGTATGTATAGGATCTCACAATCTTCTATGTAGACTTCTTCTTTTTTTTGCTCAAACTATTCCTGTAGTGAAGATGTATGATAATGGAGGAGGGAAGGGAGCTCTGTAATATCTTTACTATTCATCATGAAACTTACAGAATACAAAGAACACAGTTAGTAGATAGTTATTAATTTCTGCATGCTCTTCTTTGAGGGTGCTTCTTAATGTATTATTTTAATGGCTCACAGTTATCGATCCAGCACATCTTTGAGATGAGGGAATATTGTTTTCCCATCGGTAAAATTAGTGTAATAAACAAGATGTGATTGGGGTCGCAAAAAATAATCAATGGTGGAACAGAATTAGAATTCAAATTCACCTGCCTCCATGCTGTGCTGGTTTCTGCAGATAATAATATGAGTTGGATGTCTATGTTTAGTGGCCATTACAAGTGCCAGGCACTTCTTCATACCAGGTTCAGTTGAGGACATGCATCTAATGGGTAGCGACAAGCGCTGGGTTTTAGTCTGGTGTTCACGTAGCGGAGAGGCCCTCACAGGTGCAAAATCCCATTAATGCTGTGCTCTTCTGCTCTTCCTCCTTTTCCTGGCCTTTTTGCCTATGATTTCCAGCTTCTGCAGCAAGTGGAGGAACGATCATATGGATGTCCTTATCCCTGCATGCCCGTGATTGATGGTTGGAGTACATCCACCCACCATGCGGAACGAGTAGGGGTCCTACTGGAAAACATACTAAGTGCTCCTGTAGTTAAACACGGCGATAATGGGAATAAACACGCCAGGGGATGAGTTAAAGTTGCACAGGAAATTTTTCCGACTTGTGAGTGCTTTACTTTGAACCTAAACAATATTATATCTTTAACACAAAAACAAATTCTGTCACACATGCTGGCAGGGTCATTATAGTTGCATATCAGTGGTGCTGAAATGTTCCAGGCAGAAGCACAGCTTGAGCTCAGGGCTAACAGCATTAGTAGGAAACAGGAGGAAGCTGTTTCTGTAAAGTTGAAGGGGAAAGGTCAGTGTGGCAATAGACTTATTGCAGGGGATTATTGGGATTGCACAATCCCATCCTGTCTTCTCTGACTTGTTCAAGTGGTAGGAGGGAAACGCTGGAGACAGAAACAGGGTCCTCTGGTCATGAGTTGAACTGCTGGTAGGAGGAGAAAGTAAGTTTGTTGCTCTCTTATCTCCTTCTTTACGCCTTGGAGGTGTGTGGTAGTGTATGTAACTTTTTCATTCCCCGCCCATGTCCCTGCACTTCCAGATGATGTTTGAGACAGCAAAATTTAGTGAAGGAAGCCCAGCCCTGCTCTGCCTTTTCTTCTTTTGAAAAGGCATCCTCTGTTGTGTTTATGTGATACTTTTGTGGGTGTTTGGCAAAGTGGAATGTTACTCTTTTTTTGTCCCCTCAAATTGTTGTTGGTTACATAGATTGTTGGAGGCCTGCTCACATCTATTTCTCCTTACTAATTTTGGGCTCTTCATAGCCAAGAAGGAGTTTGAAGGCTGCTTCTTCCTCTAAAGGCATATTATTTCTTCTTTAATGTAAACCAGACTGGTTGTTTCAGTCGTCTGGACTGGAAAAAAAAAAAGATTGAGTTTTTTTCAGTAATAAAGATTTAGTTGGAGGTAAGACTTCTTTGTTTTTTTCACAGCTTTTGATGGTGTTATGATCATTAGATATGTGTATCATTTGTATTTTCTCCCCTGTTCGTGACACCTGTGACTGTAGTATGGCTGCTACTGCTTTGTCTTTTGTTCAATTTTCCTTTCACACTTGGCAGTATTTCTTGTTTGAATCTTATGTATTCGTATTTTAGAAGTTATTTTTTATTATTTATTTTCATTATTTTAAAAGTAAAATATTTTTGCTGTGAAAATAGGATAAAATTTTCTCTAGTTTATGTGGAACCTTATATTCCATCCTAATACAATTTTCCTTGTTCTATTAAGCAAAACCCCAAACCTAAATAGAAACCAATGTTCTTGCCCTAAAGATAATCTCTACCCAGATATTGCTAAGTTTGTTTAAATGCTTAGTTATATTGTTCAAATCACCTTTTTCTCTGTGGTTCCTCTTATTTTTTCTTCAAGTTAATACTGTTTACCTACTTGTTTAGTTGCATCTTGGAAATAGCTTGCAGAAAAGGGCAAGGCAAGAAAACTACAAGACATTGGATCCAGTGCATGCATTGCTTAACTTTTATTTTTGGACTACACTAGTTATATTTACCCCAATCCCCAAAAAACAAACTGTCCATTTTCATTTTCCATGACAGCTGTTGCTGGACTTGCTCCTTACATGACTGTCAAAGAAAAAGCCTTCTGGGTACAATGTGGCTCTTCTTTATTGATTGGTTCAAATTTAAAAGCACACTGTTGTTTAAAAGCTTTGCTGTTTTTAAACAATATCATTTCTGTGTTTCCAAGGCTTTAACAAATGCCAGTTCTTGCTGAAGAAGCCATCTGTACAAGATAAACCAGGGTGATTACTGTAGACATCTTTTAAGTAGACGTATATTTACAGCTTTGGTAGTACGTATGTGTTTCAATAGTAATGGAATAAGATTAGAAACAGTGAGGTGAAAAAAATGCACAGAGGGATTCCTGGTAAGAAATAACCTCCAGTGATTTGAAACATAGTTCAATTGTCTCTGCCATAAATTTGGGAATAAGTGTCATATACGGGTGATAAAAATGGCATAGGCTATTTTTTATATACTCATTATTCACTTAGTTTGTCTTTTTCAATTAACATGGAGTCTATCTTTCTCATCTGACTGGGTTTACGTTTCTTTCATAATCATATGTCAACAAACCACAATAGACACAGCATAATGTGGCATACAGTGTAAATCTTTAGGTTAATCCTTAACATTTTTTATTATAGTTCATTTGGAATCACTTTGTAACTTGTTCATGATTTGTACTGGTGTGGTTTTTTTTCATTATATGCTTAATATGTTACAGCTTCATCTTTTCTCACCTCTTTAATGTAGAGAGAGGATGCTCAACTACTCATCCAATGAGATTAGAGATATATATATATATATTTCTCGATTAAAGTTTTTCTTTTTTAATCTTTTAAAAGAGATGCCGTATCGATTTACTTCATTTGAGGAGTCTTAGCAGTTTGTGTATACGTCTGCTTTTAAAGTCACTAATAAAACTGTTGAGCGTCAACGTTTTTCATGATACTTATTTTGTATGCGTCAACACAGCAACATAACCTTGCTTCTTTCTAGGACTTTGCACTAAAAGGAATGCTCACCTTCTTGTTAAGCTGGATAAATGTAGTATTTTTAGACATCTTGAAGTTCAGTCACTTTTATTTTACATCATGTGTTCTGTTTCTGATTAAGTGTATATATATATTTAAAAGGCAATTTAGCAAACTCTGGAGAGAGACTTTAAAACATAGTTCTAAAGTCAGGGGGAAAGCAAAAGCAAAATCCTCAAACATTTCTTTATATAAGAGAACAGGCAGTGACAGATATTGCTTGATAGTTTGTCTTCAGGCTTGTTCCCTATTAATGAATCGTATGAAAACTTTGAAATCAAATTAATTAATTGCTTTCTAATGCCAGCCTGTGTGAAGCCGAAAGATACGTGGCAGTCTGTTTAATACTGGTCACCTTTGGACGGTATGTGTGTGATAAATGTGCCTAGCTTGCAACTATCTCCCAAAATTCTCTGGCCTGCCGTCCCAAGTTCTCTGGCTGGCAGCCGGCTGCTGGCTCTCTCGGTCCTTGAGGCGGAGGAGAGAAAAGGCTGGTGGCTGCAGGCATTGCTCTGCTGAGCTGCTGTTGCCTGCTGGAGTGAGTGGCAGTACAGCTGCTGGGTTATCCCCTGCCAGTGTCCCTGGCTGTATGATGGATGTGTGCCCAGAGTGTCCCTGGCTGTATGATGGATGTGTGTCCAGCCTCCAGACCAGCCTGCGTTCTCCTTGGGCCATGGGCCCTGCCGTGTGCGTGGAAACGCTCCTATCTCATTGCCACTTTCTGAGTCTTGTCATTTGAATGGTGTCAACTCAGCAGTTGATGTATCCATGATGGAGTGATTAACTTCTTGATAGTGTGGTTGGATAACATTTTGGTTATCTGCTGGAAGAGGGGAGAAAGAACGACCCAGCACATAGTCTTTGAGTGCATCTGTGGGAATCTGCTTGGCCCACCCTGACAAAAAATTGAGGTAGTTCTGCTCTAAGTATGTTTGTTTATTAAGTGTGACTTACATTTACAATATTAAATCCTGTAAACAACAAATGTGCTATGATTTGTTATGCTTAGCACTCTTTAACACAGCTTTTGCTTTGGGCTAGAAATTTACAATGTTCTTGAAAAATTCCATCTGTGTGGTTTCAGCCTCCATTAAAGAAAATAGCTCCAAAGACTTTAAAACAATTAAAATCTTGCAGCGTTGTCTGTTTATAATCATTGAAGTAAAGAGAACCATAAACTGTTTTAACGATGAAGTACAAAATACAAATTAGCTTTTCTCCTTGTAAAAGGACTGTAGATGAAAATGAAATTTAAATGGCTTTTAGCTTTTGACTGTTCTGTGAACTGGCACTCAAGTTTTGAGCTGGTTGAAGTGGACGGAGCTAGACTGAGGTGTGACTTTACTTTTTGGTCAGTTTGTAACCTGTAGTGGCAGAGCAATTTGTGAGTGAATTGTATCAGTTGGGTCTT
Organism: Phainopepla nitens; assembly: GCA_013400175.1. Classification (NCBI taxonomy): domain Eukaryota; kingdom Metazoa; phylum Chordata; class Aves; order Passeriformes; family Bombycillidae; genus Phainopepla; species Phainopepla nitens. The sequence goes on from VXBQ01015963.1 coordinate 119,144, forward strand.
CCAGTTTGGTAGCTTTTGTTCATTCCTGCACGCAAATAATTTCTCTGGGGTATGGTGCAAGCAAATTTAACATCATGAGCTTTAAGTAACAGAGCAACAAGTATGAGTATTTAAGCTATCGGGCAGTCTAACACACAAGCTTAAGAGAAGAGGTGTTAAGTAGGTTTCCACTCTGTATTTTTCTTTGTTTTGTTTTCGTTTATTTTTGTTGTAGTGTTTGTTTTTTAAAATTTTTTTTCTATTTTCATGTTTTCAGTGGGAGCAGCTAAATGTCTGCAATGTTTGATACTAAATAGCTGCTCAGCTCATTAGGAAAAAACTATGGGAATATGTAATTTGTTTTTTTTTTTTTTTTTTCTCTGGGGTAATGGATTAGTTAAGGTGCTTTTAGACCAGAAATCAGTTCAAAGAGGTTTTCTTTTTGGAATTTATCTTTTATTCCTTTTAAAATTTCTTCATGGATCGGCTGCTGCTGAAGCATGAAACAGGTCTACACTGAAGTGCTTGTGAGTAGTGGTTTTGTTTTCTGAGTAGTATTAAACTAATACAGTAGAGACCAAGTTGTAGATCATCCTGGAGAGGGGAGAGCAAGTAAGTGACTAGAATAGTGGTGAGAAATGGGTAATTTTTGCTGCTTCTCTTTGAAGTTTACTGTATGAAACTTGGATCTGCCATACTGAAGTCTCAAGTTCTGTTCTAATTCCTACGTAAATCACTTTGTGGAAGGTCAGAGAAATTACAGGAACATTTCCTTATGTTAAGGAAATGTTCTTGTATGGAACACTTGGCAGTGGACTTCAGGCAGTCCATATTCTTCCACAGTATGGAAGTACAGGAAGAGAAGAGATGATCATAATTTAGATGACTTGCTGGTTTCTTGTCCAGAGAAGCTTAGGATGTTACTCATCTTGTGCATCTGGTACATCCTGGATGGATTTACAACAGCAGATTAGAACAAGATATATAGCATACTGTGTAATTGTGAGTAGATAAGAAAAATCTATGATACAGTAAAATGTAATTTTCAAGTAAACTGCTTCTTTAGCATCATGTGTATGTCAGGTCTGTCTTCATATTTTGGGGTTGTGATGAATCAAGCCATATGGTATCTCTGGACATATGGAAATAATAGTGTTCCATTATGGAAACAGTGCACCCTGACTGTGGGTACACCTAAGCTCGGAGAACTTGTTTCACATACTCACATGAGAGGGAAGCCATCCCAGGGATGTCTTCTGTAACTGCTACTGTTTAGAAATGACAAACTTGTATATACTTGCTCTCTTTCTGCCTCTCTCCTCTAACTCTGCTTATATTGAGAGTAAATGGAGGATCTACTTCTGTCCTGTCCTTCTGTGGTTGAAAATCCTCTATTATTTCTGCTTTTGGAGTCCAAGGTTTTCTGGAAAATGACAAAATCTCTCAGCAATATAATTAGTCCTCAAATTTTTGTATCCACAGTGTATTTTAAGCCACAAGTGGTAATGCTTTTTGATAATAATCAGTTTGGTTTCTCTTCCCCACATACTCCTTAACTGTGTAATTTCAACATTTGTATTTGAATAAAGCCTTGAATTCTCACCTGAGTTGAGCTTTTCCAAGAAGTGAAGAAGCCTACTGAGTTAAAATGAAGACTTCTGGATGCAAGTTTTGTGATTAATTAGTGTCCAAAGGTTGCCATGCAAGTATTGCTCCTGGTTTATAAACATTACTAATTCCTCTCAAATTTTGCATATTGGTGCCTAGGTAGAACTTTGAAGCTGCTATCTAATTTTTAAAATAAATATATCAAAGTATGGAAAAATAAATATTTAATCAGGCTGTCCCTCTCCAAGTGAAAGCTTGTTTTGTACTGGAAAATCCTGTTAGGTTTCATGGAGAGAAATGCTGTTGATTTGTTTTGAACAGTTTTGATTTTTGCTCTGAATGGTAAAAGTATCAGTTTTTTTGACCTTAGTTTTGTAGTTGGTCAGTGTCATTGGGTTCTGTGGGTTCTCATCTGCCAGCTTGATTGGCAGTTCCAGTCGTTGGAATTTACGAAGATGTGTACTTTTTTCTATGGGTTTGGAAAACATCCTTTTAGGCATTCGTGGTGTACAGCATAGAGGCTGTTGGGGGTATGTCTGGAGGATTCATTAATACATGTTAAGTGCCTTTCCTTCTGTCCTTTTAAAGAAGGAATGCCACAGAACTGAGTGAAGGTCTCCCCCGTTCAGGATTGCTTTGGAAAATGTAATGGGGAAGATTCTCTGTCTTACAGAGAGAGGAGGATCAATATCATTCTTCAGAACTCTAAAACACTGTAAAAAATGAATATTTTTGCCACACTCTTTGAGGACAGTAATCTAAACATCTGAATAACAATCTGGTGAATTATTTGTAAAGAAGAACATTTTTGTAATAGCTGTGCTAGTGTTTTTTAAAGGGTAACTTTTGACTTGTTTTCTTGCAGCCTGTAATACGAAGGGTGATGTGTTTCTGTTGTATAGAGAAAAAAGCAGGCAATTAAGTTTTTCATTTAGGAAATCTGCAGTAAATATTAATGTAAACTTTTGCACGTGGACAGTTGTGTACTTAATCGGCTGTTATTTATGTTTCTTTATTAAAATGGAGTGTCTCATTTGATTGGAGAAGTTAGAGGGTTAAAATAGTATTATCCAAATGCATTTGCATCTATACAGATGGAGCCAAGGTATATTTGAGTCTGTGTGTGTCTATGGGGGTGGGCAGACACTGTGAAAAGCTATTTTGTTACCTACAAATGCCTTCTCTTATTCAATGAGCAACTGTTTCCCAAACAGGTGAGACATTTATGTTCAAAAGTAGGAGTTTTTGGTATTTCTCCTTCTGTGTTTTTGGGATAATTGTACGTTGATTGGTAACTATAAGAAACTTTTAGTGGGTTTTTTTTTGTCATTGTTTTGTTAATCAGGAAAACACATTACTGGGAGAGTTACACTCCCACAAATTCAATACACTGCTTTTTTTTTTTTATCCTATGGAATGGATATTTGCTATATTAAAAGGACTGTGGTAACTTTTGTGGAATGCTTTGTTTCTACATGACTATATACAAGTATCATCTCAGTAAGAATTAGAACTTACAGTGCAGGCTAGAGCCTTAGTTTGTGATTCTTCAAGTGCAGGTGTGCTTAATTTAAAGAACACTGTTGAGCTTGACTCCTTTGATATGGTTATTGTGCCTACCTAATTGTTTTCAGGATTGCTTTGAATATGAATCTTTAGTCAATCAGTGATTGCAGAGGCATTGTGAGAACACTTGAAAATACTGTAACCAGTAAGTGAGCTATATTAGTATCTGGGTAAGTGTTACTGCTGAAATAATAAATTGCACAACCATCTCTGGAACTTGAACTTCTGAAATAACATGGCAGTAATATATGCATAAAGGCTATTTCTATGTTTTAGCTTTGTCTTTTACTTTAGGTGATGGAAAGTAATTGTTCTAGGACTGCAATTTATTAGGACTTATGTAGCATAATTAAGTGAGCAAGAATCAAATGTCACCATAGGATTTGCTGTGCTAAGCATAAGTAGATAGAGAACAAATGTATCCCATTTAGAATCTAAAATGTCTCTTAACTATGCTGTGAATAGGGCTGAAAATAATTTTCTTACTTTTTTCACAGTAGTATCAGGACAAACTCATTACAGCAGTATTTTGTCTTTTTTTGAGGTGTATTTATTTTTCCTCTTTCTTTAGATGTTGAAACATTTGTTTCCCAAACACTAAAAGCAGAAAATCTATCCAAGAAAGCCAAAGAAAGAAGGGAAATTCTTCTTAAGAAGATAAAGGATATTAAGGCAAGGTAAGTGAATTTCATGGCTTTAATATGTTCTAACGTCACTTACTGATAACTGATAACAAAAAGTTTTTTTGCAATCTTTTAATAAACATTAACTGTATTAACAATTAAAAAATCTGTCCAGGTGCTGATTTTTTCCAAAAATCTGTATGGATTCAAGTCTTTTCTTCTCAAAACTTCTACAATTTAGTATGAAAGGGGATCAGAATGATCTGTCCCATTTGAATTGCTTAATATTCTGAAATCTAATTGCAAGCTAGTTGGGCAGTGCTTGCCTTCACCTCTGCTTTGGTAAGATTCAGTAAAGCATGAGAAATACAATGTATTGAGGATATGGATGAGCTTCCTATCACCACACTCAGCTGGTGTAAGACAGCATAATTCAATGCTGACTTTGCTTTACTACATATTCTGTTGTTTACCTCTGTAAAAGAAAACTGAAACATAACTGAAAACTATTTATAGATCATAAGTTTGTTAAGCAAGCTGCTATGACAGACAAAGCAGAGGGCTGTGGGTGTTTTTGTTTTAATATCAAGGATAATTTGAGAGAGTTCTGTGATGTGTTAAGTTCAGTCAGCAATTCAGATAAAGAGATTTAGCTGTACTTTCATTTGCACTACAGAATTTTCTTTCGCAAATCTCTTTACTTACAACTCTTATCATCTAGTTTATAGCCTAGTACTTGCTGTTGTTTTCACATTGTTGTTTTCAAAGTGTTTTTCTAGTGATCACTCCTGTGTGATATCTCCTAAGCATTCCATTGATGGCATGCTTCTGCCCCTGTGGCAACTTGTTTATAATTTCAAGCACAGTCATCTGGTGAGGGTGCTGAGTGGAGAGACACGAGACGTGTCCTAAAATCTTGTATTTGAAGTTCTGTGTTCATTTCATTCAGGCTGTAAATGCTTAGGGAACTAGCTCTCCCTCATACTCTCTTTTAAGAAGGTAGATTTTATTTTTTCTTTCCTGTGTTTTCCTTTCTGGGTTATTGAGTTAACTGTGGCTGTACAGATGACTTGCAGATACAGTGCTACTGACTTTTTTCTTGACTAACTGATGCTTTTTTGGATGATGAAATATCAAAGGGAAGGAACCTGCATTTATGAGCATATTAACACTGAATCTTTTGCTATCTATTTATGTGACCCCATGGTTTCACATCTTATTTTAATTTATAATGCCTTCCTCATTTCCTGTAATATTATTCACTGTTAACAGTGTTTTGCTTTTCATGCAGGCTACAAAATACATGCACATTGTAGTCTTCTTTGATTTTAACATCCCACATGTTGTGCTGTGTCTGTTACTGCCACTTGCTACACTGGATTTCTTAGATCAGGCCTTTTATCTCTGTTTGCATTTCTCAGTTTCTTATCTCTCGACCATTCCTTTCTCTTCTGCTCATTCCTTGCCAGCATCTCCTTATTGACTAACCCTTACTGCTGCTTATTGCTCATAAAGATGATCTTGGCAGCTGCATTTTATTTGCCAGTTAGTTCATAGCCCATGAATGCTTCTTGAATGCCATTCTACATAACTCTGTCCTGATCATTTGTCTGTATCATCAAACTACATTCTGTGATTATTTTAGTTTCTGAAATGCCAAGATTTAGGTATGAAGAAACAGTATGTAAAAGTATGTTTTCCCTCTGGGATGATAAACTTTTTTTTGTTTTCTAGGCATTATGTAAGTTGAGATCTTGTTATTTGAAAAGGAATTCTTATTTAGGCATGTTTTAACTTTTATCTTTCTGGTTAGTTATTAATACATTTTCATTTGGATTTCTGTAAAGTTACTCTAGCTATACCCACTATTTTTGATTTTTTCTTTTGTTTCCTATTGAACTACTGGTGTATTTCAGAATACGTTTAACGGCTTTACTTGCGCACAAAAAAAATTTGAAATTCGTTAACATTTAGAAGGTTTACTAAAATTAAAGACGCTTATGTGTGTTTTTATACCTTAAGATATCTGAGCAGATGTGTGTTCCTAGAAGAGGCTGCTCAGTCTGGATTTGGTTTTGTTCAAGTTTTCCTTGAAGAGACTGGCGGTTCTCTCAGCTGCAAAGGCAAAAGGAACACTTCAGGCCAAAGATAAAGCCTTCAGGATTTTCAGGGAAAACTGCTGGTTGTTCCGTACCACGTCCTCGTGCCGCGGGTTTTCAAGTGCGCGTTGCCTGACGATGTTTCTTCTCCTTTTCCCGCAGTTATCCTCGGGAATTCCCGGAGAGAGGTGAGTCCCGCGCCCTCTTTTCGCCGCCGCGGCGTTGCGGCCGCCCGAGGCCGAGGGGCCTGGCGCCCCCTGCTGCGGCGGGCGGGGAACAGCCGCCCAGCGCCCGCGGCCGCCGGGGCCGCTGCCGGCAGCGAGCGCGGCGCGGGCGCCAGGACCGGTCTGGAAACGTGGCTCGGGGTTTGACATATAACGGAGCTCGTTATGGAGCTTACCCGTTATAAATTCGGTGTAAATGGAGCTGCGTTAGCAAGAGCGCGGCCTTGTGAAAGTTCAAACCTTGTGGGTTTATTTTTTTCCCGGGGATGAGGATGCAAAGTAGCCTGCTTGGGAGATAAGATTTTAGCAGGGATTACTTATTTCAGCCTTTTTTCTTAACGTTGCAAAAGTCTTCAATTCCGTAGTGATGTTTCTTTAACCTTTTAATAGGATCATCTCGTGGCGATATGATATTGGCTTTCGATCCGCACTGAATGAATGTTTTCGTAGTGCAGCGGGAGCGCAGACCTTTAGCTGGAGAGGAGATGATTTAGTGTGCCAGTAATGAAAACTGAAGTGTGGGTTATCTATTGTCTTCTAGTGGAGTTTAAACAAAGCTGCAGAGTTCAGTTTAGAGAAGACTGAAGGGTTTGTTGCTACAGTGTTCTGTTCTGTAACTAAACCTGGAAGGGCTCTTATTTCCATGATGCTAATTCTTGAGGTCATGACCTATAGCCTGTGGATGCTGGTATGAGGGTCACAGTGCGAGGTCAAAAAAGCCTGTGCAAAGCTTCACTTTTTGCAGTGGCTGAAGAACTGTCTGTTTCTGGACAAGGAGGTTCAAATATGTAGGCTGCAGCATGCCTCCTGAGAAAGTGAAAATATGTAAGTCATATTAGGCAAGTAATGTTGTAACAAGGCACAACAAGTTCATACATTTCTTATGCCTGTTTAAATCAAGTTATGCAGCCATAACAGTTCAACTAAAAGGGACGGTGCAACTTGAAACTTTCCAAAGATTCATGATTGCCAAGATTCTCTAAACTCCAACTATGTGATTGTTTAAAAATTGTATTACAATAATTTGCTATTTTTTTTATATCTCACCTCAGCACTGTTACAGCAGATAAAATGCAGTTTTCCTCTTCTCCTCACTGTCCAACAGAACTGAGTGTGGGAAAGTAAAATGTTATTTTATTAAGAAAATTACTAACATGAAATTAGGCGGGTTGGTTGTTTCACTGCGAACCTATCTTACTTTGGGAGAGCATGTTTTTGAAGATTTAATAACTTCCTGAGGCTCTGACTCTGTAATAAGCATACCAGTTGCCTGCAAAAAGCAGAGTTTGCATTTACTGCTTTGTGTAATTTGAAGGTCAAGAAAATTCGAGTCTATTTACTTTCTTCATTGCTAATTTGATTAGAATTTCTTTTCCAGTTCAACAAATTATTAACAAAAATGAGATTTCATTATCTCTAGCAAAATGGATTATTTGATTTGTGTAGTCTGTAATTGTTACTGCATAACTTACTGTGATTTCTGTCAAAATTATATTCAGTCTTATTCTTTTTATTAGAGTACGTTTGATTCTTAAGAAGGATATATGGCCTTTTAAAAAATTCTCATGATATATCTCTGGTTCAGGTCGTAGAACTATTTAAATGCTGAGGCTTGTGAACACTGACATCTTAGTTTTCAGTATTTTTCAAGAAAATGAAAGTCGTACCATTGTTTTCTGCAAGCAAGTATGCATTTCTCCAAATTAATGTGCATTTGCTGCATACAGGTATATAAAAAATTACGAGAATTAGGAGCTTGCACTTCTTTGCAAATTATTTGAGGGACTGTGAATCAGTGGTATGAGTTGTTGGTATAATGTCCAGAGTTCAAGATGTGTGTGCTAAACTTTATTTGGTTGTGTCATTCTTACTTTAGGACGGTACAAATTAGGCGTGACTTTTGTAGGTGTAGAACAAAGGACTCACATGGAGATAAGCAGTCAGATTCTTGGCCAGCTCCTAGTGTCACAAAGCAGTGGCAGCAGCTGAGGGAGGTCAACTTTTGTGCCCATTTTCGTACCTCTGTGCACACCTAGACATTTGAAAAATGGAAGATTTGGAAAGTATTGAAATCTCAAAAGGCAGTGATGGTCACTTCTACCCCCTCCAGAGAAAGAAGAACTAACTTAACATATAAGGTGAAAAAAAGGATAATGTCTTTTAGGAAAAAAAGAAGGAGTGGGAGCAGAAATTTGGAAACTACAGCGAAACAAGCTAGGAAGAATAAAAACTACTGTGTGTGTTTAAACTCCATTTTTACTGTTCTTGGTTTTATGGCAGCAATCACTCAATTTTTAAAATGTAAATAAAATAATCTCTGTTCTAGCTGAAAAGGAAGGTGAAGAATGGTACATACTGTAATGATATGTTTTCATGATATAGTAGTTATACTACATCAGCTGTTTTCAAGAATCTTGTGGGTTGTGACCTGTCATCATTTCAGAACCATCCAGAAGTATTTTTGGAGGCTGAAAGAAGTGGACTAACACTTCCAAATTTCATGTATTTCCTGTAGGACATAATGATACTTGACTCTGCTCCCTCAAACAGCAGCTCCTTCAGCTTGTGAATTGTTCCACAAGGATGTGTTGTGGGCATACTTTCCACTCCACTCTCTTTCATCACTGAATGAAAGCGACTGACTTCCCACTGACTTTGCACGTAGTGACTAGCTGGTTTGACTAAGCTATTTGTAAACTCTTGTTTTATGGGCTTTGGCCAATAGCCTACAGAATGCTGCCTATCCATAAGGATAATGCAAGGAGGTTTGAAAGAAGAATAATAAAATAATAATTGAAGAGCATGTGTACAGGTAGAACCAGGCTCCTTAAAACTATAATCACCCATGTGCATCTCTCTCAGAAAGTGCATACATATTTCTTTGCAACCAGATTGATGAATTGGAGGACTTTCTCGAATCTTCCTAGAAAGAAGCCTTCTGATGTGGTCTGTCAGGTCAGTAAATATGCTGACAAAAGCATCTTTTGTATCTATATAGACTGAAAAAAATGAAGCTTTTTAGGAGAAGCAGGTACATGTGCAAGTGAAAGACACAAAATTAATTGTGTGGGAAAATATTTAATTCTCGTGTGTGATGTGTTACCTGATTTAACACTGACTTTTACAGTTAAGTGTGTTATAAAGAGAAAGTTCATGTTGTTCTTATGACCAAAAATGTGCAATTATATTTATCTCCAATCCACTGGTCTTTCATCAGATTTTGTTTTTTAAGTTATTAGACATTTATTGTATCTATTTTATTCTTAAGTTGAAGAACTCTGTAGAAATGTCTCTCTTAGACACTGTAGCTTTTTTCTTCTAATTTGAAGTATTTGACTGTTTATCTAAGAAGTTTAAGCAAAACTAAAAAGCTGCAGTCACACTCAGCAACCTATTCTAGATCTTAGAATTGGAAAGAAACTTGAAAACAAAGGTACTTTGCATACAAGCTGGATTCATTTTTTATAAGACTGATATTCCACTAAGGGTATAAAAGTCTGAACTTTGTCAAAGATTCTGACTTAATACAGTTTTTGGCATTTCTCTGTTTTGAGATTAATTGAATCAATACTGTGACTGCCAAAATGTTTAGTTAAAAGAACCTTGTTTTCAGTTTATGCTAAAAATAGTGCTAAAGTTGGCAGAAGCACCCTAAGCTCTAGAAACTGTATTTGTGTTTGAAGTTCACTTGCCATCTGTTCTATGCATTTATTTTAGTAAAATATGTATTTTTAATCACTTTTCACAAAATATTTTGGCTCAGTGTTGAAAGTGAGACATCAAAAGTACTAGCCAAATCGAGTCATACTATGGGAATTTGCAGAACCAGTTCCCCATAAAGCACTCGTTGCAGCTCGTATCTGATCTGCAGCACTAAATTATGCAGAAAAGTATGACATGACATTTTCCAACTAGCATTTTTCACTCTGATAAAAACTAATGACGGTCCACTTTTGTTTTTATTTCACCGTAACATAATAGAGGGTAAATCTGTGTCTCTGGCGCATTGGTGTTATTAGGTATGTAATTATTGGGAGCACCTGTAGAAATCCTTTAGATGACTCAAGATGCTTCTGGCTCTTGGCAGAGCAGAGTGTATCTGTAGCCTGAGACCTCTGCTTCCTGGAAATAGTCAGCTGATAGAGTGGCACTATATGCAAAGGGATTTGTATTTTTGTATTTTTTTTTTTTTTCCCTCTGTACACTCTTTTTCAGGAAATGGCAGCAAGTAGAAGTCTCTTTGGACTTGAGAAAGGGAGTCAGTGTCTTGTGGTCACCAGAGCCTCATGTGCACACGAGTTCTATATTTTAACACACTTGAACTTTTTAGTCAAGAGCATAAATAAATCGTTAGTATTTAACCATAAATGGGAAAGATACGGCTTACTTGTTACCCAACTCTTTGAGGATCATCATGACATATTTCTGGAGAGACCAGCAAATGCATTAAAAGTGTGCCAAATACCACTCTACCCCAGAAGCCTGGGAGGTTTCACTGTAGGCAAGTCACTGTGTTGTCCCTTTCAGCTACACACAGCTGTTATCTGTGAAGTGTCCCTGCCAAGTGCAATTTCAAGTAACATGAGATACATCCACCAGTGCAGCACAAAATGCTTTTGTCCTGATATGCATCGTAAAAGCGAGAGGCAACTCAGCAAGCAAAAGTTGCAGCTGCTTTTCTTGCTTGAAGCATATTTGCTTGCAAACATCATGCTGTTTCAGTGTTGTTTTAAGAAGTAGCTGCTAAAGAGTTTCTACTTGACCTTTACAAAACAAGCCATTAAAAATCATCATGTTAATAGGGGACCCTAGAAGGCCCTTCAGTGTGTTGGAGCAGACTGCATGGCAAAGCATGCATTGAAAAATTGATTGTCAGAAGAATCCAGTCTTGCAGGGTGACTGATGGATTGGGTCAGTAGCATGTTAAAAATACAGGATGCCCCTATCAAGGGGCAAAAGCATACCTCTGCCAGCTTGAAGGCAGCTTTGTCTACTTGTTGTTATGAAAAACTGTGTAGTGAGTACCTTGCTTGGTCTGTTTGATGGCTTCATCCAGTCCTTTCTTTTGTGGGTTGTTACTGAGCAGAGACTGGACAGGAGGAACTGATTCCAACCTGCTGTGACTTGGGACCTTCTGAAATGGCAAGAAGCAGGGTGGTTTGACCTACGTGTCTTTTTATTTTCCTGAGTTGTTTTATTTCTCTTATACTTGAGCAGTTTTAATGCATCATTCTGTCTAGACATTTTTAGAAATAAATTGAAAGTGTTTAGTTGTCTGAGGATGTGAGCTAGCAAGTCTCTTTCAGAAGCATTGGCTGAAACATCTTGCTTGCTCTTTTTTTAGAGTAAGTGATGGAAGCAGTATCTTTAATGCTTAGGAATTCATTATGTTTTCTTCTGTGTTGCAGAAGAAAATGAATTATTGGGGGGAAAATGTCTGGATTTTTTTAAAGCTGGATTCTTACAATGTAAAATGGTTCTATTCATTATCTTGAGCTTGTACCAACTAAATTTGTTTGAAGTCTTCAGAACAAGAGATAGGAACTGAAGTACAGCCCTTGTTACAATGGAGAGAGTTTGGTTTATGCTCCATTCCTAATGTGGTAAACTTACCCTTTGGTATGCATTATTTCCTGAATCAATAAATAAGCTGTAATGGAAGAGGTAGCATTTAACAAGGAATGACATTGTATGTTTTGTTTTTTGTTTTTTTTTTTTTTTTTAACAGGCATCATAAAATATTGATTCTGCTATCAGACCTGTAGGAGATTAGTTTAAGTTGCAGAAACGAGAGAATAGGGTCAGTTTATGTACATATTTCTGTTATTGTGACTGTTAAATATCTACCTTTAATTAATCTATTTTTTCCCCAACTTCCAGATAAATTATGTTATTCTGGGGAAACAAGAAACTATATTAATGAGCATCAACTCCATAATTACACTTGTGGCTGCATAACAGGGACACATTCATGTCATTTCTTTAGGCAATAACTTTTGTAAAGAAGTATTTTTAAACTGGTCATTAATTTTATGACCATAGAAATGAGATGCAAAATTTATGCTGTTGTCATTGGCATGAGTTCAAGGCACTACTGACATTATGTGTGATTGTAATGGAATGGCTGCCAACTAATGAGTCTATAGACATTTTGTTTGAGCATGCTTTGCTTTTAGATGTTTGATTAGGCAGCAATGCTTTCAATTATACCTGCAAATTGTATTGAATACATTTACCTGATGCCAATTGTTGCTTTGTAGTTCGGTTTTCTATTACATAAGTGCAAGTTGAACGCTTTTCTTTAATTTATTGATGCTTTTTGTGGGTGTATTTTTAGATACTTGGCACCTGAAGAGAGTAGTGGTTTGTGCTGCTCAACACTGACTCCTCTGACTGTTCAAGGAGTAACACGTGGTGCTTCAAATGCAATTCTGACAGCTCTTAGTCTGTAGGTGAAGTATAAACTTCAATGCAACACATGGATGGAGGAGCATGTAGAGTGAAGAAAGGGCAGAGATGGCTCTGAGAGGGAATGCAGGAGACAGCATAGGATCAACAGGAAGCCTCTTTGTGAGCTGTCAGCAGCAATATCTTTATATATCTATATATTAACAGCATACAGTCCTTAGATATCTTTTAACCCTGACAGAACTAGGAGGCAACAACCCCAAGCTTGATACCAGAAAGTAGTCCTTCTTTTATGCCAGTACATAAAGCCTGTGAAATGTTGCCTGTTAAAACTCCAGAGCACAATGAGTCAGCTTTCCTATTGAAATGCTTGCAGTTCTTCTGTGCAAATTAGATTATTTAAGAATTGTATTTTTTTGTGTATAATATAAATTGATGAAAACTATTATTTATTTGGTACTATTTTTCTTTACTCTCAAATAATAAAATGGAGGATTTTTTTGTTTAATCTAGTCCTGCATGAGTGCAGGTTGCTTGTACCTCTATTCATAGTCTGCCACCTATTCTCCACATTTTTCATGTAAAGTGTGGGTACCTAAACGTAGTATTGCATGGCATAGGATTTAAATATTGGTTTTGATTGTCTTTCTCAGTGAGAGCTTTTTTTCATGGAAGTCTTCAAGCCTTCTTTAGGATTTAACATCTAGAGAATGCTTTGACAAATGTAAAGCACTGAGTGTGTAATTTCTTTCTTCATAATACTCTCAACACTTTTTTTGGTTGTTTTGTTTTAAGAGCATTTTGAATTTGGATATTCTAGATGTAAAACAGAAACTTGTTTTATTATGAATCTACGTTCAGTGTTGCCATGGTTTTTGTTGTTTCAAATACAGTATGTAACTGTGTCATGATTTTCATGCCAGATGGCAACTAAAGCCAACACAGTCCCTCACTCATTTGCCCCTGCTGGAACAGAGGAGATAATCAGAAGGGTAAAAGTGAGCAAAATCATGGGTTGATATGAAGTTGGTGTAGTAGGTAAAGCAAAAGCTGTACGCACAAGAAAGACATAACAAGGAATTCATTAATCAGTTGCCCTAGGTAGGCAGGTGTTCAGCCAATTCCAGGAGAGCAGGACTTCATCACAAGTAACAGTGACTTAGAAAGACAAACATCATCTCTCTAAACGTCCCCTACTTCCTTCTTTTTCCCCCAGCTTTATATGCTGAGCACGACATTCATATGGTGTGGAGTGTCCTCTTGGTCACTTGGGGTCAGCTGTCGTGGCTGTGTCCCCTCACAACTTCTCGTGCACCCCAGCCCACTCACTGGTGCCGTGGTGTGAGAAGAAGAAAAGGTCTTGACTCTGTAAGCACTGCTCAACGTTAAGTAAAACATGCCTGTTTTATCAACACTGTTTTTAGCACAAGTCCAAAACATAGCCTGATACCAGCTACTGTGAAAAGAATTAACTCTATCCAAGCCAAACCAGCACAGTCTGGGATAGGTATTTGGTATGCCCTAAATATGTATGTATGTATGTATTAAAAAATCTCTTGTTCCTGGGTCATCTGGATTTTATATGAAAGTGAAGCACAAATGTTTACTGAATTTGAAATCCTAAGTGTAATTGGAAAATGATAGTATGGTGACTTAGTGGGAGAGCAAGGTAGCAGTGCAGCTATGCAAACTTGCATAAGAGATTATGTGTTGCTGGGTGGGACAAAATCCTCTGGAAATGTTCTTTCTACATGTATACTCACCTAGTTGTCATCCACAAGTCTCATGCATTCAAATATACTGAGGTTTACCATTCAGCCCATAATTATATGTGCTGGAGTGTGGTGTTTGTGGAATTGTTTTCTTCTAGAAATGCAGCCTAACGTTTTAAATTTATGCTGGCACTTTCATGAAGGTTAAATGATCACATGTTTATTCATAGCTGATAAGAGGACAGTTTTGATTGACAACAAGGGCTTACATATACACATATATTCTATGCATTCTAGTACTAGTAAAAGTTTAGGACAGGAAAACAGTGGAACAATTTTGCCATTGTATAGGTTGTGAATATCATGTTTGCTCTTTTTATATGGAGTGTATAATCTAATAAAGATATATATAGGCAAAGAGAGATAGGCAACTGGTCTCTGGAATCTAAGTGTGAAAGATGATCATGGTGGTTATAAATAAGGCATAATATTTTCTGTTCATGTGCTATCTGCTCTGTGTTTTTCTGTTTGGAGGAAGAGGTGAATTCTAGAGAGAAATAATTTACTTTTGATTGGTTTGACAGGTGTGATGAAGTGCAAATATTTTGATCAGATTAACACGATGACTGGCGTGCTACTGGGAGAGGACTGTGTCAAAAATAGGTTGGAGTCAGGTTCAGATTCAGAGCAGTTGTTAAATGGCATGGGAGCTTGGGAGGAGGCTTTCTCAAGAAAAGCATAGTAAGTTAATGAAGGGAAAGCCTAGCTAGTGTTTGACAACCTTTGAATGTAAAAGAACTCCAGCAAAGCAAATATCAGGCTTTGTTGTTTTAACTGCATGGAAAACTTGCTGTTTTTATGAACAGCCATGGTGCTGACATAGTCTCTGAATTTTCTGTGTATTTCCATTATTAAATGGGAGGGGGTAAAACTCAACCATGGTTAGGCAGTCCTACCGATGAATGCAGTTTCTGTGTCTGTGAAGAATGTTTTCACTATGCATGGGTTTATTTTGGATTCTTAGAAATTAGTTTTCTGATCCAGTGCTCCAGTGCAAGAGGGAGCACATAAATAGAGAAGGATATTTGGATGTCTCTGTAAAGCTTTTTGTGTTTGTATCTACCAAAGGCAATGCTTGAACAATTTAGTGTTTCATGATTTTCAAGAAGTTTGAGGGCCATTTAATCTATTGGAGCATCAATATGATGCTTTATGATTCTGATCTGATGATTTTTGTCATATTTAGTTTTTTCTCCTTCACCAAGATTTTATTTGTTTTTTTTTTAGTAGTAATGTAGTTTGTTATTTTTCCCCCTCTTCATTGCCTAGATGTGTTAAACATATCTGAGAAAATATACTGAGTTTCAGGAAGAAGTTAAATTTTGCCTAATTAGGTGAAAGCCTCAACTAATATTGATTTCACTATATCTTTCCCAGGCCATCATGCTTATGCACGACCATATACTGATCAGAGTGCATCAGATAAACTGATAATGTAGATTTTGTATCTATTTTAGTGGGACTCTCAGTTGGGCAAGAAATTCATTAACAGAATACTGCATTAGGCCACAGGTTCATGCCAGGTGCTGCCAGATGGCAATTCCACTTCTAGTTTCATGGGAGGAATACACACACAGTTTTTGCATGGCAGTGCCTAATTATAGTGAAGAAAAGTAAAAGTGGGCAGAGGTCACTGCTGCCAACAGTAGTTTGACATTTCCTGGGAGAGAAGTTGCTGCAGCTCCGTCCCACACTAGGACAGGCAGAACTTCGGAGCCTGGTGCTCTCCTTTTTTTCCTTCTGCCAGTGTCTTCTCTTTGCCACCTCTTTGCTGTGGTGTTTCTTTCCCCCCTCGTGAGAAGCTGCCAGCTGTGCAGTGCTGGGAGCAGGTTCATTACATGACAGCGTTGAGGGAAACCGCTCCAGCAGCGTTTACGCATCGGGTCAGAAGGTAGCCCTGGAACAGCATCGCTCACAGCTGCGCTGGAGCCTGCCAGTGTCCATGAGAAATAGCATTTTGCCAGTTCCAGATAGGAATTAATATCCTCCTTACCATCGTAAATACTTTTATTCTGTGTGTTTGTGGGACAGACTATTTAATTAGCAATGTGCATTGACTTTTACAGAGCTGGAAGACGAGGAAGAGTCTGAGACCTCTCTTTCTTCGCCTCCCGATAGCGTCTCAATAGCATCTGACCGATATGATAAAGAGGACGAAGCACCTTCTGATGGTATGTGACACTGTTTACCTTGCAAAGTACTAGATTTGCCAGTTTGCTATGACCTGATGTAATCGGATCCTCGTGATGCGAATGTTAGGGTTGGAAAACAGACAAACAGATAAGCAGCACAGCTGGACACTTTTCTTACCTTTACAAGAGCCTTTAAAGGAACTGAAGAGCTCTCTCTAGTGGTCCTAGAGCATAGTGAAGCCGTCTCGAATTTACACGGTGTTTCTCAACTCACGTTTTTTGGTAACAAAGCATCTTCTGTAGATACATATGTTTTTAAAGATAGATCAGTGGCTAAACCAGTGTGAATATTTGTAGTAACAAATTGTTTGTTAATTCAACATTATCAGATTCTTGCTTAATTTTATTGTGCTACTTAATGGCTTACTGTATTATTTATCTACTAAATAATGAAACAGTTTATGTGATTGATATTTTTCTGCAAACTCCATGCAGAATAGGTTCATAAAATATTAAATTAATTTTTCCTACAGTGTTTCCTTCCATTAAGACAGTCTTTTGTACAATGATTTTGTTACATAAATTTTAAGTTTGGGTTTACATTTAAAAAAAGTCTACGCTTCATAGCTGTTTTCCGTGTTGTTTTATTTTGTATACATTAAGTTTAATGTTTAATGCAGCTGTTCTTAAGACATGAACAATTGAATATTTCAACAGTTAACAAGCTTGCTTTAGCATAGTGTCCATATTTTTGAGATTAGTTTATTGTATATGTAATATAAATACCTTCTATGGATAATATATGGCAGTAAATTAAGTATACGTACAAATAAATTAACGATGTATATTAATTTGTGGCACTAGAAGTTAGATAGACTTACTAGTGAATGATGTTTTCTGACATGATATGATGATCAAACTGTGCAGCTCCATCTCAGAATACAATTGCTGAATGAAAATATGCTTCCTGCAATGTAGCACTCCACATTTTATATTATCCAGATTATTCCCTTTGGAAACATAAATTGCTTTTATGAGGTATAAAATTATGTCTATTGCAGAACAGGGATAAGTCAAGTACATGCATAAGTGATAAACCTTCTAACCACTGATTCAGAATAATGCATTTTTTTTTATGTCCAGAACTCTGTAAAATGTATAACAATAATAATCACACTTTTTTTTTTTTTTTTAATATTGAGCTTATTGCATGTTGGCAGTGTGACCTTCTACTAAAAAAAGTAAAACCAGGCCTTTTTGCTCTCTGGTTGAAACGTAATTATCAGTCAAATTGAGTATGGCTTTTAGAAAACCCAACCTAATTTTCAAAACTACAGATGAATGCAACTTTCTGTGTATTTATTTTTGCTTACAAACATAATGTTATCATTATTTCTAATTATAACTTAATAACATGGTACTGATTGCATAAAGGGTATATGACAAAATTATATGACTATTTAATCGCAGATATGATTATAGAATTGTTTCAAAACAGTTAATCAGGAGAAAAGTGATAATGTTCATAACCTAAATAATGAATGGCTGGAGAATGCTGATGCAAGAGTATGTGAAATACCCTATGAGTTTGTACAGATGAGTGAATAATTTTTAGCCTGTTTTGGAAGTTACGAGAGGAGGTATAATAGCTGCTCAGCAGTATCTTGACGAATTCATACCAGTTTAAGTAGAAATATAGAAGGTGTGATTCTTTTATATTTGAGGTGATTTTACCTTGCTGGTCTTTCTGTATTTTATGATAAATCCTCTTTAATTACCTAGTGGGAGTGTAACATGAAGAAAATTTGAGAGAAGGTGGTAAATTCTGATCTGTGGTTAATTTATTAGAGTAAACATGTTCCTCTTTTTCTCTTTGAATGTCTAACGTGTCATTCTAAGACCATTTTGATTTTAACATATATAATCCATCATTCCAGTCTAGCCACCTAGCCTGTGTATGAAAATGTATGCTGGGAAAATCTTATAAGAGGTGGATTGATCCCCGAAGGTGCCATTTGTTTCAGTTCTAATAGGCATAAATGGGTTTGTTGAAGCTAAATACTATATTTTAGTTTTTTAGCAGTCTGTTAATGTTCGGTATTTAAATCCTACTCAAGAAACTGGGTCTGTAAGGTAGATGTCTGATCTTGTATAATTACCAGTTCAATTCAGCAGGGTTCTGTACAGATCTAAAACCTGATTTGTGTAGGATCAAGGCACTTAGCGTTAACAGAGGGCCCTATCTGTAGGTAACCAAATTGAGGTTTTTATTTATGTTTGAGTCCATTCTTATTTTTATGTAAAACCTTCTACATATATTTTCTGCTAAAAAGCCCCAAGGCATTTCTCTTTACACACTTGAGTTAGGCTGCAAGGTTTGTATGACTTGCGAAAGCGTCGCAATTTGACTTTGCGGCATTACTGTCAAAACATAATTTGTGAAGGCACACGCTTGGTAACAGATAAAGAATTAGTGTATTATGTGTACGTTACAGTCATTGTAAAATTCTGGAGTTTTTGTGTGACCTTTGTCTAATGGTGTATTAATTACAAGAGAGATAATCCATTTAACAATAAGTATGGGATAACTAAATTAGCACAGGTCACCTAAAGGCCTTTTGTCAAATCTGATTGTTATGTTGTCCTTTTGACTTTTACCTTATGGTAGGCACTAACAAAGTATCTAAACTTTGATGGATTATAAACTCTAAACATGATATGTATTTTTCATAATGCTAATGTAATTTTCTAGGTACTGAAAAGGTCAAACCCTCACGTCTCTGTGTGCATTCTAAGTCTGTCTTTCCTTTTAATATTTCTTTTTCTCTGTTCCTCTGGTTCAAAAGTTCACTCAGTTCCCAAATGGCCACCTAATTTTCCAGTTATTCCCTCAAGCCATATGTGTTTTGGTTTCTTTATGGTTTATTAGGTACTGTAGGAAAGTAGCATAAGTTATATCATCTAATGAAATTCAAGCACACTTCAGTGATGCTTTGACTTGATTGCTGGCAGCAATTAAATCACAATGAAAGAGAATGATGCATGGGCTTACATGTCCAGACACCCTACAGAAATTGGAGGAGGGATAAAACACAACAAAACCCCCAAATAAAATAACAAACTGAAAAACAAGACAGACCAAACAAAACAGCACACCCAGGCACTCTGGTCTTAACTTGATTTTTTTTTTTTTTTATTGGCTAACAGCCTGATTGATAGCAAAATCATAACTTGCTGTATGCTAACAGGCAGAGTTCACTTGTAGGTTATTGTGAGCTGATAAAGGGTTAGATGGAGTTTTGATTTTCGCATTGGTCCTTGGTGCACCAGATTAATGGAATTTCAATGAGAGACTGGAGTAGTCACAGCTTTGTCAGAAAAACAGATGGAGATTCTATAGCCATGTCTGCTCATTAATACCAGTTGCCTGAAAGGTGTACTACTTCTCTATACAAAAGACTCAACATAATTGATTTTTGAGCGAGGTATTTTTTCACTTATTGATGACTAGGTTTCTTGCAACTTAAATGACAGGTTTTTGTATAGTACATTGTATAACAATGTTATGTCTTGTAATTTCTTACTCTCCTTCCATCTACGTATTGAAGAATACATGTAGAGGGAAATACATATGTCTTGATAAGTTAAAAACCAAAGCATACCAAAATACTTTAAAATTGAAATTCCAAGATTTTCTTTCAAGTTGGAAACAAACTTACTTTTGGTTAAGAAGTAAATGGGTAAAAATGTTACTACTTTTCATTTAATTTTCAACTTTCCTAGGTATTAAATACAGGTTCAATGGCAGGCTTAAACTTTCCTGTTTAATGACATTGTAAGCTTCTTTTATAATATATAGAGATTTTTTTTCTTTTTGTGGTTCCTGGTGTGGTAACTTGATTCTATAGTAAGAAATGTCACTAGTATTAAAGGACCAAACTTTCTGACTTAGTAACTGGAACTCTGAAGAAGATATGTCACTTTGGCTCTGTAGGGAATATGTAACAGGATAATTACCGGATCTAAAAGATCACAGTGAATGGTATGATGAAATAATTTAGATCATCACCATTTCTATGGAAGGTCTAGAGATGTTGCCTTGAGAAAGTAAGGGTGGAAGAAATACCAAAAATGTGTCTGGAGATTTGTATGCTCTTCAGATTATCATATTTGGCTATGGCTTATGAATAAAATATACTTTTTAGTAGAAAATTTTTAAACAGTCTGAGAATCTCGTATTAAATTTCCCCATAGTTGAAGTGGAGGAAGGTAGGGCGGGAGCAAGCAAAACCAGGCACTTGGAGAACTTTGAGGAAAAAGATTAGATGAAATGGTTGTGCTTTACCTGTTTGTCATCAGAGTTGAAAATGAGCAAAATTTATTGCTCCTGCAGCATGAGTTCCTTGCTATAATTTTTGGATGAAGCAACAGGCATCAGTGCTCTGTTTTCATATAGCTGCTTTGGAGAAGTTCTGTATAAGTCTTTGCAGGCTGGAGTCAACTATTTTACATGATCTGTGGTATTTACTTAATATGAGCATCACATTTTGCACTTTGATTGATCAAGTGAGAATGAAAAATTGTGTGACTGAATTTTGCATGCTGTTTCCTTTTACATGTGAAGTCTCAAATGCAAATACTGATTAAGCTTTTTTCCCCCTTATTTTTCCTATTTGTTAGGCCTAGTTGTTTGATTACTGTCGCTGAAGAAGGCGGGTAGAGTTCAGAGTGAGGTTTTATCTTTGTGCATACACACAACTGTTTTCCCACTTTCTGCAACTACATTCCTACTGAGTTTATTTTTGAGGCACTGTATTAAAACAAAAACTGTTCCTCACAGAGCCAGTTAAGCACTGCTAGCAACTAAGATATCAAAGGTTGGAGAATGGAAAATACAACTAGGAATTTCTATCCTTTCTCCTTTTGCCCTTCTTATCCCTCCAGTCTTGTCTTGGTATACCACTTTTTAGTAACATAATCGTGTATATAGAGAGGATGTTGGTTGGAAGTTTACCTGAGTTATTGTAGGGGATTAGTTATTCACTTTCAGTATTGGAGAGAGAGGTACAAACTTAAATGCATGACAGCAAATCAAAGGAATGAGAAACTTCTTTATTTGTCTTATTTGTCTCATAGGTCCCACTGAAGGCAGAAACCCGAGTACTTTATTATTCCTTATACCTCTTTTAATATTCAAGATTGAATTAAAAAGATCATATTGAGGGCAAGTAAGATCTAGGTTCCCTTGGACAGCTGATCTTCAGTGAGAAAATGCTACGTTATGCTCTTACTAGGCACTGGCAGGAGGGCAGTAGCTCATCATATGGAAAATGGGTAAAGACTGGACTTTGGTATGCTAACTTTATTTTGAAGGGATGCTAGTTCTTGTCAGAATTTGGAAGGGGATTATGATTCTGTGCTTCTGGCTGAGAAGGTAATATGTTGATCAGAAATGGTGCTTTCAAAATAATAAAAAAAGTTAACTAGCAGGGCAGTCTTAAGCAGGAGGATTGAAGTCTAAAATTCCTGGTATTGTGTGCTGAGGTTGTCAAGAGGAAGGACGAATCACTACAAATTTAGGCTGAGTCACTTATGGACAGTTTAGATGTCACCCAGAATACTATCTTTTACAAGCTACAATGAAGAGTAAAACATACTGAAGAGGAACCTAAAATATGGGGCTTTTTTTTATAAGTTCTATTTTTTAGGCATATTGATACATGTGGGACCAACCATATGAGTGTAAATTCCCAGATACAAGTATGTTTGTTGAACACATGAGAAGGGAGTGTTGACTTTGTTGAAATTGTCAAAAGCTGTAAAGAAGATGAACTTTTTTGTTCAATGTTTGTTGAATGGGAGAGACCTTAAGAGTGTGTCACCCATAGTCTGCCTGAGATGTTTCATGGTGGGCACCTGTCTCATCTTTCCTAAAAATCTCTACTGGTGCAATTGCACTGTCCCTTGAACAGCTTGTCTCAGTGCTGCACTCTCCTTGCTAGGAGAGAACACATACACTAACTCTGTGAATCTGTTGACAGTTGACTCTCTTTTGTCTATAAAAGACACGGAAATACTATATTTTTTTCCTTCTGTAATAAATATTTTTGAAGATTTAATAGAATCTTTGAAACTTTCTACATGTAGCTGCTTTAGAAACCTTATGAAAAGAACAAACAACTAAACTACTTGGTTACTTGCTGGTTTGTTTTTTTTTTGTAGAATTCATACCAGTGCATATAGCAGCAATGACTTAGATGGAGAAGCAAGACATTTAAAAAAAAAGTGCGTGTGAAATATGCAAAGCTAATCTAATTAAATTTGATTTAAACCATTTGTACAGAACATAAGGGAATAATTTCTGATAGGAAGCAGAAGTTTTAAGTGAAAATTTGGCCCTAATAAAGTCAACAATAAAGTTAAAAACGGCATTGTGTAAGTTAACAGTGTGTACAAATTGATGATACGAAAATGTTTGAACTTCTAATTATCATGATGAAAAACTTCCCATCAAACAATAAACCCCTGTGTTCTTTTAACATTTACCTTTCTCCCATGGGAGAGATGACATGGTTTGTTGCTCATTTTATTTCATCTATGTTGCTTCAGTGACTGAACAATAACAAAACAGCCATGTATACTACATAGGACAATATCAACAATAAAAACTAAATAATGACCTGCTTAACCCATTTCTTTTTCGTAGTAGGTCATAATTTTATACAAGATATGTAACAATACTATGGTTAAAAAAAAGCCCAGAAAGTTGAAGTGAATAGATTTTTCTGTTTACATTATATTGCTTGTTGGCCTAATGTTCTTCTAGTTCGGTTCTTATACATAACAAATAGCTGACATAAAAAGGGATAGGAGAGGTTTTCCTTCTGCCTCCTGGATATGCAGTAAGCTTTTCAAGTAGGTTTTGGAGGCAGTTAATAAGGATTTTAGGACCTTATTGGTGCTTTATCTCGACTGAGTGAATTTCTACCTTCTGATTTCCCTGTAATTCCTCTTTCTTCCTGCCAAGCAGTAGTGGCAAGGCAGCTTCCATTCTGCTCCTTACTTCTTTCCTCCTAGAACCAGAAAGATGGTCCACTCATAGATGATGGCATGGCTTCACTCTACTCCAGTGGCCCCTTGAGATGGGTACCAGAGGAGAGCAAGTCCGACAGATTGATGCTGCTTGGCAGTCAAGGCAAGAGGCATCTTTTCCTTCCTGAGATCCGCCATGTATGACAGAGAGATGGGTCTGCCTTCAACATGTGCTATGTAGTAGTCACAAACATCTTGGGGAGACAAAGCTCTACAGAACCCTCTAATCTAATCTAAAACAAACCATCTTTGTTTTAGATTAGATCAGAACTATTTAAAACAATGGTCTGTGTGGTAATTAGTATTTTGTCTCAAGGGTGAGGCTTTAGAGGTCCCTGGATATAGGAACCTACTGGAAAAAAAAATCACCTCGCGGTGTAAGTACAAGCTAAGTTTGGCATTTATTTCTCTGAATTGGTAATTAAGGATTTGTGCTTGTATTTAATTTATTGCAGGCATGAAGTGTATATCAGTCCTAATGATCAGAAAAAGATTTTTCCCATGTTTCTGTTTTTCTGTGTTAATTGATTAGTACTTTCTATGGAGGTGGAAAGTGAATCTGTAGATCTTAAGCAAGAGCAAAACAGGCCTGTTTTCTATCAGGCATCACACGGTCCAGCCATTAATTTTAGTGAATTTGGATTTGTTTCCTTTGAAATAAAAGCAAGCTTGCACTGGTTTAATATTTGTGAATTTTGAGATTAAATTTGAGTGGAAAAGTAAAAACTGTGTCATGAAAAGATTATTGAAAGATTTTGCAAAAAAACTCCCACATAGTAGATGAAATCTTCATGGTATCCACTGAATGGACAAATTCATTACTGGCCTTCTCGAGAAGATGTTACAGGTAGTTGTTTGCTGCTTAAAATTTTTCAGCAGGAACCATACTTCTTTGGGCATGTGTCACTAGGCAGTATTAATATGATACTTTCCTCAGTAATTTTTATAGATCTTTGCTTGGATTACGTACAACAGTAGGATTGAAGAGTGGAGTAGCAGACTAAAACTGCTGAATGCCATATTTTCTCCAAACTAAAATTGTTACTACAATTTCTTAACTAATATTAGGCACAGCCTATTCACCACTAACTATTGCTATAATGACAGGTAATATCCTGTGGGTATCTTGGTCTTGTCTTCTCTATTGCTGATAGTCAGAAAGAGTTTTGGGCAAGGAATGATGAATGAACCTACATTACATAATGGAGGAAGACCTTTTCTGCTCTAAACAAGATTTTCCTGTCCCTCTGTATATTTACTCTGCCTAGCTGGACACGCATTCCTTAATGCAAGGTACATCAGATCCTGATAATACCTTTTCAGGGATATCCTGATCTTCATATTAAACAATTTTTGCTTGGCACTCAACAGTCAAATTTTGTATTTTTCTGCATCATGGAATCATAGAATGGTTTAGGATGAAAGGCACCTTAAAGATCATCTAGTTCTTACTCCCCTGCCGTGGGCAGGGACATCTTTCATTAGAGCAGGTTCTTGAAGCCCCGTTCAGCCTGCCCTTGAACACTCCAGTGATGGGGCATTCACAGCTTGGACGTGGCTGATGTATAAATATTCACAATACTTATTCAGAGGTGCAATTAGTTTATGATGTCTTTCACATATCTGCACTTGTGCATCACTGCTTTACATTGAAGAGGTAAGGGAAAACGATTATTGTTGAAATAATATGAATGGGAGCAGAAGGATATTTAGGCTATGTACATGGCTGTGCAATAAAAATGAAAATGGGTTGGAGGCAAGTGAAGGTGGTCTAAGTCTGGTTGGTAGGTAATAGGATGTGTTCTTTTGCAAGGATGGATACAGGAAATGGGCCTTATTATTACAATTTCTTGGAAAAGAAGTTAATGCAAGGGTTGTCATTGACTTCCAATTAAAAAAAATATTAACCTTGCATGTTTTCACAGGAGTGTCAAACATTCTTATGGTTCTGTCTATTTTGTGTTTAGCAATTTGAATATTATGCATACGAAGGTAGCGGAGGAAAAAGTGGTCTTTTAGTTTTCTAGAACCACTTTCCTTCTAGTAGGAGCAGACTGATTTTTCTCTAACAGCTGCTTCAGAAGTTATCTTTAATGTTGTATTTTAGAAAATACAGAAAAATAGTTGGTGAGACTACCACGAACTTGTTTAATCAAAGATTTTTGAAATATTTTAGCAAAATGATTACTTGGTACTTGTATGTGTAAAATAACTGCATGTTGAGAGTTGAAAATACACAGAAGAAAGTAGTCGTATTGGAAAGTGCAGAGATGTTTTTGTCTGTAATCTTTGTAGATAATGTTTGGAATTTCAGGTCAAAAGTAAAACCGCAAAACAAAAACTTTTTTTTTCACTTGTTAACGACAATATATTTGCAAATTTCATTTGGAAATATGGACCGTGTAATGCAGTTGATAGAGGTACATTTAAGTATATATTGCTTTTTTAATGTATGGCACACCTTCTTTTCTGCCTCAGATTGCTGTAATTTTCCAGTGCTCTCATTCACTTGAGCGATATTTAGAATGTGGTATAAAAATAATGTGAAAATGCCTTAGTGAGGTGGTGATAATTGATTTACTCCATCACACTGAAATACCTCTTGTTTTCCTCTTTCTCCTCCCTTGGGCAATAATCATGGGATCAAGCTGCCAGTCTGTAGATATAATTTTTCCAGCAGTGCCATCTGGCTCCTTGGCACTGGAAGTTGTATTGGCTTCTTTGCTGTTTCCACTGATTTTTGTCAAATGTTAGTCCTTTGATGAGACGTCTTTTGCTGATTTTTTCCTCCCCCCAAATGAATGTTATTTTTATTGGTATTGTAAGGGACCACTTTTTTTTTTTTAATGGAATTTAGGACTTAGCGTATTAAGATTGCTTTGAAGAAAAAATAGGATTTATGTATAAATTGGTTTCTTTCATCTGTGTTGAAAATAGTTTCTCAGGATTTTGTATGTTTTGAATAGTCCTAGCTTCATGTCCTCACACAGATTTTTAAACATCTTCAACATTAATGTAGAATTATTTCCTTTTTATTTTTGGAAACTGGCTTTTGAATTATGAATGAACAGTAAGAATTTGTAGGGTCTGTGTTAATGATATAATAAGCTTTATGTTTTTAAATAAATAGCCAACAAAGCTCTCATTTTTCTCACAGGACTACAGTTTTATTTTTGCTGTCAATTTTTCTTTAAAAAAAAAAAGAGATTTAAAAATTTAAAAATGGTGGCTTAATAGATTAAACACATCTGAGTTGCTTTAGTCTATTCAAGTCTTAGATGCACTTCCCTGCCATACAACACATAATGATGGTATTGATAAAGTGTTAGAAAGGAATGTTCTGGAAACAGTATTTTAATAGGGGTGGGAAGTAGGAGGAAAATCCTGTTGATCTAAACATTTTTTGTAATTATTATTAATATTCTTACTAGTTTCTCTTTTTAAAAAACCTATTTCCTATACTGCTCAGAGACATTCAGTTAGAGGAGGAAAAAGCCTGAGAAGCTGAGAATCCTAACCACATAAGAGGAACAGAATTTCAGAATACACATTTTTAGTATATGTTGTTTAAAAAAAAAACCCCAAAACCAGCTTTGAGTATTGTATGCAAATTTAAAAAAATATCCAAAGCCTGTTCTACTATTATGCAAGTGAACTCCTATTAATCAGGACAAGGTAAACTAATTTAAATCCTTTATATATTTTTTGAAATTTATATTTCGGGCTGCATTTTCAAGTGCTGTGTCTCAGATGAATGAATTATACTCATCCCTGGGTGTAGATATAAATTTTCTTTTGTGTTGGAAGTATTTACTTAAAGTTATTCAAGGTAACCTTGGAAATTCTCAGACATGAACAGTTGTATTTAGTTGGCCTGTTTGAATATTTTGATATTATTATCCCTGAAAGTAGAAAATAATAAGCACTTTTTTTTGTCATAGTCTTAGTACTATCCTAGTGTAATGCCTTTGTTAATAAAATGCTATTAGACTGGTATTTAAATCAATATTTACAAGTTTTCCCGGCACTGGAGATATTGTCCAGTACTGGAAATGATAGGATTAAAAATCTTGTGTGGGACAAGGAGGGTCTTGATGGGATTTTTGTAGCAGTTGCTTTGAATTAAATTTCAAGTATCTTCTGGTGTCTCTTTATAGTAGCTTTTAAAAGAAAACAGCTACAACAGACAGGGTGTCTGAATGCAGGTCTCATCAGTAACTTGACTCAGACACAAAGTGGGTATTTTTAACATATGAGTTCAGTTGAAAGAATCTATAGAAAGGGCTATAATATCAAAGTAAAGCAAGCATATCTAAATATGCATGATCTATTGTTAATAGCAAAAGTGTACGTCTTTAGTTTTGCAGAATATATTCTCTATGAAAGATTTTAAGGGCAGGGGTATATCATGATTTTCTAAAATAGCATCACATTTTCTTTTTGCTCGTAAGTAAATGTGAAGATAGAACGTTGCTGCTAATCAATTGTCTGGGATGCCACCTCATTAAGATTTACACGATCATCAAAAATGCCCAGAATTGTTTGTTGGCTATATCCTAACTCAAATATATAAAGGGGATACCACAGCATTTTTCTTTAGAATCACAGGGAGTTCAGTGACCTTTTGTGGCAAATTATGTAGAAAGAAAATATTTATATTCATTTAAAATAACCTCCATGAAGAAATAGTCTCATTACCCTGTTTGATCAATTCCTTGCAGCCTGAGCTGTAGCATGCTGCTATTGCCATTGGTTGATGGAATACACTGAGAAGTGGCTAATGGTGATGGTGCTCATCAGGACAGGGTTCAGCCAGCGGTCAGCAACAAATAATTCAAGACTGTTTCTAAGTTTGTGGCTGGTGGAATTTGCTTCTTGCCCCAAGCCAGCAGCATTGCTGAGCTGGGCTATTTGATTAGAGGAGAAGCATATTTGCTTCTTAGCAACTGCACATTTGCACAACACACAGACCTATACTGCCTCCAAAGGTTTGCCTTTTGTGATGGTGGAATAATACTTTTCTGTTGATTGACAGACAAAAGGGATCTTTGCAATGCAGAGGAGTTTACAACCAATTTTTTTCTTTGTCTTTTGTAAACTTATCAGAGGTGCTTTTTAATTTAGCCCTGCCTGGTGCGGATTTGTATATGCAGCAAGACTGGCCATGATTTGAACTGCATTTAAGCTATTACTGCTATGCATATTTAAAGGACAGATGCACACTTATGCTTAATCATTGGTGTGTGCAGCTTTTTCCCCAGCAGGTGTACTTAATGGAAATTATTTTCTACTGTATTTTGAAATAATTTTTTATATTATGTTGCTATTTCCTATACAAGAGTGATATTATTCCTTTTACAGAAGATAATGATAAACTGAAAGCTGCTCTATTCTTAGTGCTTTTTTAAATACATAAACAGAATTGTGGCAGTGATCGCAATTCTAGTAGTGTGTGTGTAATTTTGGATGTAACGTTTCCCACAGGAAGTGAGTCTACAGGAGAAAATGTGTCTAGTCAGTAGAAGGCAAAGGTATTTATAACACTGGTAATCCTTGAAAGAAGACAATTTAGGAAAAAGAAAGCCTAAGATTTACAGTCCTAGGAGGCCAGGACAAGAAAAAAAGCAAACTTTTTTTTTTTTTTTATGGCTTTACAGCTCTTTTCACTCCTGGTCTTTATTTTATTGTGGAAGTTTCCGTACTGCCATAACAATAAATAACAATAAATGGCTGATGTGGTTACTGAAATGTTTCATGAAATAGTAAGTACAGTTAGTGTTAATGTGAATTTCTGCAGATATCTGCTTGCATATTTTCCTAAATAAAACATATCTTTTAACTTTCATAACTCAAACCAGTGAGTATATTTCTAAGTGGATTTTATAGTCAATTAAAACTGTATCCTTTAGGGGACAGGGCGATTTAAAGGAGGAGTGAACAATAAAAGGTCTGTGGGCTAATGTAAGCATTCCGGAGTTTACTTATTAATAACCATTTCAGTGGCAGTTCAGACCTAAAAGAGGAGAGCAAGAAAACGCTCTGATATGGTCAAGCAATAAAAAGCCCCAGATGTCCCTCTTTAAATCAACATTAATTAAACCTACAAAACTTCTAAATATTTTCAATTAGCACTTTTTTTTTTTTTTTTTAGTCAGATGAACATTTTCAAATGAATTGTAAGCAAAATTTTAGGGTTTTAAGAGAATTTTGGAGGTTATGGAATGAGGCAAAATGAAAGCATTGGAGTAAATTTGTGGCTGTTTTGGGGAACAGGTATTCAGGGTGTGCACACTGCTGAGCAGGAAGCAGAGTCTAGGAATAGGTACACCTGTGGTTTTGGAGGCCCTGGCAGGGCTCGTTGATGACTGACTTCATTCTCTTCCTCGTTAAAGTTGATGTGTGTGTATATATATGAGTTTTTAGAAGGTTTTTGTACTGTACTGCTAGGATTTCACAGTCATTTGTGAGAGGTGTTAGTTTTGGCCTAATTTCTGAGACATTCAGAATTGTGCTAGTGTGATAAGATGGCTGCTTGTTGTGCTGCTGAATTGCCAAAGAGATGCTTATGCCTGACTGACTTATTTTTGTACCTCAATACCTGTTAAGGTATTCCCTGTGTTCTACACAGATTTTAAACTTCTGTCAATAATAGATGCACAATAAGTTAGTGTTGGGGTTTTCTTTTAGTTGGTTGGTTCTTTTTCTGATAGCAGCCAGCCTTTTCCAAAACTAAGGTTTTTGAAGGATGTAACTGAAAGTAGGAGTTGCCACATTGTTACTATCAAAATGCAATCATGCCCAGGGTAGAATGCAGCAGCTCTTACAATGGCACTATAAACAATACCCAGCAATTTAAGAGCAGGATGTGAGGAATATTTCACTGAATTGAAATGACAGGGGGGATTTTGCATAGGTAGAAGCAATTATTCATATTGGAGGTGGGCCAGAATGCTGGGGTTATTCCCCTCATCTTGCTAATTAGGCTTTCAGTTTCATTAACAGTCATTGAGATATTAGGTGACTGACTTGTGTATGAGCATAGCCATAATACATATAAAGAATATTTTATTTAATTATTGTGGCTCATTTTTGTTTTTATAGCTCAAGAAGGGTAGAAATAAGGAGTGTTTTAAGATATGCAGAACACTGAATAGTATGAAGGCTGAAGGCAACATTGCTATGTCTGTTTTTGGGTAGAATAAGGCCATAACTAAGACACTACCACATTTATATTAGCAACATTTTATTACCTCTTTTAAGATGGTTTTTACAAGGATTTCTACCTTTACTAATGTGTATGTTGAGAAAAGAAATTAATCCAGCTTTGTTGTGGTTCCAGGATGTTTTCAACCTGGGATAAATTCAACTTTGATTAGTTTTGAGGCATCTACAGTTCTTGTTGCCTTTCAGCCTTAATTTAGGAAATATAACCTAATGTATATGACTTCTTTAAATTCCCCTGTCTTGCTAATACACAGTCATTGTTTTGGCTTTTTTTTTTTTCACCTGCCCCTGTTAATTGCCTTTGTCCTTGGAAACAGACATTTTGAGGGAGGTTTGTTTTCCTTTTCAAGGACTGATAATGAGGTGCAGCAATTCATAACATAGTGTTGATATCAAATAGCTGCTTGTTGTTTTTGGGAAGAACCTTGTGTGTCTGAGCCTTTATTAAACCTCTAGGTTAGTCTTTTTTTCAACTGACTTCTCCTGTCCCAAGTTCTCTGATTAGGAATGTCTGGTTGAGAATTTTTTCACCCTATTTGCAATTAAAGATGATTCAGTTCTTAAATTAAAAATAGCCTTTAATGACTAAAATTTCCAAATAGAAACCAAGAAAGGGGAAAATATTGTACAAAAAGCAGATTCATTGAGTCAAAATGTTTAAAAACCTGAAAATCACGTGTATGAAACTGAACAAGCTAAACGGATGAAAATCATCTTAGAACAGAAAAAAAATTGTTTTAATTCAGAACTGGAGTGGTTTAGGTTGTTGCTTGAGTTCCCTTGCCTTCTAGCAAACAAAACAGAACAATGCTATTATAAGAAAACGTTATAATAAGGAAAAGTGTGGTTACAACATAACTACCTATTCTGGTTCCTACTGTTGTGTAGATGTGGCCATAATTTGTCCTTTTGATTTGATAATTACATTGATGGTCCTCGTGGAATTATTAATGAATTCTTTGTGACTGAGAGTCAATTGTCTAGCTCTGATGGCTTTTTCATGTTAGTTTCTTCATCTGTAAGATTGTTTTAAGTAATATACCAGTGATTTGTAAATATTTTGAACCAAGCTATCCTTATGTGTTGTATTTACCTTGCATATCCAGAGGTAAATTTGCTTGTCAGTGTGTTTTATAGGCTAACACATGTACTGTTGAATAAAATAATGCAAATGAAATCAGAACAAATAGAACAGCAATGAGTAATTTTATTTGTTCAGTATACCTCCGATCTTGCACAGAAATGGGCTTTGGTAGTGATGTAAGACACATAATGGTATAGATAATTAACGAAAAGTTGATTGAACACTGACTCTCTCTGTATGGTGTTCTCTGGTACCGTTTTGTCAGGTGTTTTTGAGAATTTGTTGTCAAAGTATGTTAATTTTAGAGGATTTCAGGTTTATGTGAGAAGATCTGAGAGTGCATTAGCATGTTATAAATGCAAACACTTTTATGGGAAACAATATAAAAATGAATCTTTATAGTGACTAAATTTTTATTTTGATACAGTTTTGTTGGTAATCATAGACTGACTGCTTTTGAGAGTTCAGTTTATGGACAAACTGAAGCTGAATTAAAAAAAGGCATGAAAACTGGCTTAGTGCCAGTAAATGAGGTAATGTATTTTGCATGTGTCACCTTACTTTCATCGGATCAAGGCAGTTTTAGAATCCTCTGCTCTATGTATGAATTTGAATAATTTCATGCTCCAGAAAACCTAATCAGCATAAGACCAAAAACTGGGAGAAAAAGTTTGGAAACAGATGTGCAAATATACTGGTGAGGACCTTAGTTGTACAGAAGGTGTGTAACAAGAAGTGGAATTAAATCTCTTGTGGCTGTTGAAGTCCACAGAAATCTCTTCTTCCATTACTAGAAGTAAAACTGTTAACTAAGAAAATGCCAAGGTGGTTAGGAATACAACAGTATTACTTTGTGCAATGCCATTTATTATTACTTTTATTTCCATATTACTGTATTCAGATTTTAATAGCATTCTTTTGATGTGCTACTTGTTCACCACTTCAGGATTCATGTGTTCTTTTTGTGGGGAAAGATGTAGAATGTCAAAAGTTAAGCCCTTAAACTAAAATAACTTGAATTTTACAGTTGCTCCTTTGCTTTTTGAATGACAGTGGGACCTGAAAAAGTGCATATCCAAATTTTGACTTTGGTGGAAATCCCTCCATTTTCAATGACCTATTAGTATCTGTTATAAAACAGCATTTTCGCCTGACATGATTTTATATTTAAAAAGGAAGAAAGAAGAAGACAACATTATTAGAATAAAAACATGAGGTTTTTTTTGAAAACTGTTTCATTTATATAATCAGAGTCATTTTACCGTACACCATAAGGATAGTCTTTCGTGGTGTTCTCCTCCCCTTTCCTCTGTCAATTTAAGGTATGCTGTAGCAGTCACAGAAGACAGTGTGTAGTTTTCTGAAAAGCAGGAATCAGTACATGTGTGACATCCCGGTCTTACACATGCTGGAACCTTCCCTCCGCCCCTTCTCTCTCCCTCCCTCCCTCCAGCTGCTTACATTACTTTCAAAAAGTGTATAGGTGCGGCGGGGGAGAATCGGTGGCACAGCAGGCCTGAAAATGAAATGTTTTCCCCTGTATGTACTCTCTGTAAAGACAAGCGTAATGAGACCAACAACACTTCACAGCCTTTCTAGAAAAGATGTGAATATGGTTTCTCTGTTACGAAGAGGAGCAGTGGAGGCAAAGTCGCTGTGACTTGCCCAAGATTGCGAAAGGAGTCTGGTTAAGAGCCAGGGCTAGTTCTACGTTTTCTAGCTCCTGCTTACATGGTAAGATCTCCTCGTTATGTCTCACACGTTCCAGCTTTCTGAAGTTTTTGACAATTTGAAATGGATATTAAGGGGACATAAGGTAAACCTTTTTCCCCCTGTCCTCAGAACCACATCATTTATTAAGAGATGTCATCCTAATGTGTATACAACTTCCATAGCTTTGAGTGTTATTGTAAATGGTAAAAAGACTCTTTGGTTGGGTTTAGACTGATGCTGCCTTCTGAAGTACAAGAGGTGTTTGTAGTTTTGTATAATGTCTTAGTTTTAATAATATTATTTTAATATGAAAATGTTGGTGTTTCTTTAACTGTTTAAAAATAGCATATCCTGCTTTGATTTTTAAATATCAGAAAAATCATTTAGGTTTAGGACCCCAACACCATCTCCCCCTCCTCAGGATTTACAGAAGTGCATTAAACTGCTGATACAGGACACTAAAACTGTGAGTTTTCCCTTACTTGTTCATTTGAAGTTTTTTTCTTTTTTTTTTTTTTTTTTTTTTTTTTTTAAATTAAAAGGTGGTGGTGCAATTTAAAGGCTGGTATATAGACTATACCAAAAGTAGTACAGTACACTNCTTTTTTATTTGAAGTTTTTTTTTTTTTTTTTTTTCTTTTTTTTTTTTTTTTAAATTAAAAGGTGGTGGTGCAATTTAAAGGCTGGTATATAGACTATACCAAAAGTAGTACAGTACACTCTGGAGGCAACAGCACAATGCATTCTATCTGAAAGATCACAGATAGCTTATATAAACTGGTAGAAAAGTTTATGAAAGTTACTCTTCAACTTGCAAGTGAGTGAAGTGATTTGGCTTCACTTTAAAAACAGCAGCCTAAAACTCAGCTGCCTGAGTATTATCATTACTCCAAAGCAGCATAATTACCATTAGGAGAGAATTGGTTCCTTTAAGGGAAAAAATAATGAAGGGAAAACTTCTTAAAATGAGTTTTATTACATTTTTCTTATAAAATTAGTCTTTCATTTTGTTGATTAATGCTTGAGTTTAAGATTCTGATGTAGGCATTTTGCCATTATAATTCTGAAATATGGGAAGTCCTTGAAAACATTCCGGGATTGCCTTCTGTCTGTCTGCCTTGTAAAAGATCCTTTCAGTTAAATGGACCATCCTCCTTAAATGATGTCATTAGCTTGGATTGAAAAGACATTGCCTGCAGGGAAATCATTTAATTGTCTTAAAGTGCTCTACTTCTGTAGATCTTGAAGCAGCACCCTGACTTCCATCTTTGTATCAGATAATTCATCGAAAATTCTGTTTTTAATCTCTGACGAAATATTGAGATGTAATTTCCACTTTTATTGGAGAAATTTGGGACCTTTTATAGTCTTGTCTCTGTCAAATGGATGGAAAAGTTTCACTTGTTGAAATGCAAATGGGTACTGTCTTTTTTTGACCTAAAGAATTAATTTAACATCCATTCATGCACTGCTTTATAAATATTAATGTATTGAACTCTTGCATTTCACTGATACCAAGTGAAATGCATTTTTACCTGCATGTTTCTAGAATCAGTAATATTTACTCGGTCAAACAGCTAGTCAAGTTTTGGGGATAATGGCAACCTTTTTTATTTTTGTTTGAGGTAATGCATTGCATGTAGGAAAACAAAAAAAAAACATGACCATCTTTTTTCGTTGGACTTACCAATCTCTCAATCATGTAAAAGCCAGTTTATCAGAGATACTGGGAATTTTTAACCAAGTAGGCAGTCAGACCAGCAAAAAATCAAACCTATGAGTATCAGTAATTACAAATTTATTTAGAAAATATATTCCTTAAAATATATAGTGTAATTTTGTCTATAATCTATTGCACTTATACTTTTAACATCTTAGTCATTTAATCTTAAAAACTTCAAACTAGGAAGAAAAGTGTATTTCAAAATTGAAATTGTTTTATATGCAGTTCTCAGCTTGAAGAGGTGCTGTATGGAGAATGCTACAAAGTTTTCAGAAGATTTTGCCCCTCAGAAAGGCTGGTTTTACCTTTCAAGTGGAAAAGTGGCATTTCTGATACTTTATTAAAAAATCAGTCAGTTGCTAATACTCATCTTTCTCTAATGTTGAAATACTTAAAATATGCGTTTCAAGACTGCCATTGGATTGGTTGGGTTCTAATGAGTAATTTTTTCAGCCTGAACTTTGTTGCTTGGGCTGTTACCATTTTTTTTTTCTATACTGCTATGTATAGGAAAGCACCATAATTCTGAGCAAGAGACATGTCTTAATTTTGCTCTCTTTAACTTTTCTCACATTTTTGCTTGGTATTTGCTTTAAAGGAAAATGTTTCAGTAGCACGCATAAAACCTCGGACTGCAGGTTTCATGTTTGTTTTTCTTCTAGCACAACCTACTAAG
>VXBQ01015963.1:160066-169180 GCA_013400175.1 Phainopepla nitens
TTTTTTTTAATTTTTTTGTAATTACTTTGTAATCAAAAATTACTTGTCCTGGGAGAAAATAGAGGAAAAAGATTGTAATGACTTTCATGCTGCAAACTTTTATCTGGTGTTACATTTGGGGGGTATTTTGGCTACTATCAGTGCATGCCTCTTAAATAGACTGAAACTTTATTTTTAAACTTCCTCCTTTGATTTGGACTGTGCTGAATGGTAAGAATTTCTGTAAAATTGGATACATCCTGTCTTTTGTTAACAGAGCATAGGCAACACTGTAGTTAACATCTTCTGAAACACAGTACTAATAAATACAATTAATGTTATTTTAATGGACATTTTTATGTTGCAGTGATCAGTGTAAGCTTTCATAGTGAAGTACATTTAGTACATATGGCATTGCTACAGTACTAATTACATTTATTGCAATGGCTTTTGCTCTGTATCTCAGCCCTGCTTTTGTGCGGTGGACTGTTTCATAGAGGCATGCTGATAAAATATATGCTCTGAACACAGCAGATGATATTAGAATAAATAAATGTTGAAGTTGGTTATAGCTGTCTGAAGGCCTCTTAGTTATGAAATACATATCAGGGTTGGTCCCAAGGGTTTTGAGGATAACTGTGTCAAGAGAATAAATGCTGAAAGGAGAGTCTGCTTTATATGGAGCCTTCCAAATCTGTTGATATAAGCTCTTCTGCATATACCACTTCTTATTTTTACCATTGCCATTCCTCATTCCTCAAAGGTTGCAAACAAAAATAGGGCCCTGTTGTGGTGTGTACTCTGCAAATAAAGAAGGCAGGGGTGTACAATCCAGCGTGGTGCCTAAGCTACTTTTATAAGGGTGCTTATAATATTAGACTTGGAATGATAAATAGTGGAGGGCTGTCATTGCAGCAGCGCCCCTGGGCTAAATGGCTGTTCTGAGAAGTGGGGCCAAAGACCACAGGCATGGTAAATGCACAGCCTTGGAGTTAGGACTCTTGAGGACAGAACTTGTGTCTGTCCGGCATTGGATGCTAGTGCAGGTCTATCCTCCTCTTGGTTCAGAACTGCAGGAGGCTAAATGGTAACGTTACCACACCGTACTCAGTAGTTTATCACTCCTGCATAGGTACTTGTGTTGTCCACGAAGCAGTACCAAACCTGTGTTTAATTTAGGTAAATACATTCTTGATTCTGGAATAAGAGCAGGTATATGAAGTGAAAGACTTTCAGGCCTGATTTGCTGATTTTTATTTAAGTTTTTTCCAGTTGTCATGCAATGCCTCTCATGCTGGCTTCTGCTGGGGTAGGAGAACTGGTTCCTTTTAATTGCTGATATGCTTTGGGGCCTGAAGTATTTATTAAATTTTTTGTACTAGAAAACTGTATATGTGGTGGAGTATAATACTGAAGACTGAGGCCACAATGTAGAACAGGATATTAAAAATAGAAAAGTAATAGGATACTTTCTGTTGCACTTCTAATGAGATGTTCAAAGCTGATCAAAAAGAGCGCTGAAAGGAGAGGGTAAAGCCAACAAATCTCTTCATGTTTACCTCATTCCTTGGAATGTCATAACCCAGGGGAAAGGTGATTTCTGATTTATGGGCTGGATGTGGCTCCCCCTGAAGCAGCTGACCTGTGTTGGAGCACAGTCCCTGACACCTGTGCAACCCTTTTGCCTCAGATCTCCTGGGCAGATAGCTTGGGGATTCTATTTCTGAGACTCTAGCTGGCAACAGGACCTGTGCCCAGTGGAGATGGCACACTCACCCTGTGACAAGGACTGTGGCAGGAGAGTGGGCATGTGTAGGAATAAAGAGCTCACTAGGGGAAGAATATCCCTGACGTGGAGAGGTGCCAGTGAGTAGGGTGCACAAGTAGCCAGGTGATCTAGCTAATGCAGAGAGGTCAGCCCTTCATGAATGGAGGAGACCATTAAATAGAGCAGGACCTCAGGAGGATAGGACGAAAAATATGGAGAAAAGGGAGATAAAGAAGGGGAAATAATAGGCGTTTAAAAATGGGAAGCAGCATGGAAAGTCACATTACTGGACATGAATAAGACTATAAGACGGTGCAGAAGAAAGGATCTTCCCAGAGAAAGGTACTTATGTCAATAAAGGGAATGGATGAAATAGAAAGAAGTGGGTGGGAAACATGGTTTCTTGCAAGTACGTGTTTCGTCCGGCTTCTATGCAAAAGGTTTACTGCATTTTTGTTAGAGATCTCTGGCAAATCCATGTGATTATGGGAGTAAACTGCTAGTGTCTCACTAGAAGTGAGTGGAGAGAGATTAATCTTTTCTACTACTGTGTCCAGAAGACCCTCCATATACTCTCTTAGCACCTAAAGGGAAATATCTGTTAAAAGTATACTTTGGGTTGACATTAGTGGTGAGAGACAAGACGAGTCTGAACAGCCCACTCTTGATGTGGTGACGATTGATATTCTAGTGTGATTATGGTCAATCAAATGGTCAAGTCAGGCTCTAACAAGAGTGTCCCAGACTTAATGGCTTTGAAGCTGTGGTTTAAAAAGGAAATGTCTTCTGGCTAAAGGGCTGTACACTGGCCATTTGGATTTAAGTTTGGAAGCTACAGTTCTCCCTTGAAATTTTATTTAAACCATTAAAATAATGGCAGAAGTTAGTTTCCTGAATTTCAGACTTTTGTTTCATGTGCTTTCTTTCACCTGTGACAGAGATCTTTCTAGTTCTCCCATATATATGCCTGCTAGGCTTGATGGTACCTCCTGTAGTCAGTGTATATTGATTTATAGCACTGCCAGGCCCAGCTCCTAGCTTTGGATTAGAAGCCTATTTCCTGTGTCCTGTATCTGCTTTCACAGCCTGCCATTGCAGCTTACTGCTCTTTTTCATCTTGAAGGTTAGAAGGTGATTAGGAAATGAGGAGAGATGGGTGCTGAAGGTCAGGCAAACCATGGAAAGTCCCCAAGGGAAGTTCCTGGATGTTCTCACGGTTGCTCTGGGATCAGAAATTTTCTTGCATCTCAAAAGGGAGGGGGAAAAACTGACTCTGTGACATCTCGTTACAATACTGCCACATGTTTCATTCCCAAGTAAAGTGAAAATTCTGAATTAGTTGACTTAGAAAGTTGGCCACAAAAATACATGAAAAAGTACGTGCAACATTTAGGAAAATCCACTGCGGAAATGTCCAAGGGGTACACTTGTTTTCACATGCTGTTGTTATTTTCTGCTGTTCTTAAGATATTCTTATGGGAAAGAAGGCCTATGTTTTTTGTGGTAGTTTTTAATGCTTCAGCAGCTGATGTTCCTGTCTGTTGGGATACTTGATCATGAAAACAGGCTTTCTAGCAGACTCAGTTTACTCGTTGGCATACGCCACAAGTGTGACACAGCATCAGAAATGTCCTTTTGTATGTATGTTGTAAAGCTGATTTTAGGTAATGTAGTAACTCTTAGACTGGGGGCTTGGGGCATCTGGCAGTTTAGCCTGATATCTGCACAAAAGTCTCGTAGCTTAGCACCAAAAACAGTAAGGTGGTAAGCGATGGCCAAGATTGTAGCCCAATTTGGACACTAGACTGCCCAAAGTAGCAGACCTGAAAATTCTAGTAAAGATCAGGACAAACAGGAAACTCAGTGCCACTAAAAACAAAATTATTTTTATTTCTTCAATTTTGTGGAATAATCTGGTAAAAGAATAAATCAAAAGATTCTGAATTTTAAGGTTTAGTCTTGTATTGCTCATAGACTCCTTCAATGACAAGGATGTTCTCTTTAGATGACACAGGGTGAATATTTAGGTGAATAATTTCAGTCTAGATTTCTTTCTTCAAAATGTATATAACATTTCATTTGTAGAGCACCAGCTGTGTTGGCCCTAATCACACCTCAGGTGAGGATGAGGTGTAACACTCAATGTTATTGCAAAAGACATATTGTCTAAGGACTTTCTTTATGGATTTTGTGAGTTCAGGGCATGTGTATTATTACCAAAATCCTGCTGGGGTTATGGCGGCAGCTTTTTTATGGTAAGGGATTGTAGCTGATCAGTTTGGAGAACTGTGCAGTTTAATCTGTGGCTTGTGTGTTTTTGGTTTGATAAATTAGTTCTTGTTGTTTTCTGTTTACTTGCTTGTGTAAAAAGCATGGTTTGTACTAAACTTCGCTAGTGAATGCCAGTAACAAACCTTGAAAGATTTTAGTGTTGCTTGTTGCTTCACCAATGAGCAAATGTGAACCATTCCCTTTTCCTCCTCTGTTGCTGGTGCAACTGTGCTCTCCAGTATTGAATAAACGGTCCCCTGTTAGAACAACTGACATCTGGAAGACTCTTCACAGTACTTCACATAGCAATGTTCTGACTCAGCCATTAGTTGTCAGAGCTCAAATCGGGGTCGTCTCAAGAAATCTGTAATGCCTTTTACTTCTAGCGAGAGCCGGCCTGAAAATCTGCTTAATGTTGTCATTCAAAATTTACATGGTTTCATTAGGCTTATTAAAAGCAATGAAAAATGCAGCAGTACGTAACACTGATAAAGCCTTTTTACCTTGCTATTTCAAATCACGTTTATGGACGATGGATTTAGCTTCCCACTAGCCCTGGGCAGAGGTATTATCTCCATTTTATGGACAAGAAAACTGAGTTAGATTCAATGACTTGTCCAAGGTCATACGTAAGACTGATGGTATTGGGGAGAAAAAAATGTCAAGATTTCTGCCTTAATTAAGTGATAATTTTTTTGAATAAACTCAGTGTCTTAGAAAGGATGCATCGATGTCTTTGTCTTTAGGGTTTTAAAAATAAGTTTGAGGATTAGTTTTGCAAGCCATGAATCAGTATTTCCCTAAGAAAATGATTCTCATGGCTGAGAATATTAAGAATTCATCCTTTTTTGTGTACTTCAGTTCACTGTTTCCTACAAAAACTTTGTTGTAGTCCACTTTGGCTCTGTTGTTGTCTGCCTTTGTGAAATAAAGCTGCCCTCATTATTTAGCTTTCTTCCATTTGCATATGTACAAGAGGGAACAGCTGCTTTCTGCAGGGATTTTGTGTACTCATTCATATTCCCACAGTGGTGGCCTTGTTCTGAAACACACTGCTACCCTGTGGAAAAGCAGAATAATACATGGACAATATAGCAATCAGTCTGTTATTAAACATTTGGAAGTACAGCCTTAAGGGGAAAAATATAAATGTAGAGTTACAGTTTTAAATCTGTAGCAAGTGCCATGTAATGGTGATGTATAAGAGTCTCTTCCTCTTAAAGCCACTGGAAAGCTATGGGGAAAAATCTTTTGGAAAGAAATTTTGAAGTCCTCTTCAGTTTTTGAAAAGCAAATCT
Source organism: Phainopepla nitens (assembly GCA_013400175.1). NCBI lineage: Eukaryota > Metazoa > Chordata > Aves > Passeriformes > Bombycillidae > Phainopepla > Phainopepla nitens. The sequence goes on from VXBQ01015963.1 coordinate 165,383, forward strand.
AATTTTACTGCTAAGAATGTTTTGTGTTTTAAGAGGGAATAAAGTGATAATACTTATTCCTCATTTGACAATGATCTTGGACATTCCATCTTAACTATTTCTATATCCATGCACAGAAAATTAAATTGATATAAGCTTGAGATTTCCAGGCATGATCCAGACAACAGTTCATTTCCCAAAGATTTGTGAATAATGAGGCACTCACAGGAGTTTGGTCCTTCTTTTACTGTTTATTTTCTGACCCTGAAACATAGATTTTAAGAGAACTAAAGCTCTATCTGGACATGTAAGCACACAGTTAAAAAATACAATTTGTACACATCGTGTAAAAATGCAACATCTCAGTGACTTCTGAGAACTTTGCTTTTTAGAAAAAGCAAGTACATTCACTTTGCTTTAATATTTTTAAGAATTAAAGTGACTTTGAGGAAGCATATACAATTTTATCCCAAAGCATCAAGGCATGAATATACATGAGGTTGTGGAAACCTGTGCAGTTAGAATAGAAAGTCTTAGAAAGTGATAGTTACAAGTGCACCAGTCATTTAAAATAATACAAAACAAGTATGAATTTGAAGCAAATCCTTCCTTATTGGAATTTTCTTTCTTGCTATTTTATCACCTTCTACTATTGGTCCTGTTTTAGTATTAGCAGAGAGTATTAAAATATTTTAAAGAGGGAGGAAAGTGCTTATTGAATTATTAATATTCTGTTTATGGATATCAGAAAAAAATCGAAGGTCACAGTCTGACCTAGAGACCTTGGCAGTGTCCTTTAAACAAGCATTAATCATATGTAGTGCATCAAATCATCATGTGCAAGATAACACTAGTGACCTCTCCAACTGAGAATAACAAATGACTCTTAATTTTCCTTTCTGTACATGACAGAAGTGTTGACAACCTCTGTATATTTTTTCTTTTGCCCTGTACCTAATCAACTGATCATTTTCAACACAAAATTTCCCTTGAAGTGTACCTTTTCACTCCTATTTCTGCATGGTAGGGACCTGTGTAGTGAAACGTGTAATGATTAGTCATCATATATGCATGTTTATGTCTAAAATCAAAATACTTTCTGCATCTTTGATGAAATGACATACTGGAAAAAGAGAATCAGATTACATTAACTAGTTAAAATTTATAAAGGTGTTTTTCAAAATGCAGGTAATAATACACCATGCTACAGCATTCTTGGGGAAGACGCATGCTGCCTGAAACATTTTTTTGGATGATATCTTTATTAATATGAAAAATCTGACATAATCATGCATGATCTTCTACATCACCCATATGAAAGCTACTTAAAAGTCCTAAAAAGGGGTCATTAGTATTTGTAACAGGAGTTGTGATGTGCTCAGAGACATGTCTTTATATGCAGTTGGAAAGTCTGAATAAATATTTTAGAGCTAAACTGAAGACTTAATTGCCTGTCAGCTGCTGAAAAGATCTTGTTAAACCAATTACAACCCTATAATCCCATAGTCTTCATTCTGTTATGGGCTACACTGCAACTATAGGGTACTGGAGGAATCCACAGGATTGGTGTGCCTTAAAGGGTTAACAGGTGCCTTAGGCAATATTTCATGACCCTTGCTGCCTTTACAGAAATTGCATCGGGATTTCAGCATTCTGGCCTGTCAGTCTTGCCATTGCTCTGCCACCTGCAGTCTGTTCTTTCCAGCTGGTTTCCTTCTCCCATTTTTGCAGCCTGGCCACAGATACGAGCCATGGCTGCTTGGCTGAGCACTGCAGAGACTTGGAGCTCATTCTCCATACTGCTGTTCATTCAGTTCTTCACCATGGATTTGGAGGCAAAAGCAGTGTGCCGTTTGTTGGCACCTTGGGGTGCTGCACATCAGGAGTCTGGCCTTGCTTTGTCTTTCACTGGTGATGCCAATTCTTACTCCGTCTCCCCAGTTGTTTTTCTTGACTGAATTTCACTGATTGGCAGTGAATGGGACAGAGTTCACGGAAGTCTAATACATTTTAGGACTTTGCTCGAGCTGCAGACCTTCTTGATGACATTTTGTTTACTTGTTTGTTCTTTTTGGCACTCATATTTAGAGACCAAATTAGCAGCCTCTGGTGCTAGTTGCTGAAACTGAATGGTTCACGGAAGAATGCATGAGTAGAGAAGGATATCGGATTAAATCTCAGAAGGCTGAGCATTTTGAAGTACCAAGGAGCATCTTTTTAAGGAATCGTAATGAGTGGCTAAATAAACTCTGTGTTTTAGCTGTGTTGCTGGAAGCTTTCAGGAAAAACACCCTGAGTGGTGGTTTCAACCTCCATCCACTGGTCAGTCAAGACCAAGTACAGTTGGACTTTTTCAACTAATCAGTGAGGAAAATTGTCAGTAGGGTGAAGTGAAACCCTCTTGTTTTTTCATATAGGCAATGTCTAGGGTACTCATCGTGTTCACATCAATTGATTCCTTGGGGTATTACAAATTAGAGAAGATTAGACACTCTTTCCATAATCCAATTAAATATTGAAGCTACAGTTGAGTTGTAACATTACCGGTTTGCTGGAGTCCCTCTGTGAGAGTTTTGCCAGAGGTTTAAAATTCCTAAGCCAGATCATATTCTGTATTACAGAAATCTTTAAAAAAACCCTCTTTGTGCCACAGCTTCCAGCTCAGGAGCTTTGAATGATGAGAATTGGAATACCAGAAGAAAAATTAATGAATCGAGCCAATCTGCAATTTATAATCCTTCACATATTTACACAATGCCTTTTTTTTATAATGGACTTACATTCTAGTATGCTTTTTAACCATTAAGATTCAGATTTAATCCTTTTTAAATCACTTGCCTCAAGGGGAGATCTAGAATTTTAGTTCTAGAAAATGATTTCTTTTAGTTTTACTTTCTAATTGGCTAAAACTCTTGCAGGACTTGCATAGAGAGTGTTTTCTGAATCCAGGTTGCACTTCTAGAGCCAACTGGATAATTTAGGTTCTGTAGACTAGTAATTAATGTATGGTGCAAACCAGCATGTTTCAGTTTCTCTTCTGACCATCAGTCTCTCATTTTTCTCTTAATGCTTACTTTCTTTTTTCAACAATCCAACCCCAGCCTGGGTCTGCCTAGCAACTTTTTATGCTATCTCTCCATAGATCAAGAACTGCTGTCAGGAAAATTTTAAGAATTAAACAATTGTGCTGTTCTAACTCTGAGCTTTAGTTCTGTATGGACATTAAAATTGTTATGCCTTGTACAGCTCATACAGTGTCATGCTTCTCTGAAATAAGTTACCAAGAACCGTAAGAACTATGATGACTGATCATACAAATTAGCTTTTTAAGGGCTTCTGCTTTATTTGTCCTTAAATACAAGTTCTTACATTTGTATCTTATAAAATATTTTCAGATTTACTTCTTTAAGTTGTCAATTTATTTGCATATTTTATCTTCTGCTGTTGTATACAATGGCATATTAAGCACGAATACCTTTCTAGATATGGAAGATTAGTATGAATTTAGTGTGTAACTAGGACTACTGGCCACGTGAATTCTTCTAGGTAGATTAGAAAAATATGCTTTGATTAATATTTGCCTCTTGTAGGGGTAGAAATCTCAGAATGGAGAAAAAACTTGAAGGATTATGCAAGCATTTGTTGTAAACTTCACAGCTACAGATGTATATGTGGATGTAATGAAATGTTTTTGTCTCTCTTTAATTAAAGTTTATTGTTTTTTACTTTCTCACTATGGCCTTCATGGCAACTTTTTTTCTTTTTGTATAATCTTAATTTAGTCTTACTGCTTCAGTTTAGTGGGTTTTTTTTTTTTTT
>VXBQ01015963.1:169189-206315 GCA_013400175.1 Phainopepla nitens
TTTTTTTTGAATAAAGATGCTAATTTACTTGTATTTATGCAGATGGCCATCTCATTTTTTAACTGAGCAATGTGCTACAACACATTATTTTCCTGCTGGTTTTCTGTTTCCATAGAAATTTCTTGATTTATAAAACCCCTTTGTGTGACTTCATAATTGCAGTAATTTTAAACTTAGTAATAAAAAAAAAGGTCAGGAGGGTACTTTTTGGGTCCATAAAATATGACAGTAGGTGCTGTCTCAAAGAAATAATTAAATGGAGAAGTGATAATATGTGTGAGGGGATCTTTCTGAGAGTATTTGTAAACTTCTGATTTCTAAATGTTGCCTTCAGGCTTGGTAAGAAAAGCTCTGTGTTTGTAAAGATTATCCTGACAGCAATATGCTGGGTCAATTGTCAAGACATGTTTAGCACAGGGGGATGTATTAATCTGCTACAGCTACCACTGTAAGTGGTTGGAATAAATAGAGGGCTCAAGCAGATGAAGAGGGATTAACTGTGTAAATTGAGCAAACTCTTCAATCACTAAACCACTGATTTTGCAAAGGATTAGTCTGCCTTTGCACATATTGATTACTGATTTGTTACTGGGAATGAAGATGATATAACTTGTGCAGTTGGTATGTAGTAAGCTATGTGAAGTGTGCATCATTCATATTAATGGGATTGTCATAGGCATTACAGAAACTGACAGATTTATTAGAGCAGCGCTCTTAACATTGTCATAGTTAAAGTTGTGTCAGCATTTCCATTAAAAGTTCCATTTTCTTTTTCTTTTTTTTTGATGTTCATAGATCAAGTTTAATATTTACTCCGTTGAAATTTGATAATACCACTTTATAGCTTTGACACTATTATTTTTGTGCTCTTTTTAAGAGAACTGAATTAACACATTTTTGAACTAGAAGAAAATACTGTATGTTAGTTTAAAACAAGTGTTTGCAGGTTTGAATTCTTTGTTTTGAGGGCAATGTTTGAGTGATACTGTGCATGTTCACAAGTTTCATTATGCCAGGTTGGTAGAGAAGTGATGTGTCTTAGGCAGTTGCTACAAAGTGAAAATAACTGAGGAATTTTTGTATAAATGAGCTCTTTTACTTATATAAAGGCTTGTCTGGTTTATTTCCAGTGCTACTAGTTTGTCTGGTAAAGATTATTATGTTGCCTACAAGTCCTGTCCCACTGATGTCCACAGACTGTAATACTATCGCTGAATATTCACCAGACCAAGCAATGCTACTCTGTTACCAGGTTCAGTAAATTCATACACCATTAATGTTATAACTGGTTCAAGTTTCAACAGTGGTTGTATTCACTGGGTGGTTTGTCTTTCTAATTCTTGATTAGATTTATTTGCAGAGATAGGCTTAAGGAATACTTAGGTGTGGTGTGAGAATCAAGGGACAAAAAATGGAAGTTCTATGAGTTTGGAAAAAGTCCCACTGACATTTATCCATCTACTTCATCATTGTAAAAGTCTTAAGTTGTAAAATATGCCCTTGATGTGTCATCTTTTTCCTCTTACACAGATATCACAAAACTCAATCAAGCTCTTCTCTTGATTCTCTCTTTTCCCAAACTGTGACCCCTGTTGCGGCATATGATAGTACCTGTGATTTATAAACTTCCAATGCCTGAACTTTTGGGATTTCCCATGGCAGATGCTGAAGGAAACCTATATGTGTTTAGGAAAAGATGAGCTGGCATCTTACAAGTCATATAAGTGATCCTTTTTCATTTTTGGATTTCAATCTCAGACATGGTTTCCGAATAAAAATAATTGTTTCTTACTGTCAATAAAAAAAATTATTTCAGATATTTTTATTTGATACTAAAGCCAGCAAGAACTGCAAGGGTCATCTGAGAAACATTATGCAACTTGGTGTAACTTAGAAAGATCCTTGAAAAATGAAAATCAATATTTCCATTGACTAGATGTAACAAAATGGGGCCTGTGGGAGAACTGGAACAGTTGGTCAGATCTCTTCTCTCTTGTTCAAAGACAAACAGCTTCTTCCAGAGTTCTTGTTGCTTGTGTCTTAAAGTGTTTTTTTTTTTTTTTTTTTAAATGGTTTTTTTTTTTTTTTTTTTTTTTTTTTTTTTTTTTTTTTTTTTTTTTTTTTTTTTTTTTTCTTTCTGAAGCCTTCAAAGAGACTGGAAAGTATTAGTGCAGTCATTCAGAAAACTTGGGAGTTGATATTGGAAGGTGGTTCTTCCTGTCATTCTCAGTATACTCCAAGGTGAATGGCAACTGAAATTTACATCTGGAAAGTTTTCAGGAAACACGGGAGTGTTCTGCTGGCTTCCCGCAGTTTGCTCTGCTGGCTTCTTACAGTGTTTCCCTTGTTCTTTTCAGTTAGGTCCCATGCAATTACAGCAAAACAGGAGAGTATTTTATCTTTGTGGTAGCAACCTCCTTGTGAGAGGAGGTTTGAAAACAGTGATGTGTTTTTTGAACCATAAAACCTTTGGATTTTTATTACCTCTTTATTACCTCTTTCAGAGTACTTGGAAATAAAGGCACCGTATAAGTCACTTTTGATTTCCTTGCCTTCAATTTTTCTCATGGTCTTGCTCTGTAGGTTGATTTTTCTAAGTGCAATGTTATCATTGCAAGAGACTGTAATTCTACCAGAACTTCCCATTTCTACCTACTGAATTATATTTGATATGCATTTTGTGTGATGCAGTAAGGAAAACTTGAAAGACTTGTATGAGACTTTCTTCTTGTGTTATTATTTTAAAAAGGCTTGCCTTTACATGCAGACTGCATGTATAAAGTCTAAAGTCATACCTCCATCCTAAACCAAATTAGCTTTCAAATGCAGAGGAGCTTTGAGTGTGATAGTTCACTGATCACTGAGCATAGCTTTTTACTTAAATTATCGTAGAAATGTATCAAAAATGAGGCAATGAGGCAGAACATTCAAATAATTTTGTGTTTGCAGGAATACATAAAATGAAATTGAAAACCGGCTTAGGACCTCTTCATTGAAATCTGCAACTGCCAGTTTTAAAGATGTATTTTTAGCTGACTGTGGGAATTTGAATCTTTTCCTTCATGCAGATGAAAGATTTTTCAGCTCCAACCAGTAATGTTAAAACTTTTTCTGATCAGGGATATGAGCTGTTGGAGCATTTAAAATGCACAAAGTGTGTATGTATGTTTCCTTTCAGAAGTTTAACAGGCCAAGCCTTTGGCCCAGAGTCAGAACAGTTGGAACTTTGCAGACTACACAGCTAATCCAAGAGGGCTGCCAGTTGGCATAAATGACTTCCATATATAAAACTTCATGCAATTTACATTGAGGTTTTTGTTGGTTTTTCATGGCAGTCTGAGAATTTCCTTGTTTCCCAGGATTTCTTGAGTTTTGCTTATTGTATTTATGGTGTGTTATGCTTCTGATCAGAGCACGAGTTAAAAGGTTCCCTTGCTAAAATATCTCTCTCACAGATTGAAATTCACATTGGAAGATTTTTCTCTTTAGCTAAATTTGGCACTTCTCAAACTGTACTGTTTTGGTTTTTTCCCTTCTTTTTCTTTCCTTTTTTTTTTCATTAAACTTTTTAAAGGAGGTTTAAACTAGCTTCTAGAAACAGAACAATTTAGAAAAGGATATATGCACCCCAGAACTTATTCAGGAGAAGAGATTGGGCAAAAAATTTGGAAAATTATAAAATTAAGAGAATGACAATTTATATGCTTTTTGTTTAATGAATGTGTGATTCGTGGAAAACTAACTTGCATGATATTGCCAAAATTTGGATAAGAATTCACAGAGTTCACACTGCAGTGGGCTTTACAAGATCTGTCAAAATATTGTTGGGTAATTAATACTAGGATTACTAAGACATTGAAAGTAAAAGATCATGTACTACTAATTTTGAAATATAATTTAAAAGTTCATTGTTTAGCCTTGCAATAAATGACATTTGGCAGTTTTTCTGCCAAAATATATTAAATCATTGTTCTTGTATTAAGTTAAATAGTTGTTATTGCTTGGTCTCAATATAGGCTTATTTACTGAAATAGAAGGGCCAGTTGCCTGATGATGGAATTTTAGGCCCTTCAAAAGTACTAATCAAAAACATTACGATAAAATAGGAAAAGTGATGGGGAACTTCTAGTTCTGATTACCTCCAGTTTTTCTTAAGGTACTGTGATATGTGGGTATTTCCAAGGGATTCTTATGTGCACCAGATGGCTATTTAAAAATAGTAGTAAATTGCAGAGTACAATTGTAGTATTACCTCTTCCAGGTGTTTTAGATGTTAAGCTGAAAATTGTATTTTTCACCTGGAGGTATTAAATGATAGCTTTTAACTTGCTGTTTGATAAGCCTGTAGGAGTTTCTTCCTGTTAGCCATCTGGGAGTACAGGAATCATGATATGGTTAAAGATGCTATCCATATGCAATTTGACATCATGCTGGTCATATTCCAGCTGTAGACTCTTTATTCCTGGCCTTTTAATTTTCTCTGATTAGCTAACAGCACCTTCTGTGGTTCAAGCTATCATGTAGATATTCTGAGTCTTTACTTAGGGTTTCTAATCAAAATTGAATGTGTGTGCTTGCCTGTGAGACAACGCTGGGAAATTTCAGCTTGCCTGCATAATTTCATGAGAATTCCCAGTGCCTCTAATTGATCCATGATGGTCTGTTTTGACTTGGTTCTGTCTGCAAAGCAAGGGCATTGTTTTTATCTCTGTGTTTTCCTGCCTACTTTATTTCTCATAACAAAGTTTGAAGCTGTTGCACTGCCAGAATTTGTATTGCCCATCTCTACCACTGATGCACTTTTCTGGTAGCTGTAGTGTGGGCCTCTGGATGACTGAAACCTGTCTTGTGCTGAAATGACTGAGTAAGCCTAAGTGAATCTTTAGGCAAAACTTTTGCATGCCTTACAACATTTTTGTGTGCCTTGCATTACAGTGATGTGAGTGGGAGACCTTGTACAGAGACCTTTTCTTTGCTGCTGTAGCTTTCTTTCTTCTTGCCTCAGAATCTTTGAGAAACAGCAAAACTGGGAAGGTTGCTGTGGTGAAATGTTCAGTGGCCCCGTTTTCTAACGCTATAGAGTAATGCCTGCTCACAGCAGAAAACATCACTTTTTAAAATTCATATACACACCCCCAACATGCCCCCTACCCCCCTGCCCCTCCATGTGCCATGGGTGTAATTTGTGAAATTTTAATAAATACCTCTGTGAAAGTTAAGTCTGGATCAAGGGGCAAAAGCCATGAACTCCTCTTTACATTAAAATGCTATGCAAAATGTAACAGTGGGTGTTTTAGAAGTAATTTGAAAATCATCAGAAGAATGCACAAATCCAGGAAAATATTAGTTTGTTTACAAATTCAGAGTTAAATTTGGATGAGGAGTATGTGATCCAGGATAATTCCATTTGGCTGTGGATCCTAATGAATAGAGTCAAACTGGCTGACTCTTGTAATTTTTTAAAAGAAAAAAGGAAATTTTTTTGTCAAATGAAATGCCACAGCTACTAAAGAAACTTTGCTGAGAAAACAGATGAGGATTGAAAAGCCATGAATGTAAGGTTTTTAGAATTTAAAATAACTAAACACACAGTTTAGGGGCTAAATAGAAATGGCTAAAAGATCTCATGCTAACTGCTTCAAAGAACTAGATTTAGTTTCTGTAAAGAATCCATTTGCAGTGGTTTTTGGCTGCCTGGCCTTCTCCTCTGCTTACAGGAAGGAAGGGAAGAGAAGGGCTTGTACCACTGTCCTTCTGAGGGATAAGTCCATAAGAAATATTCAGTGTTTAAGCCTCTGAGGGGTGTGGTATTTATGTTTGTAGCCCAAACTTCATATCCCAAATTAGAATTAGAACTAGAAACAGATGACAGCGCTTTAAGTATTCTTTATTAAAATACGCTGCTGACTCTTCTTAGAGGAGTATATGAAGGCAAGTTATTCTGTGAAAATCATTGTAAACTGTTAGAGACCACAATGGGTAATGCTAGGGGTGGCTCCAGAGCAAAACTTCATAGACCAGGCAGCCATTGGAACAAACACTTTGAAGACCAAAATGCTGACTTTTTGTGAACCAATCTGTTGAAAGCTAAACATTTTCATTACATTTATTCCAGGAATGAAATGCGTTTTCTTTAACATTTATATTTTGATTCTTGCATAGTAAACTAATTCAGAGTTACCAGGCTTCTACACTTGTAAAATGCAGTAGTCTTTGTGAAAGTGTTCAAGAAGTTAATGAAACTGATGAGATTCTACGTGATCTTCTTATTGATAAGTTTTCTTTAATTGGAAGCTTCTGAGAAACGGGATCTTCTTTTCAAATCCAGTATACATTAATCTTCTCTTTAATAAAAAAAACCTCCTAAATGTAGGGAGAAGATAGGCATATGAAAATAAACCACCTCCTCTTCAGCCTAGATTCACAGTGCTTGTGCAACAGATGTGACTCCAGTGTATTGCTATGTACAGACTCAAGGATAATTGAATCCTTCTGTAGTAGCTATTAAAAATGGGTAAATGCTGTATTTCCAGATCAAAATGAAATGGAGAGATATGAAGAGTTTTGGAAGAAGTGTGAGAGAAGGGGGGTAGGAGGGAGGAAAAGAAGATAAAATTACTTTTTTTGTGTTGCTAGAAACATTACTCTTTCTTTGCTCAACTTTAACACAAATATTTTAAGAATATCTCTGCCAATTTTGAATTGCAGCCTGAGAGATAGCATAAAAGCCCTGTGCTTGAGAAAAAAAACACTTATTTTCTGCAGTAGCAGGCTTTCCCTTTGTGCCAAAAGATGAGCTGGTGGGAAATCAGACCAGCCTGGCTGAACAGGGAGCTTTTACTTGAACTCTGGGAAAAAAAGAGTTTCTGACTTTTGAAAGAAGAGGCAGACAACTCAGGAAGAGTATAAATATGTTGTTAAGTCATGCAGAGAGAAAATTAGAAAGGCAAAAACTTAATTTTTCCACTACTGTGAAAGATAATAAAAAGTGTTTTTGTAAATATGTTAACAACAAAAAAAGGGCCAAGGAGAAACTCCTTCCTTTATTAGCTTCAGAGGGGGAACGCTATTTTCAAGGATGAGGAAAAGATTGAGATACTTTATGCCTTCTTTGCCTCAGTCTTCAATAGAGACCAAATATCCTCAGGGCAACCAGGCTTCTGAGCTGGTAGACACAGGGAGCTGGTAGGAACAGGGAGCAGAAGAGACCTCTGAAATCCAGGAGGAAGTAGTTAGTGACCTGCTGTGCCACATTCACAAGTCTGTGGGACCAGATGAATTCATCCAAGAGTACTGAGGGAGCTGGCAGAAGAGCTCGCCAAGTCACTCCATCATTTTTCATCAGTCCTGGCTCACTGGGGAGGTCCCAGGTGACTGAGGGTTGGCCAGTGTGACACACGTTCACAGGAAGGGCTGGAAGGAGGATCCAAAGCGCTACAGGCCTGTCAGCCTGACCTCAGTGCCGGGGAAAGTTGTGGAACAGATCATCTCGAGTGCCATCATGCAGCACATACAGGACAACCAGGGCATCAGGCCCAGCCAGCAGGTGTCTGGAGAAGGCAGGTCCTGCTCAACTTGCTCATGTCATCTCCTTTTATGACCAGGTACCCACCTAGAGAATGAGGGAAAGGCTGTGGATGTTTTCTTCTCAGACTTCAGTAAAGCCTTTGATACTGTCTTAAGCACATTCTGGAGTAACTGGCAGCCTATGGCTTGTACCAGCGAACTCTTCACTGGGTAAAAATACTGGCTGGCTGGGCTTAGAGGGTGGTGGTGAGTGGAGTTACGTGCAGTTGTGTCAGTACTGGGACCAGTTCTGTCCAATGTCTTTATCAGTGATTTGAATGAGGGCATCAGGTGCACCCTCAGTAAGTTCTCAGATGACACTAAGGGTCTTCAGTGCAAAAAAGAAAAAAAAAAAGAAGCTGGAAAAATAATTTTTAATAATTGTACTATTAATTATCATTGTATTTTTTTTTTTAGTTAGAAGAGGATAAATAAATAGCAATCGCTGTTTTCTCCGTATAGTCAAACTAATTTTTTCCTCTCAATTTTCTTTTATAAGGAATGAAGAACAGTGAATTATTTTTAGTTGAGCAAGACGACTTTACCATTATAATGGTTAAACCTCTGGTCCTCTACTAGGAAAGCAAGCTGTAATCAACCACTTAGCTGTTACTAAATTACACTTATCTCCAGTTCGCCTGTTTAACTTCCCATAAGCATACTAAGCACCTCTTTAGAATGCATTGACCTCTGATTATTTCTTGCTTTATGCATCCCTTAGCCCACATTGCAGAAGTAAAAAAAAAATCTTATTGGTAAACAGTGCAGAATAATACAGTCTGGTTTTGTTTTATTTATTTTGTATACAGGATGGAATTTTTACATCTTTAGGTCTTCCAAAAATCAAAATTCCAGGCACAAGGATTGAATTTCATGCTGTGAAGTGACACTGATGAAACTTGTTTTTATGTAATGGACCAAATTCACTGTTGCAGTAAGGTGAAAAATTAAATCATTCAGGCTTTTGCCTGTTTGCCAAGTTGCAAAAATTGTAGTTGTGCCATAAGCTGTGGTTTTGAGATCTTTCTGAATCACAAGATATTCTGTGTTTGTGGGAGTTGTGCAGGGGAACCTATACATTAATACACCTATGTTAATAACATTAAGGTTTTTCTGAAGTCAAAGCATGACTGGTAAAGCTGGCTTTATGCTTGAGTGAGAGCATTTCACTTTCTTTTCACTGGAGGAATTTTCAGCCTGGCAGCAATAGTATTATAATAACTGCCAGCTGCTCACTTGGCACAAGAGTGCCTAGAACCAAGAGGAAGAGCCCAGTGCATTATACATATAATTTACTTTTCTCTAAGATGAAGGTTTAGGCCTCATAAATATTTTGATCTGGTCTTTGATGGCTTTTGTACACATCAGTCTGAAAATATGCATGTGGAGTGTAACTTGCAGATTTTATTTTGGAGTACATTGGAGTAATTCCCACCAATTGGGAAGAGACAGGAAGAGAAATTATTGTGAGAGATTCTTTTGTGAGTGGGTGGTCAAGAATGAAGGAAAACCTGTAACATTAAGCAGATGGACCTCCCTTATTTTTACCATATATTGGGTGTGCAAGATTATCATCTCCCTAAATATTGGATAGTTTTGAACTGGTTTCACATCAAAAGAACGAGGTTCAAGACATTATTTGTGAGGTAGAAACTCTGGAATGGAAATAAGACCTTTTTCTATCCTCAACTCTGTGCTTGCCCACCACTGTCAGGACAATGACACAGCAGAAATTAGGTCTGGAAGAGTAAACAGAAACAATCATTGTGCCTTTCTCTAGGTATAAACCCACACAGCCATGAGCCACATAGCATTTCTTAGTCACAATGCCACTTTTCTCTTGGGTATTTAAAATTGGCTTAAAAATCTACAGTGTACCTAAGGAGAAACCAGGGAGGACTACGATCCTTTTAACATATTTATTTTAAATAATTTCATCATATTTGGAAACAGACCATACAGTTCTGGGAAGGCATGGTGATCTCTGGTGGTCTCATTTTGAGAGAGAAATTTTGCTCTGATCTTGTAGTGGGCTTGACCATAAGTTTCTCATGAACAGGTATTAAGACACCCAAGAAGGGTGCTATCTGCATCCCCAGGACGCAAGCTTCTTGCAACTCCGCTTTTAATTTCTTACAGTGGACAGCCTCCTGTGCAGATAACTTGAATTCAGGCCATTTCTTCTGTATGCATGAGGGAAGGAGAAAATTCTCCTTGTCGTGAAGACATCCTGGGGCATGCATGGGAGTATAACATGGGAAATTCTGAGCTCTAAAGGAGTATGTGATTTGAAGCATGTGGCCTAATTTGCTTTACGGTTCTTTACTTAAAGTACATAGTAATGCCTTCTTTCTTGGCAAGATTCCTCTGTCTTAGATTCCTTATAGAAGGAGCTGTCTTATTCAAAGTCTCATGCTGCAGTCAAACAAATGAACCTCTGATCTCAACTGCTGGTGTAATGTAAGCAAATGCTGCTTTACTATAACGAAGCACTGCTTTAGTGATACTTTTTTTATGGGATTTGTGTCAAGCCTGATGTATTCCAAATGAATGGGGAAGCAATATTCTGATTGAAAGCAACTGCAAAAACCAACTTACTTTGTGAATTCCACACTTTCTACTGGGAGTTCCCACATCTAGCAGTTGTAGTTCACTCTAAATCCTGCTTGAGATGTGGACAAGGCAGTAAAGAAATGAAAATAATGGAAGAAAGATAGACAGATAATACAACCTAGAAGTTTCCCATGCGGAATCTTGGCAGTAACTGTAAGGAAGATATGACTGACTCTCTCCTCTTTTGTCCTCCTGTTGTTTTTGTTGTAGTACTGGCACAATGGTATATCTGTGTTTGTGCCTTCTTCCTGACACATATGCACAACACCTGTGGTTCATGAGACTCTGGGAGGAGGTAGTTCTTTCTCTTTCCTTTTTGTACTACTTCTTCTCCCTCCCCTTCCTTCTGAAGGTACAGTGCAATGAAAGAAGGAATTTAACCAGATTTATGCTTTTTCTTTCTTGTACAGCTGTATGTGTCGTGGGATATTACAATTGGGTCTGTTTCTACTGCCCTTCGACTAAAGTTCCATCATATTTTTTGGTTCCCAGGCTTCTCTGACAGAAGGATAATAACATGTGTATGATCTGTTTCTGCTTCAGCTACTTACAGATTGTGAGTGGCAGTGGGGCTTACCAGCTGCAGTTTGTTTTTTGGAGTTACTGCCTCAGTTGCTTTGAGGAATAGAAAAAGAAACTGGCTTCTCTACAGGTTAAGGGTGGGAGGAGGACTTCTTTCTGCAGTGGCACCAGACAGTGAAACACTCTTTTTCCATGCAGGTTCTTTTCCTCACAAGGTTTCAGTGCCCTGTGCAAAGTAAATGTAGTTACAGAAAATACCATCACCAATTTTTTCCTGACTTGTCTCAGCAGAGGTAGCAAAATAGAGAGTGGAATTTTGATTCTATGAAGTAATCAGTTCAGATGGCAGAATAGCAACACCAAGAAGTCCTCAAAGTATGTGCTTCTCTGGGACTGTGTTGTCCCATTTGATTTGACAGTTCACTAAATGATCACTGGCCAAGCTTCCTCATGAAAACCCGAACTGATACAAACAATATTGGTTAAAGTTAAAGCTAAATGACGGTTGAAATTCTTAAATTTAAGAGCGAGCTGCTTTTGTTAGTTTATTTACTTAGGTTTTATGTCTTCCTCATCTATGGGGTTGTGCTGTTCTAAGATGAGCCCTACTGGATGTGGTGGAGTTGTAAGTGTTGCACACTGATGCCTCCCAATGACCAATATAAAGCAGCACACAATGCATATTTGTAAAACTCTTCACCTCCCCCACTCATAATACCATTGTTACATCACCTTTTAAAGTAACTGTTAAACATATCACATACCAGCCATCAAGTGTCTTTGTGTCTAATTCCCATTTAATGTTGGGCTGTGATTGCATATTACCAAGCAAAGGGAGGACAGCTGCATCACTTTAAAATCCATGTTCATTGTGCTCTTGAATTTTTAACACAATAGTCAGAATTCCGTAGAAGCTAAAATAGAAATTAGTGTACTCCTAGTCTTTAAAAAGTAATATTAATTAAAAAAATGAAGTGGAAATGTCAATGTAAGTAAAATTCTATCTACTGTCTTTTGGTGTCAAACAAAATATTTGGCAGTCTAAAGAGCCAGCTGTATTATTTAAAGAATGTCTTCTCATTTTGAGTATTTTCATGCTTTAAAAGCCAGCATTCTCTGCATATTCCTATCTCTTTCTTGTCTTTTTTTGTGTCATAACTCTATTTGAGTAAGATTACCATAAAGCAACTCATTTGTGAACACTGAATTAAAAAATAAAAAAATCTGTTCTAAGGAACAACCTAAAAACCCAGGAAATTGACATCACCTTTTAGAGACAGAGCTTGGTTCAAGGTCAGACCATTGATCTTTTGCCCAAACTACGTAATTTAAAATGATGTTTTTAGCACAGAATTTGTCTCCTAATATCAGTCTTTTTCTGTATGTTTATATTGATAGAATGTAATGAGATTACATATATTCTGATGAATGATGGCTGCCTTGTAAACTTACCACCTACCTACAGTGACTCTTATGAATATTTGATGATAATAAGTAGTAGGAACTTCACAGTGTTGCTTACATGCACTTAAAAAACCCAGCGGCACAGGAGTACCTTTTGTTCTGCTTTTTTGCTTGGGTTAAGCAGTATGGTATTTATATTCATATTAAATATTATACTCATCTAACATATTCTTGTTCTTAATCCTAGGAGTTCTGTTTAAATCACCATTCTGTTATTTTAGGAGGAAAAGGTTGTAAGATGGAAGACACAGTTTTTAACATCTAAAGTTTTATTTTAAGATGAGGCGGGGTTGACTGGTCAGTCTTACACTTCCATGAATTAGCAGTTGAGAAAAAGGAGAAAATACAGTGAGCTATACTCACCATTTTGCAGATGCAGACATATTGTACAATGTGTCTAAAATTAGTGTCTGTAGGTGAACAGTTTTGTAGACCTCTGTACAATGTCTTTGGTTTATCCATTATCACCTTACAGATCCTATAGGCAATAGTTTCATTTCATATTGCTAATTACGCAAAATCTGCCAAGCAACAGGCAGCATCTTTTATTGTTCTCTTCATTAGGTTTCTCCTTTTGCAGATGTGTAATAGAGGGTCTTCACCTTGTATGCTGTTTAAAGGTATTTTGGTGTGAAGCTGGTATTGAAACCCACATTTCTGATTTAGTTGTGTTCAGTTGACATTCTGGATTGTGATTCTCTTATTTGCACATTTGAAAACTTAGCACTTTCATTATCCAACTTGCTTACAGACTGTGTTTGAAACAGTTGCTGAATTTTGTTTAATGACATATTTTTCCTTCTGAGACTTGCAAGGCCTGTTACACAGCTATATTTTTCCTTACTCAAGTGGTGAGGACAACAGCAACAGCTCTGACATTGATAGGCAGATGTTTCATTTACTTAAAATAATCTGGCATAATCGTTACTAGAATTTTTTTTTTCAGTAACTCTTGCATATTGAGAGTGTAAAATCTGTAATTTTATTAATGCTCCTATAGCAGTTTTCTTCAAAAGCAGTGCTTTACAGAATTTGTTTTTCTTTCAGGGACTCTGTTTCCTCCTGTTGCAGCTCAGGATCTTCAGTTTGTTCTGAAGGCTGGATACCTGGAAAAACGTAGAAAAGGTAAGTCTAGCTATCTTTGTGAGAGCCAGTGCATGTTTAATGTCTGGGAAGTCTGTATGTCCGTATTTGATGTTATACACATGAGCAACTTTATACAGGAGTGATAAATAAAATGAGAAGAAGCTGAAACGTTGAAACATTATTATGCAAAAGAGACATAGCACATAATTGCTCCTATGGTATTGAAAGAAATCCTATTTCTTTATTGAGTAACAAAATCATGCAGTGAAAGTCCAGTCAGCCATAATTCAGAAACTTTCAGATATTTTTGAAGAAAACATTAGGAACGTATGTACAAGTACCATATGTTGACTTCATGTTTCAGTGAGCATCAAGATTTATTTTCCTTCAAGAGGGCAAATATTGATCTCAGCTTTTGTTCAGTCAATATTTACCTTGATTCAATAAATCTTATATTGTCACTTTAATACCCACTTAATGCTGCGATAACTCTAGGAAATATTTAGGAAGTTGTTCATTATTTCCTTATATTTAATGTTACACATGACTTCTCTCTTTATGTGATTTCAAATTCTTATTTGTTTTCTTACCACCAATTTTTATTTCTAATTTCCTTCTCAGTGCCATGCATTTCTGTAGTTTCCTTTCCTTCGTGTCTTTTCCTAGCTCCTTCTCTCTCTTACCTCACCCTTGAAAAGAAGAAGTAACACATTTTTGTTCAATAATGGCATAAACCAATATAACACATGTTGTACTAATTTCAGACCACAGTTTTCTTGGCTTTGAATGGCAGAAGCGTTGGTGTGCTATCAGCAAGACGGTCTTCTATTACTATGGAAGTGACAAAGGTACTTATAACAATTATTAAAGCAATGATGTTTTAATGCACAAAAGAATATGAAAATTTTATTGGAGCTGGAAACTGTGGCTTAAAGGTAATTTTAAGAAATGAAATGAAAGTATAAAAAGGAAGTTCTTTTCTTTTAAACAATTCTTGGGCAGTGCTCTGGATTTTTAAAATGTGTAAATATTCTTCAGAGCCTGTAAGTGATATATATGTTTTCTAAAGCAGGGAAACAGAGGAAAAAAAAATTAAGTTTCTTGTAAAACTACTTTGTTTGCTAATAACAACTGGCTGTTTGATTTGATAGTATGCTGGTACTCAACTGTTTAACTGGATAGAAAATGTTCTTTTTCTCCAAACAGGAAATTAATTTGAAAACATCCTCTAATAATTATACCTTCCGAGTTCCTTAGAGATGGTTCTATCCAAGAAAATATTAATCTAAAAGCTCCAAAGTGGAGTTCTTTGTTTCTTTTTAAATAGTTTATATTCTGGAAAAGCTAGAAATTAAGTAATTTAATTAAGGCCAGCCATGGAAACTGAAGCAAAATTCTGAAGGTGACTTTTAAATTTAAATTGCCAGTTTGGAAAGAATCTGACATAAATGTTGTAATATTTGCATTTTTGAAATTGACAGTTAAATAAAACATATTTAAATTGTGTGCCATGTGCATTTGATGTTTAAGGGTCAACTAAATGATACATAAGTATATCTGAGTAAATTTTAAAAGTACAATAATGTCTTCCTCTTCCAAAAACTCCCCTCCCCCCAAAAAAAAATCCAGGGCAAACTTTCCATTGAAGATTTTTTTTTCTTCTTTTTGTTTGTCTTTTTTTTTTATTTTTTGAGATTACAGCAGGTAGTTAGTATGTCGGCTTTTTTTATTCAAAGACTAATATAATTTGCTCCAGTTTGTTTCACTCCTTGGTATACTGACTCATTTAAACTCGTCCTCTCTTTGAAAATACAAAAGATAAAGAGTCTAATTGTAAGTCCAGTTTTCATTTTGCTAGTTTCGCATCATGTCCTCTTTTCAGAATTTTGCTTGTATATATGCTAAATGTTGCTTTTTCTTCTATACTCTCCTTGGGTTTTACAGGTTGAGCAGGCTTCACAAACATGAAAAATCTTTATTCAAAAATTTTGAGGAGATGTGGCATGATACTGATTTGGATTTGTCAGTAATGATTGATTTCTTTCTCTGGAAAATGATCATGTGCTGTTTACTTATATATTTATAATTATACATTGCTTAGTACTTTAAAAATTGCAATTTTTTTCAGAATGTATTGTTAGTTTGTAAAGATTGTTCTTGATTATAAAATCTTTGTCTTTTTGTCTACTTTTTTTTAGGAAAAAAAGTTGTTTGTTTTTTTTTTTAAATCATTCTTTTCCTTGTGGCTGTGCTCATGATTATTTATGCTTTCTAGCATTCGGTCTTTGTATTAAGGCAGCCATTTTGCCCACCTGGACTTTGTCCTTTTTTTTTCCCTTCTTTTGCAACAACCTGATTATCAAGTCTGTGTTGCAATTTTTAATACTTGTATTGAAAGTTAAGATACATAGAAGTAAAGGTTGGTGTTATGTTAGGAGTTGACTGTGATATTTTGTGGGATCTCTTTTGTTTATGAATCTATAGACAGGTTTTTTTTTTGGTTAATGCATTTAGAGCTTTAGTAGGCTGTTGATTGTTGGGGAAGGTCCTCCTAACCATAACCTCGTGATGTGGCAGGGGCACATGGTCCACTGGAACTGTATTGAATCATAGAATCCTTTAGGTTGGAAAAGACTTCTAAGATCATCGAGTCCGGCCATTAACGCAGCACTGACAAGCCCACCACTAAACCCTGTCCTGAGTGCCACATTTACATGTGTAGTAAATGCCTCCAGGGATGGTGACTCCACCACTTCCCTGCGCAGCCTGTTCCAATACTTGACAACTCTTTCAGTGAAAAAAAAATTGCCTAATATCCAATCTAAACCTTCCCTGGTGCAACTTGAGGCTATTTCTTCTTGTCCTATTACTTGTTACTTGGAAGAAGAGACTGACCCCCACTACCTCCTTTCACCTAGTTGTAGAGAGCATGTCATGGTTGGACTCCAGACAGTAATTCATGGAGGAAGCAAACAAATCAGCTGCACAAATTTCTGCCCTGCCTCCATAGGCTTGATGCTTGTAGTGCAGAAAAACTAGTTAAGCATGGTGTAGTGACTTAATCTTGTAATATGGAATGACCTAAGTCACTCCTGAACTTGCCTTTGAATGAAAAAAGGTTTTCTTCAGACTGATCAGAGGTACTGTCTTCAGACCTGTGATGCCATCATATATAAAAGTGCTTGTTCCAGTGCAGAAGCAACTCACTCCCATTGGGCAGAAACTGGACACCAGCTGTGGCAGGCTAGTATGCTGTTAAAAGTGAGCTGTCATCCTAATGCTTGTGAACGTTTGTGCTGCAGTTTATCATGCTGTTCAGCTGCAGACTGTCAGCACGGATGAGGTGTGCCATGAGGCAATCCCGAGCAGGTCTGGCATTTACTCACTGCAACTGTTTTCCCTCCCACTGTTGCGGCCGGTGGTGGTACCTGCCGTAGTACACTGTTGTGCTCGGGGCCTTCTTCTTTTACTGTGGCCCTTGATGCTGTACCAGATAACTTGGACCATGTGGAAATCCAGAGTGTGTTCTTACCAGCCGTAGAACAGCACTGAAGTATGTGTTTGGTGGCTTTGTGCAAATCGTGTGCCTGGTTTCAAAGTGACAAGGATTCCACATGTACTCAGCGTCACTTTAAGTGGGTGATGGTTTGCTAGTGCCTCTGTGTTGGGGGATGTAATGCTGAGAAGCAGCAGGGATTTCTGCATCCATCTTGGCTTGTTTTGAATTGTGTCTGTTTTTAAAATCAGACCATAGGTGAATAATCTGTGAAAGCTATTTTGTGTCTGCTGTGATGTGTCTTTTGTTGACCAAAGTTTGATTTTCATGCTTAAGTATCAGTGGAAATGTAACTGAGTGGTAGACATGAGGCTATAGGATGCCTTTTTATTACTTGTGTAGATTTGTTGTTTCCAAATCAATTTTAGTTCTTCTAACTTTCTCCTTTTTGTGTTGGGAGAGTAAGAAGTGTGGAAGTGTATAAAGCTCACAAACATGTAAGGAAGAGTTTCAGAATAATTTACTCCAAGCTGAATGATGAAAAATGTGAGGCCTAGTCCAGAAGTATGTAGTGCAAGATAAAGCCTGTGAAATAGAGTAAATGGCTGTGTGTTTGTGTGTGTGTTCACCTAAATGACTCCAAGCATCTCTTCAACAGTTGTGATGCCTGCAGGCTGGTGTATGTTGTGTTTCACTGTTTTCTCTTCGGTTTGCTCCTACATTTGGTGTAGCATTGGCTAGTGAAACAATGTAATTTATCCCAGCGATATAGACGGGTCTAAGTGAATCATCTGCATTTTTTTCTCTTGATCACTGATAAATTGAATAGATGGAGAAACAAGGCTTAAAGGTTTGAGCTAATCACATCAGAAATAGGTGTTGGGGGAAGCACTTGTGTAGTTATGCCTCTGGTGTGGTATCAGTTGCCAGCATGGGGCTCACAACATTGCAGAGGAGTGTGTTCAAATGTCAGAGCTGGGTGGGATTTTGAGAAGCTTGCCTGGTGCTCCTTTTCATAGTCTTTCCTTCCATAAATCTTTTATAGTCCTCTCTTTTCTTTTCTTCCATGCAGTTGCACCCTGAATTGAGTACCCTGGTTCCCTATCATTTTTCTATATGATCTCTGGCTGTTCCTGTGTCCTCAGACACCAAGATGGTATGGATAACCTTTCAGACCTCAAAGTGCATGTGAATAAGAAAGTTAATTTGTTGCTTTATAAATGATTGAATTAATGGCTTCATTACTTCTTTCTCACTGGGCCACAATGTTATATGCACTTCTGTCTTAGCAAACTGGAGAGATCAGCTAAATGTTTAGCAAGACAGTAATTGATAACATTATGGTAATTTTTCCTCTGCTAATGGGCACTAAAAATTTATTTTCATTTTTATAACTTGAAAATGGTATCTGCCTGCCTGCCAGTAATATGATGTTAAAGAGGGATATAATTCAGAGGCTTTTAGAAAAGTCCAAGTTTAGGGTTTTTTTTCACTTTCTTTAGTTTTAACATGAACATGATAGTTTTGGATTTCTCTGAATAATAAGATAGTGATGACCAGGCCAGTGGTGAACTACTTCTATTTGGGCAGAAAAGGGAATTGTGCATGTTAAACAGGACTTTGCTGTAGCAGGGTGATGGCAATCAAAGGCATCTATCTAATGTGTACTGGATGTTCTGCTGTGAGACTGTTAAATTCAGACCTCAAGAGTCACACATGTTGTTAATAATGCATTATTTAAAAAATAACTACTGAGTATAAACAAACAGAATATAAAAGATTCAGTGCCCTAAATCACTGCCTCCATTTCTTAATTATTTTACAGTTTCAATTTCTCAGAGAACTAGATTAAAAGAAAGAAGAAAAAAAATTGATTACATTTCAGATCTGCTGTCTAAAAGGGAAGAACTTCTGTGTGTGCAATTGGAAAAGACTGTTCCAAAAGCTGGAAAAGGAATTACCATTTTGGAGATTCTTACACTGAACTATTTTTAGATAGCAGACATCCTGCACATGGAAAAGTATGTGAAACTACATTTAGCATGAAGCCATGTAAACTGTAAAATCTTACAAGCTCCTAATTTCAAGATGAAGAGAGTTAAATTATAGATTCTAATAGTGTCTATAAATACTTTACCACTCTGAAATCTTTCTGTCTGCATTCGTTCCTTATGTCTTTCTCTGTAACTTCTTTCCTTTCTACTATCCGAGTCCTCTCTGTTCTTCAGAATGCACTAATTCTTTTTACATGTGCTAATAATATGAGCACATTGCCTTAGGCCTCAAATTTACAACCCAGTAATTTCAAGATCTCATTGAAGGTTTACCCTTCTTTGTTTTAAATGTTCCCATGGACTTAGTTACGCAAGGTTACTTCAAAACGCTTTTTCTCTGCTTCCCTTGAGACTCTCTTTACCCCTTATAATATTGGCCCTGTTGCTGTTATCAACATTTAACTCTTTTTAGGATGAATGAAATTTATATGTAAGAGAAATGTTTGAAGTCTTTCAAATTTTATTCAGATCTGAATTTTCTCTATGTTAAATATAGCCCCCCTATAGTTATTTCTCTTAAATTTCTGTGTACTAGCTTTGTTTCTTTGGTATTTTTTAAAAACTTAGAGTCTGACTCTCCCTTCTGCTATAATATTTCTTTGTGATTTTAAATTCCTGTTGCAAAAGGATCTCCACAGACTCAGATTTATTTTTCTGTTCTGTGCCTGACATGGGAAGAAGGGAGAGAAGAGGATGAGCAGATGAGTGCAAAGGGCAGCTTAAGCTGAAATGAGATTTGGCTTTACTGTGGAACAACTTATGCTTGATGATGTTCACAATCCTTTTTATTTTTACAAGACTGATATTACGCTTTTTGCATTTCTGTTGTATATTTTTTTGGGACAACTGAAAGGTTTTTTGTTGTTGAATTGAAAAGCTCTGTCTTGAGAAAATAACAGCAAAAATGTTAATGTTCTCCAGAGAAGTTTGTTCCATCAGCGTATATCTCCCTAGTTCTTCCTAAATATGCTGTTGTATTCCTGCCTAAGCAAAACTCTGGCTCTGATTTGGAGGTTCAAAATGAAAGTTAAATATCTGTAATGTAAATGTGCTTCTTGAAGCTACAGTTGACTCCCGCTATAAAAACTAGCAGTATCTAATTTTGAGTCTCCAAGTAAAATCTTTATGTCTTCAAAGCTTTTAAATATCAGAAACTGTTTAATTCTCCCTCAAGCACAGTCTTCAGAAAATATTTCTGATATAAACAATTTAACTCAGGATGTCAAAGTTCGCAGGGGTCGCTGTGGCCCTAACTTCACAGCGCATCTTGAAACCAGAAGCCCAGGTCTGTCCAAACCCATGGAGCTGCAAGCCTGTGCCGAGCAGCGAAGTCGAGGTGATTGTTGAGTCTGATGATCCCAGGGTGGCTCTGCCTTCAAGCCTGCACCTGACTACTCTGCCTGACCAAGCAGCTACTGTGGGCTGTGGTTTGCTCCGTGGTGATCAGGCAATGGGGCTGGTCTCCAGTTCGAACTGAAAAGGCGTATTCTGCCAGAGCAAATGGCATTTGTAGACCTGCGTTGTTTGTCACCATCAGAGCAGGCAGCTGAGCTGTAGCTGACCTGTGTTCTGCCGTTCTGTATTTGTGGAGCCATTTCTCAAGACAGACTGGGTCTTATCTCTGGCTTGCTGCCACAGGGAGTGTGAATCCGTACTGAGTCTTTCAACTTCAACAGGTTCTGAGTCAGGGCTGTGAAGTACCTCATTGTCTTAGAACTTCCTCATTTGTACCACACTGGACTTTATTCAGAGGTTACTGCTACCACAATTGGAAGTAAAAGTAGCAATGCTAAGTCTAGTCTATTGCTATAATGGTCATTGAAAGACTATAATAGCAAAAGATGGAGATATATATATTTGGTGGTGCATACAGGTAATTTTCATTAGCACTGAAATAGTGTGTTCTGAGAGATAAGACAAAAACAGTATAAACAGAAAAACAATCAAATGGGATATGGTGCTATTCACCATCACTTTCTGAAGTACAGCATCTCTGTGGTTTACCTGCAATGCTTTTTGAGAGAACCAGTACAAAGATCATTCGAGATTAGCTCTGAAAAAGTGTATTACCATAAAAGGGATCATCCGTGTCACAGAGAAGCAGTCTCAGAAATAATCCAAGACAGGAAATTTGAATACTTGCCTCATTTTTATCTTGACAAAATATTTTTACCTTTTAAACCTGGTGTTTCTTTATTCTGCCTGCGAGAATAAACAAACCTCCTGCCTCCTATCTTCTAGGATTTTGATAAACCTCCAGCATGGGAGAGTGAGAAATTAGTGTGTTTCACTTCATCTTCTCCCTGAGGTCACAAGTGAGGGAACAATAACAGTCCTAGGCAGAAATGAATTTCATTAAAAGGAACCTAGTTAATCTATTGCAAATTATTATTTCTAATATCTACCTTGGTGTGATTTTATGAATTTTGCATGTGTGTGCTGTTTGAAATAGGGGTGGAGGATTGAGCAAATATAAAATATCAGTACTATATTATTAGTACTTATTTAAGACAGAATAAGACTTACTGTGGGGGAAGGGACTAGAAGTGAAAATAGAATAGTGCCCCAGATTTTCTCATATAATTGTGTTATTGGGTATTTGCTTCCCCTGGCTGAGAGTTCACAAAAAGGTGGAAGGACAGAGAATATGTGTCTATGCGCATATGAGATTACTAGAAAGAGACTTTGATTGGTGACTGCCCTTATGTCCATTTATATTCATGTTGCTGTGTTAGCCAATTTTTACCTTCTTAGGAGTGGAAACAGATTTTCTTTCCTGTTAAATTTCCAGAAATAGGACAAAAATTTGTTGAAAATGATAGCTTTCCTATTTTATCTACTATAGAAATTTTCTCCTTTTGTTCACAGGTGTAAGCAATGGATGCTCAATTTGTACTTAAGTTCTATTCAGCAATACTTAAAGTAGTTTTGCTGCTGTGCCTGGTGCTTATTGTTAATTAATGCTCTTCTGTGTAAAAATACCCCAGACTAAATGGCATTTTTTTGATATGCAACTGCACTTTGTTCTTTATTTGCCTGTGCAATGTGAACTGTGATGCCAGTTTTCACTTGAATGCTGCACTGTGATGTGCAGAAATTCCAAATCTTAATTACTTTTACATTTTTGGTTTGTTTTTAATATTCGCCAAAATATGCCAGAGCACATAAAATCTGATAGAATTCGGTTTGAAGGGCTCGAAAGGAGTGCACGGGTGCCGCTTGCACAACATGCAGTGTATTTAAAGTCAGGTCTGTTGTAAGTGATACTTTTATAAACCAGAACCTTTGAAAAGTAGAATTGTCTTTAAAACAACCACATGGCTGTACATAATAAACTGTGGTAGGGCTCAGTACTTTTATTAGCTAATTAAACATTTGCTGTTTTGAGAGAAATGCTTTTGGAATGAACACAGACGCACACACCTGAATTTATAACAAAATTAATTCTGTATTTTTGCCATGTTGAAAGGAGGCACATCTGGGAGTGGGTGGGAGAATGTGAAAAGCAGCTTTTCCAATTGCTTAAAAAGAAGTTTGAAGTTTATTTTTTGAGTGAAGCGGTTAGTTTAGCAGGGGGCTCAGCAAGTTCTGAGCTAGACAGGTTTTCCCATTGGTTTACTGAACCTGAAAGAGACACTGATTTATAGGAAACGTGTCTTGCAAGTTCCAGTTCTTGGCTTTCCCTAGATACAAGTGTCATAACATGCACTTCTTACTAAATAAGACCACCATCTGCAAACATCCCCCCATGGAATTCCTTAGGCATCCTACAGAAAAATGTACTTTTGGGTACATCTTCCCTTAAAATAAAGCTTTATCTCCAGAAGCATCACTTAATCATTTTGCTAAAAACTTCCCTGTTCTTTGTAAAATTCATGAAATAGAAAACAAAATCTGAATAAACGATAACCTGCTGAGCCACTTACATTCACTGTTGTAAATGAAGCTCTAACTTTGTTTTTTATCTCCAACAGACAAACAACAGAAAGGTGAATTTGCCTTAGAGGGCTACACCATCAGAATGAATAATAGCCTTCGGAAGGATGCAAAGAAGGATTGTTGTTTTGAAATCGCTGCTCCAGATAAGCGCATTTATCAGGTTGGACTTTTTTATGTTGACTTGAAATTTAATTGACAAAGCTGTTACAATTCCAGTTACTGAATTAACATTTTAGTGAAACAACTGTCACTGATATCTTAATGAAAAAAGGAAACCCTTGCTTGCTTATATAGTATATTCATATATTAGGAAAAAAAATCTGATTAAACGTATGTATGTACATGTTCAAATATTATCTATTTGGTCAAGAGCAAGGAAATCTATCATCTTTATCTGTTGGTCATTTCAATAGTAGCATTTTAATATCTATTGTATAGTGTGTCTGTGTGATTTCTGGGATGAATTAAACAGTAAAAAAAAGTTAAAATATGTATCAGTGTTAAATACATACTGTATTGGTCTTGGCTTTTCAAGGAAAACCTACAAAAAGCCACATATCAGCTGTGCAATTCAGAGATCTATCAGCCAGACATCAATATGGAATGTAAGTTTAATAAGTTTTAAATATCTGAGATTGCGGTTGAAAGCCAGTTAATTAAGCTGTCAGGTAGTGTGTTGGAATCTGACAAGAACATTTTTAAGAAAACTGTACCCAGCAGTCTAAAGAAATTCATGGGTGTCTTCTAATTGTCAAGGGCAAATTTTGTTCATCAGTTCTGGCTTTGACATTGATGAAGAGAAGCAGCTTTTTTCTGCACAGCTGCCAGCTGCTGATCAGAGTTTCAAATCCATCATCCTCTCCTTCAATTACGTAAATTTGTCAAAATTAGCTGTACATTATAAGAAGCATCCTTGCAAGAAAAGTACCAGAAGACATGAAAAGAATTGCTAATGGTTTCTTGAGGAAGTGACGGGAATGTTACATTCCTTCTTTTTTATTGCTAATGAAATTGTAGTTGTGTTTTTGTCATTACTGCTAGCAGTTATTAATAAACATTTAATAGTTTACAGCTGCCACTCCCAAAGAAGCAGAAGAATGGGTACAGCAAGTCAAATTTGTAATTCAAGGTAAGCCAGCCAGTAGAGCAGTTGGCTTTATTGCCAATATTGCTTAGTGACCATAGTTCTGTCCATTTACTTATCTGTCATGTTAGTACATGTAGGATTCCCACATGTCCAAGTTTTGAGAAGCAAATCCTAGTTTTCAGTTGTGTTACAGCTTTTATATGACTTTTCTCTTTTTTCAAGAGTTTTCCTTCTTTCCCAGCATACTATTTAGCTTGAAAGCTCTCCCTTATACAAGCTCCTTCATAGAAACTCTTTCTTATCCCTTGAACAGTGTAAAAAAAGTAAGCAAAATGTACTGGAAAGAGCAGGTCATGGAAGAATTGTTTTTGTTTTGCGTAAATTTCTGCTTAG
The DNA here is from genome assembly GCA_013400175.1 of Phainopepla nitens. Lineage (NCBI taxonomy): Eukaryota > Metazoa > Chordata > Aves > Passeriformes > Bombycillidae > Phainopepla > Phainopepla nitens. The sequence continues at coordinate 193,410 of VXBQ01015963.1, forward strand.
GCATTGTTTTCCACTAAGTGTTAACTTTTGAAACTGCTGTTCCCTAGATACGGGATCTAGTACTATTCCTGAGGAGGAGGAAGAGGAATATGATGATGTTGGACAAGCAAACAGTGAACCGATAGATGATAGCATTTATGAAGAAGTTAAAGGTATTGTCGAATTCTTTCTGATTGTGTGATTTGGGATCATTTTGTCTCCTCTGCTTCTAGTCTAATAACTCTGAGTGGCTTAAAGGAAGTGAATAAAGTCACACGACGAATAAGATACTTCTAGATTTCAGATTTTGCTATGACATTGAAAAAATAATGTCTTCAGTTCTGAGTGAGAACAGTTTTCTTTAGCAGGGGCATCAAAATAGCACAGAATGTGGAAAAGTGAACTCAGGGGACTTTCCGCTCATTAACATTTTCTGGTATGCAATTTTTTTTAATTAAAAAATTGAAAAGCCTTACAAGAGCTTTTTGCCACAAGAGCTTTTTCCAGCAACATGCCCATTATTTTTTTTTCTCTATTTATTTTGGCATTTGTATTAAGCAAAAGTTCTCTATCATTCCAAATGTTACCAGCTTCTGCCTAATACATGGTATTATAATCCTGCAAGAAAGCAATGTGTTTGTTTGAAAAGACTCTGGAAATGAACTGCAAGGAAAGCAACATGAGTACTGACACTGTTCTGTTTCATGTTTTCCAGCATGGCTATGATTATACAGAAACTTTTTACTTTGGACTTTCCAATGTGGTCAAATAATTATGGTTCTAAATGTCCAACTATATCTATCAGATGGCAAAACAAAAGTAAAAAAGCTTGGCAAAAGGTCTTGATTATAGACATTCAAGTACTAGGAGAAAGGTGGTTGTTTATTAAATTCTAAGAAGCTGTGAAAAAAAAATATTCAGTCATCATTAGTTAACAAGTGATACTTTAAAGTGATATGACAATTAATCACTTTCTATGAAATAGAGTTCTGTACCACTTGCTGTTTGAAGCAGTGCAATTATCAGCAATAATCTGAGAGGGAAAATTAGTTATTTCATGTGCTGCTGACTAACTTTCTGTATCTATTAGGTAGAATTTCCTGACCACTGGAGAACAGAACATTTTACACTTTGTCTTGATTTTCAATTTAAGGTCATTTCAATGAATAAAGGGTGAAAAAAAAGTGTCTCATGAAAATGAGTATCATAAGATTAGAAGATATAAAATTACATATCTTTAAGAGCTGTTTTTTTATTTGTTCCATATCTTTAAATTGTACCTAGATTACTTCAACACAGAATGCATGTTCTTCTGAAATGGCACGCAGTGGGTCATTTTCAGCATGCTGAAAAACTCTCTGCAGTGACTATAAAAACAACATTACTGGGTTTAATCTTATAGCTGCAAGATACTTCCAAACCTTATTACAGTGCTTTTTGGATGCTGAGGTTCTTACAGAAAGCAGTCTTGTATGCTTGCTTATGCTTTTGTTAAAGAAGCTCTACATATATCGTGGGATAAATTACTCTTTTTTTGAGCCTCACTTACCTTATGTGTTCATTTGAGTCTCTGATAGTAAGTAGATCTGGAGCAGTAATACATAAAATATGGGGAGAAGGGCATTGCTTAATATAGACGTTGAGTCCTTTGCTTTGAGATCTGTCTTCAGTGAATCGTTGCCTTGGTGTGATTCTTTAGGATGTTAGAGTATTTTCACTTACATCCCATTTTTGTGACAGTTTTCCGGGAGCTGTCTCCTAATGTGGCTAATAAACCTGAAATGTAACAACATCACAAAGAAGAGGTAGTTCAAGAAATTTAGTTTTAGTTTTTAGTTAAATTAATTTATTTTCCCGTGTTCTTGGAGCGTGGTTCATTTTCATTTTATCAAGTAGAGATTATCTTCCTTTATTTCATGCTTTTTCCATCTCATCTATTTGAATTGTGAACTTCTCAGGAAAGACTGTTTTACCTTTTACAGTGGAGCTTTTAGTTTTGACTCCAATGTGTTGACATAATTAAGTGTAAATAAAGCATAAGTTTGCTATAGATTTTAGGTGATTATTTAGTCCTTTTATCTTCCATAAATCTGCTTTAATAATCATATGCTTAAATGGAATTACAGACTTGTGGGTCTGAGGCCTTAGAGCAGACCTTTTCTTCTTAATCTATATCATATGGAAGAGTGTTAGATGAAATGCTGGTTGACAAACCTCACAGGAGAAGGCCTTATTTTTTTCTTGCATAGCTATTCATCTAAACTTGATGGTAAAAGAGTACACTCCAGTTTGGTCTCATCTCCTTTAATTAGGTCTGATGGGTTGCATTTAATTACAGTTAGCTGTCCTTTCTGTCTTCCCAGGTAAGTGAATTATGCTTTCTCCCTTTCATGGTCAAAGGGTGGAGCATGATTATCCCTGCTGTTACCTGGCATAATAATACAGAACAAATAAGAAATTTGGAACGCCTGTTAAGAGAACAGAAAACAATTATTTGTACAGCTGCAAAGCTATGCTAAGCTGTGGAATACTAGTCCTTGTGAAGAGGGACAATAAATTAATCTCCACTTTCCTTTTATCCTCAAAGCATATTAATTTTAGAGGATTCTAATACTCTGTTTTCACAGATCCACTAGCTTTAAAAATATTGAATTTCAGGCACACAGCTCATTGTACTGTGTTATCATTTATTTGGTTATAATTTGCATTTTCTCAAGTAAGAAAAATTTTGCATTTCTGTGGTTTTCCAGTGCTGAAATGTTAGCATTTCAGAAGGAAATTAAGCCAGTTCAGTAGATAATATTTGGTTTGGTATTTGAATAAAGCGTTTTTGAATTAAAAAAAAAAGATAGGGAAATTTTTGCACAGTTTTGGAAATTGAGAAATTTTGAGAACTGTGGCAGTAATCAGGACTGACACTGTATTCTCTAGCTATCTCATTGCTTAGCTATTTTTTTTCCTCCTGCTTGCTACAGGAGACAGTGTAAATGAATTTTCCAGGCAGAAGCTGGATAGGTTCAAACCAGTATCCAGAATGCCAACAGTCTATTAGCCTAAAGCATAGATTTCAGTGGTACACACTATTATGTACTGTCTGCTGGCAGGTTGATAGTTGGGAGGGGTATGAAGAGATGTGGGAAATTTAATCTTTTGATCTGTTAAGTCACTTTCTTCTTTAATAGCCCATACAAATTCATATTTACCACAGAAGTGTAATTTTCACAGTTCTCAGTATTAGTCAGTGTTTTACTGTGGTTATTCAGGTAAAATAAAAAATATCAGAACTTTCAAACAATTCCCAACTTGTAAAACTTGCCTTGGAAGATTCTTCAAGAAAAGAAATCCTTATACTGTCTTCAGCAAACTCGGCTTTAGTCTTTTTGGTTTTTAATAAAATAATGGAGGAAAACTTGGCTAAGCAAAATGAAAAATTTTGTTAGTAAAGGACCATTTTTCTTAATTAGCTATTTATTTTCTACCTTAGTACACTATATATAATTTTGCAGTCCACAGCTGAATGTTACCAGCTGTAACATGAAACACCTTCTGAAACTGTAGTGTTAAATAACTGTGTTCTGGGTAGAGCTACGTTGATGCATAGAGTTTCTAGCCTAGTGGTATTTTAAACAATGGAGTTGTCCTTGTCATAAAAGAGAATATGTGCCAGCTTTAAAGTTGTTCCCATCTTATACAGCCCTTGAAGACAGATTTTTTTAATTAACTTGAGGTTTCAGTGGCATAGTTTTAAGGGCCTTCAGTATTGTCTTCTGTGGTTTCACATCTCTGTGAAGCACATACCCAAAACTGCAATGCCAACTTCTGCCTGCCCCCTTAATCCTTTCTTTAAACTCATCTCAGTTTGGGTGCTGTCTACCACACTCTGGCCCAACAGGAGAAAAGAGGTGTTAATCTAAGCCAACACACTTATTTTAATTTCCAATTTTGTGTTGGCTTTTTTATTTTGTTCTCTTTCTCCTCACAATCTTGCACTACAGCAATGTAGTACTACAGTATGCAGTACAATTTCCATTAAACTGTTTCTAAAGATAAATTATGATTCTTATTTTGGTGGTGCTTATTTGCTGCATGGAGGTAAAACTCTCCCTTTACGGAGCCCTTACAGAAGGGATAAGGTTGGAAATCCTGAAGCAATGTAATGTGACACAAGACTGGCACTGGGGCTTTGTGTCATCTCTTCTCAGCCTGTCCATAACACGAAGAACTTTCAGATGAGAAAGAAGTAAGGATGGTGAAATTCAGTGCTGTGGTGATCTCCAGCCAATACAACTTGTGTAATTCCTTAGTTTTCTATAAATTAAATTTGAGGATTGATTCAGTCTCTGGTTGGCCACAGGATGATGGGAATGGAAACCTGGCGTTTGTCTTTTGATCCCTGTTATCAATCCTCTGCCAAACTGTTTGGTCAAGTGCAGGTTTCTGGGCAATAATTCTGTTTTGCAGTGTAGTTGGAAGCTTTGGTAGGGAAACTCTGTAAATAAGGTGAAGCTAAGGAGAAAGTAAGAAATGTTTTAACTTTCATGCAAAGAAACACTTCAATTTGTTTACTGATTTTAAACAAAGCATTTAAAATAGTTTAAAAAATTTTATTGATGTTGTTTCAGAACATTTCTGACATTGAATATGAAGGTAGGGAATGAACATCCTGTTTATTTCTTATGGTTGTCTCTTTAAGCAGCTTTCATGCTTTATTTTTTTCTAACAGTAAACTGCTGCAGTTAGGCAGCATAACAATACCATCTTCATCCTTTCTTCTTGCTGGACTGCTACAGCTCAAAAGAAACAACTTTTTTTACGATGTTGTACCCTTTTCATGAGCATGAAGGGAGGGAAAAGAGCATGTTCTCTGATTTACCTCTTCTTGGGGAGAAGGAAGTAATGATTATGTAGTGGAGTTTAAGTGTAACTTTCATCTGTCAGTCATGAACACTCATGGCAAATATTTTTTCACTCAAGATGTGGAGTCATATATATTGACTTCTTGACACTAGAAGTGAAGATTTCACAGCACTGTGTTAATGAAAATTCTTTTTCTGGACAACTTTGCTTCTTATGGCACAGTCAGGGTATGTGGGCCAAAACAGAGCGTTTGGTGCCAAGCAGTCCCAGTTGTGCATTACAGTAAAATCAGTTCCTAAAACCAGTAGGCTTAGAGAAAGAAACTGTTAATTGGTCTTTGCAAACCGGAGGAGTAGGTTTAAGTCAGCAGAGACACGGGTGATTATGGAGTCTGAGATGTTACCTGTGATCATTGCTGCTAAGTCATTACATTACATATCTTGGCATGTGGTCCAAATTCCTTGTGGTGTTTATTGCTTGCCTTCAGTAGTTAGGGAATTCTTTAGTTCTCGTCCAGAAGTTGTATATAATGCTGATATGCTGTCAATTTTTTTTTTCCACAGAAAGAATTCTAAGTGCTTTTAATTAGTAAATTGTTTCAAAGTATAAAATATAAGTAGGGTCTGGAATAATTGAAGTTGAAAAGACTGGTGTGTAAGATCAGCATTTTTGAGGACAGTACTAGAGATGAGTTTTCAAAATGATTTCTAAAAATCTTTTTGTATAATTTCCATGAAAACACCTTTCAGATTCAAGACCACAGCAATAGACTTTTTACCTTTTAAAACAGTGAGGATTCATCAATTTGTTTTTTTCAAAAATTGAATCTCTGAATTCTTAAGAAGTATTTTTCACTTGTTTAGCCATTATGTTATAGTATAAATGGAGTATTTTTGCACATACGATCTTGCTGATAGGTGGAGTACCAGAATAAGGACAAGGAGGTGCTACAGGGTGCTTACTCAGCTGTAATTCAAAAGCAATTTAAGTAATACAAGAGCAGTGAAAAGCAGATGTGAACTATGTTTTAGTGTAGAGAGTAATAAAGTAAGAAATTTTTTTTTTTGGTCCAAGGCGTGTTGTTCTGCTGTCTTGATCACTGGGATTTGAGATCTGCTAAGTGTAAGACATGAAAATGATTGAAAAACAATCTCTTTTAATTGGATATTGTTGAATCCCAGCAGCTTTGATGAAATGGAGTCATGTTGGAATTATGTCACTCTGGGTTTTGAGGGAGTACTCTTATGGGATTTACATATGCCTTAAAATTACCCTTCAACTAGTACAAAATGCTCACCAGACATGAGTTACAAATCCAGACAAATATTTAAGGACATTGCATCCACAAGGTGGTTAGGAACTTGATACCTGGACCTCAGCTTTCATTTGCCACAAGAGCTTGGGCATTATCTTCAGTTACTGTAATCCTACATCTAAAGAGGGAGCCCTTCTTTCCATTGATGTTGGGTGTCAGTGATGGAAGAGGAGGTAAAATAATCTGGTGTAGCTGAAAAGAATGAGATGTCCATTGAGTGGGAAGTGGCAGGTCTTTGTGAAGAAAAAGAAGGTTCACAGGCTCTTCTGCATTTCTTTTAAAGAGAATATAAAGTGGCTGTCTGTGAACAACAGGTGGCCCATGGCTGTCAGAGAGCCTACTGTCCATGGTGCAATTCACCCCCTCCTCCCTCATCACACACACTTTTGCAAAAGTGAGGAGGCCAGTCAAAGTGGAATAATAACTGAGTATAATAATAACTGAGTATTCATATTTAGTCTGATTCCCATGTGAGAGGTATATTGACTGATTGGATTCAGGGTGGGTTTTTCCACTGATTAATACTCTTATTCTAAGAGTATTTATTAGTGGAAAAACCCACCCTGAGTCCAATATTATATAAATATAAATATATAAATATTTATATGACTATATTATATTTATATAAATATATAAAATATTATATATAATTATATATAAAACATAAATTTATATTAGATAAATATTTATTTATACATCTGCTGCAGAAAATTTGGTCAGTTGCAAAATTCTTCAAAGCAGTCAATTACAGAACCTACGGTAAATGGAAAGTGTGCTATTAAGTATAGGTATTTATTCTCCTCTCTTGGAACTGCATGAGAGACTTCATAGATTTCAGATGCTTCAGGCTTCATAGATTTCAGAGTTTATAGGTGGAGAAAGTAGAAGTGATGTTGTAGTCAACTGTTAGAATAAATTGAAGGAGTTCATGTTGGAAAGACTGTGTTTATCAAAGTCTCACATTAGCAAATGCTGAATTTTATTTATCTATTTCAGACTTTAAAAGAGAAGTACCTTAAAATGCAGCCAAACCAAAAACCCAAACCAAACCAAAGCCAACAGAAAATACATCACTAAATAGACTATTGTCTAGTGGTATTTTAAAACTTACTTGCTTAAAATTGGAAGGCATATCTAAAATGGAAGCATTTTAAATCATACTTTTCTGTGTTCAAAGAAGTCTTTCAAAGACTAATTATCTCACAGCTTATTGAAATGAATTATGAATTACTTATGGAAAGAAGATGTTTTATTGCATGTACTGGTCAGTAATTTTTATTCAATTTTCTGTGTACCAGCATTAAAAAATGACTCCACTGATCTGTAGAACCAATCTGATGTGAACAGTATGTAGCAGAAACTGTTTGTTATTAAGAGATAGAATCCTGTCTCAGAAAAACTTATCATCCTGGCAAGAAAAAAAATCCCACAAAGTAATTTTATTTGTATCTTAGTATTTGTATCTTTATTTGTATCTTTTTTCAGCGTTGACTCTGTCTCTGACAGCTGGCTTCATGTTAAATGTGGACAAAGCTTTGTTATGCCTGCATGTCTTCAATGGGTTGTGGACCCAAAGTATTTTCTTTTGAAAACAAAGTTTTCTGTGGTGGCACTGTTTTTATCTAATTAAGAAGTAGTGCAATACAATTAATGCAAGCATTCAGAGAAAATGTCTTTTTACGTGAGATAGCTTATTAAGCATAAATTTAAGGAATGCTGAAGTTTAGCAAGTTCTAAGTAAAATTGTATTATGTATATTTATGAAAATAGAAATAAATATTGGGCCCATTCTACTGCTTGGGTATAAATGTGGTAAATGCTGTAGATAGATCAAAGAACCTTAATTTTTTGAATTTATGATGAATGACTGCATATCAGGCTATTAAAACCATTAGATAGAGTTTTTTGAGAAACGAGCAACCAGAGGTTATATGGTGCCTCAGGCTATCGCTTCTCAACTTTTCTGGTTTCCACAAGGTAGCTATTAAAGAACCATAATTTGTACAACTGAATTCTCAAATAAGATCCAGCAAGGTGGGCTCTAAAGGCTGAATTAATCATTCTGATACTGTAGATACAAATATCTGATTTGAATTTTTCAACCTTAAGAAATGCATCAGCATAAATCCTTTTGTATATGTCTTTTCCTTTCAGTTTGCTACTCACTTTTCTTTCCTCTCTCCTCAAAATGGAGGAATTAACCTAAGAAAATACTACCAATTAACCAGAGCTTCATGAGTTTTTCTGGCTGTATGCATGTATATGTGATTTGTTTGTGTATTGCATACTGTGTTTGCAATAGATGTCATTTAGTTTACACATATATAAAGAAGGTAACACAGGAAAAGGCTGCTTTTTTCCTTGTCTTGGCTGCTGCTCCCTGGGCTGGGGTACAATTTTTTGAAAGAAGCAGGATGGTTACTCTTAGGAAAGGAAAATGATCAGCAGGGTCGAGCTCCTGGACCACACAGTGGACCAGGCAAAGAGGGCAAGATGCAGCAGTCTTCTGTGCCCTAGAGGAGACAGAGGGATGCTCCAGGGAAGTGCAGGGTGCAGGCATGCAGATAAGCTTCAGCACCAAAGGGGAGAATCTTTTATTAAGAAGCTAGAAGAGACTGAGAAAAGTTTTTTGGCAAGTCAATGAGATTTGTGTTCGATGGCAAGTGAGGAGGACACTCTTCTTATCCAGAAAGGAGATGGCTGTCACACGGGATATTTTGTTTCAGTCCTTTTTTTGAAGTCATAACTTTTCCTAGTAGATCTTATTTTCCTCCACTTAAAAACTCTGAGTTGTGTTTTAATGAAAACTAGTCTAGGATCTCTGGAACTTACAATATCCTTAAAGAAGATACTATAAATTCCAATGCTTCCATCTTTGGGTTGTGGAAGCCTTCTGTCTTAGCAGTCTGTAACAATTATTCTGTCCTTGAATCTTAAGATAAAACTGGGAATTAAAGGAAGGAATTGCATTTTCAAAACAAAGGAAAGCCTGTGGATCCTAGCATGAGGGTCGTGCTTCCGTTGTCCTAAAATGTACTAACTGAATTTATCTTCTTTGCGTACCTCTCTCAAATTCTATTTCTTTAAAAATTAAGAATAAATATTGGGAAGAAATACTTTGCTGTGAGGATGGTGAGGCACCAGAACAAGTTGTCCAGATAAGCTGTTGATGCCCCATGTTGCTGGAAGTGTGTTAGGGTGGATTGTTTGGCAGCTTTGAGGAACCTGATCCAGTAGAAGCTGTCCCTGCCCATGGCATGGGTGTTAGAATGAGATGATATCAGAGGTTACTCCCAACCCAAGTGATTGTGTGATTCTCTGATAAGAAGAGTCACATTTTCATCAGTAAAACCGCAATTTCAGATAATTCAATGAACAAAAGTTCAAGATGAATATGATTGTGTTATAACTTTCATACAGGTCATAAAACCTAGTTCCTGGATAAACTGCCTATCTCAGACATACAAGTAGTGTTCTTACAGAGCAACTGGCACTGTGTTGTGTCTCTGGCAATCCAAAAGTATCATCTCTGCTGAATTCTAGTAGTATGGGACTCCAGAAGCCAGAACCACTCCAGGGTTCTTTTGAGATACAACTGCATGCCAATCACACGCTGGGGAGCTGCCTGGGGAGCAGTTATCACCTCCTGCTTATGAATTAGTGCCATATCCCAGTGTTCTACCTCTTCTCTCTGAGGTGCATTGTGGTTTGTGGTGTGTAGGGCTAGTAAGATCTGGCATCCTGAGTGGCCGATCCCAGTATGGACCTAATGGATGAGAATCGAAGAATGGGATAGTATTTGTACAGAATAATATGGGAATGTAACCAAAATGGGGTAAATGTAAACAGTCTACATTGCAGCTATAATTTTCTGCATATTTCTGATTTAACCTGATACTAATGAATCATAGCAATAACATTTTCACTTCATTTAATCATTTTAGTTGAAGAAAGGATTTAGCGTAGTTGACATAATTTCCTTTAATGGCCTGGCCCATAAACAGTGCAAAGTGGCAATAGTGGGCTTGTTATTTTTAATGAAAATACCCAAAGGGTGAAAACTGCTGAATTTTTTTTGTCAGTGTGCAGTTAGCGATCAACACAGGGAATGCAAAAATGTCCTGGTATAACATTTTTAAAGGAGTTACAAGAGAAGCATCTGGGAGCCAGACTTTGCTTGTGGAAACATGCCAACAACTGTATTGTGTTTCCTTTCACCAAAGTGAGCTATGCCTTGCCTTTTGTCCCTTTTTGAGTAAGTTCAGGAATCATACTATAAATTTGAATACATTAACCTTGCAGATTATTATAGGATATTATGTGGTTTAAGCAAGAAGCTTTATGAATTGTATGTATGTAAATTTTATGTCAAGTCCCATTTGTCACAATTAAGAATATGTAGTTTTCAGAAATGACTTTTAAATTTAAGACTTGCTGCTGATCAATGGTTATGAGAAACTTTACTTGACATTTACAGACTTTTTCTATCATATAAATTTAAGCTTGAGAAATATAACTGCTGTACATGGTTGTCAAATAACACTGTAGTACAGAGTTATACAGTATAGATTAGTTAATTGATTATTTGATTGTTAAATGTATTTACATTGGGAATTATTTATATTTTCTATGTAGATTTTAATAGCCACCACATTTATTTTAGCAAAACATTTTATTAATAAGGTTTATAAAATGTCATGTTGAACACTTAAACTATTTACATAGCTAAGAGCTATTACAGGTTGAGAGAACAAACACATTTATTTTAGTTACAGTGAATTAATACAAATCTTTATTATGTTTAGAAGAATATTTTTATGTACATGCCACATGTATTTAGGCCAGTAATCTCTAGCACAGATTCCTATGAACCTACAATAGAACCATGGGATAAACTTGTTGTTTGTTTTTTCCCTTTGAGAAACTAATTTGCATTCTGTCCAATAATTGCAACTATTTTTTTTTTTTGTTAGGGTTACAGGGAACAGAGAAGGGAGCATTTATTTAATCAGCTAAATAATTAGATGAGCATATAGAAACATTAAATCCCAAAAGTTTTTCCTCTACAATGTTGAGACCTGTTAAGAGTAGTGTCATAAGTATTTTATTCTTTCTTTAAATGTTTAAGTATGGATTTATGTAGGATGCTCATTGCCTCAATTTGGTATGCCAAAATTGAGGCTTTAGGAACAATTTTAGAAGTAGTGACAAAACTGTGTTTTTTGTTGAAATTTAATATGAAACTTCGATATCTTCAGAGATGCTTCTGTTCAGGTGTGGAAGTTGTTACCTATTATCTTGATTAAAAAAGTAAAGGTAATATTAAAAAAGTACCTAGTAAAACTCAGGGAATTTGTACTGAGCTGGATTTTGAAGTCACTTATGAAATTTTCACCTTCTTTGATAGCCCATCAAACAATTTTTTTATTTCTGAGTTTGATACATTCTGACCCATAATTCACTCAGGATATAGGATTAGACAAATACTTGATTCCTGATTAAAAAATCCCCAAAATAGTGACTTTATTTGTAAATATAAAGTGCTTGTGAATATGAAAATGGGAAATCAATAAATGAGTTTCTGGGAGTGGATCTCTATAATTTCTTTTATTCTTCATTATAATCATTGTGTGCATATCCACGATGAAATTGCTTGTGATGACCTTTATCTTTTCTCTTGAGAAGAATTGCTATTATCAGGTCTTTCTTCATGAGGAAATAAAAAGGTCAGTGCAAAACCCATCCCTTACTTCTATGCAGTGCACATTGCACTTTGGCATATTTTTATTCAATTTTATTAATAATAATGAGATGATTTTGTCAAATAAATGTTAATGTTCCAAAATAGGCATTCTAAGTGGTCTTCCCTGGTAGGTACTCCTGCTTTTTCTGCCTTTTTTCTATCCCCTCTCCTCCAAAGCTTATATTGGTGTAACTGAGATTTGACATGCTTCTCTTCCTCCTAGATCTGTCAGACTAGCAATTTTTTTCCTCCTTTCACATTGAATTGACAAACTCCTAATTCTTTTACATCTATGTTACCCCTCCCCCCCACAAAAAAAAAAGATTGTAGAGTATGTAAAAAGATTGAGAAGATTTGGTTTGGTTTGGTTTTAATCAGAGATTTTAGATTATTTGTTGTTTGGAAGGCTAGTGCAAAGAAGTGGCCAACTAAGTTGAATTGAGCTGTCACTCAAAACATGACTGAAGATTGCTTATTTGCAAGGAGAGCTCCAAGCAGGAAGCTGAGTTCATGAAATCTTAATAAATTCATAACTAGAACCGAGAATTGCCTACACCTCTGTGGATTGTTCAGTTGTCCCAGTGAATATTTTCTGTTCGGTCATTCAGGTGACTGAGAATATTTTTCCTCCCATGTTGACAGTATTTTCTTAAAATCTGAAGGGCCTCATGAAGCCCTGGAAACAGCCACTTTCATACAACAACTTCTCTGTTTGGTAAATGTACAAAACTGTGGGGTCTGAAGAGAATATTGGCTGTGACTACAGAATGGGGCAAAGGCAGGCAAACAAAGGTGCTGGAATATTTGGTACTGGAGTAAAAAAAGAAAATGAAAGAGGAAAGGTGTTCAAATATATTCAGGTCTCAGCAAGTAGAAGAGGTAAGTAAGGCAAAGCATTCTCCTAGATTTCATGAAAATTTTCATGAAAAAGGCTGCACAGTAGAGTGAGAAGATCCACTTCACAGCAACTGTGGATGACCTTGCCAAAAATGTTTAGGGTGGGTGTTTTTTT
>VXBQ01015963.1:206375-242384 GCA_013400175.1 Phainopepla nitens
AGCTGTTTTTCCTCCAGAGATGTGTTCTTTGATCACTTGTTGCTTGTTTTTTCCAGTAAAGTAGTGAGAGGCAAAAAAACACTTCCCAGCTTTTAAAAACGTGATTTTTTAATCCATTGTGCTACTGTAGTTCGTGTGGATGGCTGTATGTGTGGTAATATTGGAGAAACGTGGTGTCTTTTTCACAAATGTATTTAGAAAGAGATATGTTTTTCCCCTCAAACAGTTCTCCAAATGTACTCATTTCTCTCTGCTACTTCTCTCTGTTATTATTCTTCAGAGCAACAGTTACATGATCCAAATGTTATTCTGTTCAACACTAGAGAATAGCAGCCATAAAGTGTGTTTGCTATTTGTCCTTAGTGGGACTGGGAATTTTTTAAAATTTACTTTACCCTTTAGTTTAGCAAATGTTGTAACTCCAAAATACTTTTCTTAGAAAGGGGATGTCGTACCTGCTTTCTGGTTTTGATAAGCCAGACCATTACATATGCTAAGATTCACTGGGTGGTGCTGCAGAAAGGTTGTTTTGAGAGAGTTTTTTTCTCCTGAAAATGGCTAAGTGACATTCCAGTACTCCCATGTCTCTTCTTCTTCTCTTGCAGCAATGATCCTGAGTTAATTTACAACAAAATCTACTAACCCTTTCTGTGAGGACGATGAGGTAACTTTCCTAAGGTCTTCTCAGGAGGAGGCAGTGCTTCACTTTTAGCTGAGCTGGCTGGTTTAGTTATTCAGTTTGCTTAGACAACTGGGAGCAACAGTGATGCACAGTAGCACCTTTTAAAGATAAAAGGAGTGCAGCTGAGGGGAAAAAAAAGTGCAGGATTTCTCAGGGAATACAGGAAACCTCACATCTGGAGACTTGGCAAGATCTGGACAAAACTGAGTAATTTGAGCTAATCCTGTTCTAGAAAGTCATTAGCTTCAGCTGTCTCATACGTGAGCTATTAAAATGCACAAGCCCTTTTAAACTGCTGCAGAACAGTTTAGTGTGGAGTACCAAAAGAGGCCAGATGCTGTTTCCTAGAAACCTGATCTAACTTTCTGAGTTAGGACAGAGTGTTAGACTGAGCAATTTCCCCAGATCCCATCTCTCCCAGAGTATTTAGTTATCCTAGCTTTTTTTTACTTTGTAAAGCCAGTGCTACTTATTCAAGACCATTGAGAAGTCAGGACATTGTTAATATTAATAGCAGACTTCTGTTACTATCTATTGGTTGGGAAGAGTGGTGTGTATATTTAACCTTACTTTAGAATTTAAATAATGGTTGTTTTCAAAGAGCTAGTTAAAACTTGTGGAAAAATGTTAGTTGGAGGTCCCATCCAGTTTAGATGGTGGTATATTTGAATGAAACCTTTTGCCTCCATCTTGGAATCAGACTTGGATCACATGTGTTGGAAGAAAGTTGGGTTAGGAATTGGCATGAGTTGTCATCAACTAAAACTGAAGCATCTCAGGATGCATATTATTTTTCTTTAGGATGTATTTTTATATTGTTCATAACCCAAAGATCTCTTTGTTCTTTTGGAATACAATTCTGTATTGCCTGTTTCCCATCATATTTCTGAATGCAATTATGACCATTTAGTCAAATGCAACTTCTGCTTCTGCTGGCATATGTTGATGTCATTTTGTCTGCAATCCCAGTGTTTAGCGTGTGTTTGGGCGACCTGTTTCTGTTTGTGTTGTGGAAATTGGTTTTTTTGTGCTCAAATTTGCCATGCAGGAATATAGCTTTCTTTTGTTTGAGCTGTTGGGTGGTAACTAGCTGACCCATAGAAGTAGCAATAAAATTTCCTCTCTTCTGTCATGGTAAGAAATTCTCACATTTACAATCTCTTCTCTAGCAGCCAACTTGTTTCCCACTTCTCTCACTGTCCAGTAGGCATTTTCATTCTCAAACATGCACTCTTGTACAGTCAGGTGGAGCTTTAATAAAACAAGAGTCTGTCTCCCCCTCTCTGCTGCCCCCAAGAACTCACACCATGGCTAGACAATAGCACCTTCAGCAGCCTTTTCCGAACTGCTTCCTTGTTTACAGAGTACACCAGGCTGCTAATGGGAATGCAGGGTGAGGTGAAATGTCAAGAAGCTGTGTGTAAATCTTCCAGTAATCTGCCATGTCCCAGAGGAGCTGGGGAAAAGAGACAGATCTTTGGGAATATTGGAGGATTATCAAAGTTGGAGTTTTGCTAATTGCATTTGAAGATCTCTTAGTGCAGAAAGATCTTTCTCATATATAATGGGTGGATCTGTAGTCTAGAAGAAGATAGCAGAAATGAAAATCCCTGCCAGTATAAATACACACACACACACACCAAGGCAAGTAAGCCTACTAGATTTTCTATGGAGCTGCTTAGGCTAAAACCCTGTAAGAGTTTGGGTGAGGTGTACAGGCCTGTACAGGTGAGAATGCTGCAGAGGACCCCATCCCCAAAGCTGGGGAGCACTGACCTCAGGTAAGGCAATTTGCTGCATAAAACAGGGCATTAATACTTACTCCTTTGACCCACATGGTCACTAGCCCTCACCACAAATGCTAGCAGAAGATGTGAGTTTGGCCAAATTATATAAACAATCTTGTTCTTAAATTTTGTGCATGTATTCCTGCTTCTCTGGAAATCTTAAATGTTTATCTGAGCAAATACTCTTGTTTTTAAAAAAGCCAATTCTTTTAAAAAAATTACTTAACTGGGCTGAGTTGGTGTTCCTTACTAGAGTAATAATCCATCTGTTATGGGGGGGTGGGCCAATTCATAAAACTATAAATTCTGGAGAGAAAAGGTCTTGACTCTTTCCAATGGTAAGCATTTATTTGGGTTTGAAAGTTCGTGTTTGCATGTGTGTGGAGTCATTATTTGGCAGCAAAAAAGCAGTGGAGGAGTAATACTCTGCGTTTTAACACGCCATTATTTCTTTTTCTATTTCTTGGGCAAAACAGTGTAGACCTGTGATATTCAGTGTCAGCAGAATTCATGTGCACACCTGGTTTTTTGCATGCATCTGTCCTCCCTGCTAAGTACAATAGTAAAGACACAGTGCAGTTTTTTTAAATTGATATTTAATAATAAAAAGATTTTTTGTGGCGGGGTCTATCCTGCAAGATTTGTTCATATGCTTATAACCTTCTAACACTGCCTAGATTTCAAATTAAGAGACATGAATGTGCATTACAAGTGTATGATTGCTTGTATCATTATGAAATAGATAAAAAATTAGTTCACTGCAGTACTTTTTATCTGAACTGATCAAAACATCTTCCAGTCATGTTGCTAACAATATGTGATTGGAATAATAACTTCACTTGTTGTTGTGTTCCATGCTGCAGCCGAGAGGCATGTAAATACAAGCTGCTTATTTGCAAGAAGCTTCCAGATTTGCAATATGATTGCTATGGAAACCACACAATGAAAAGCTTATAACCATCTGTGTGGTTTGGTAGATTTTGCTGCATAGCTGAGCTGGTTTTGTTTACTGTAATCAAAGCATTTAATAGAATATATTAATGCACAAACTGGGATTATTCAAGGTGTAAACTAGCATTGTGCAATGACAATGTGTCAGAAACTAGAAGGCAATAGAATACCAAATAATAATGGCATTAAATTAGAATCTAATGTAAAAAGATGGTTAAGTAACATGTTAGTAGAGGAAACTGCTAAATTTATGCATGTTTATCATGGAGATACCACATTCCATTGGAGGAATGCACTGTTCAAGCCAAACTCTTATCCGTTTTATACTCAAGTAGTCCAATCTTTTTTTTTTCTTCTTCTCTTTAAGAAAAAGCAATTGGAAGAAAAAAAAATTAATGAATTAATGTAAAAAACCTCAGCAAGTGTAGAATTCATTGTTCATTTCTTAAATTTTATGAAGGATAGAATCATATGTGATTGGGTGATGATTTTTCTGTTTTTTCTTCAAACTGCAAATTGAATAAGTAAATTATTTTCAACAACCTTCATGGACTAACTGAAAACTACCTTTAACAAATATAGTTAGTTCCTTGTTGCATTGTCACAAGAATTTTGTAGGTTGTTTGCCATTAAGGTCTCTTAAGTACCAGCATAGTATGGAACATAATCTGTGTCTCAAGAGTTTTTAGGATCTACAGTTCTGGAAGAGTTCATTGGTTTGGTTAGTGTAGTGCAGTGTCTCATTTTGACATAGTGAGAAGGTGGAAAAGAGTATTTCCTCTCTGCAGTGATAGCAATGGTGTGAAGAAGATGTACAGAAGAGAAACTGGAACAGATTATTTTAAAGGTATGCATGACTCCTTATACACAATATCTTCAAAAAAACCAGAAGTATTTCTACTGTATTTTTAAATTAAATTTTTCCTCTTTTGACTCTATGCCATGTTGCAACACAAAGTTATGCATGTTGCATCAGGCTGCAGCTGTAATTCCCGAGGTCATTGAGGTTGCTGTGTTTAAAGGACACTGCCTGCACATAGTTACTGCTTCAGGCCATAATATCAGAAAGCATGAGTTAAGAACCACAGGTTCTTTTTAACTACCCTAAGCCAAGTCTACTACAACTGCTCCACTCTGAGCATGACTGCATTAGCAAATAGAGCAAACCATTTGCAACAGATTCATAAAGCAGAGGTTTGTGCCAATGATCTGATGTTTGTTATGTGTGTTTCAGAGGAGGTTTCCTATGGAGTCACTTCAGCCTGGTACCATGGACTGAATGCCCATTAGCAGCTGGACCATGCCCAGCATGCTTCTGGAGTGCCTCTTCCAGTCTAATTGTACCTGAAACTTTGTCCTCTCTGTGACAACTCTGTAGTGTAAAGGAGGATGAGATAAGTGGGGATGGTTGAGATCCAAACCAGTATGCAAATATGCTGAGTTTTTGCTTGAATTTGGCACCTTGTGGAATTCAAAAAGCTTTGATTCAGATGTGTTCGTATCTTCAGATATGGATCTGGTCAACTCTTGCTTCTAGGAAATAAATTTTTCAGAAGACTACATATATTCTAAGTATTTTCTGTGAAATCACAATGCAGTCTACATGTATTCAGCTGTACCTTACAAAAAAGTCTCTTCAAGCCTCTGCTGCTGCTTTACTTTAGTTGAGATACCCTCTACTGGAGTCAGTCGTCAGTGAAAACTAGTCTGATGACTATGACATGTGATAGAGTTAAAATCCATAATACATTGAACACAGCAACTGATTTAGGTTCAAACATTCAGTAACATGTAATGTCAACATCTGTTTAATGAAAGAATAATATAATAACATGTGCGTTGGATGTAGGTGTTTTTTTCTGGGAAAAGGCAGCAATTCTAGAATATGTGACTGATACTGGGGTACTACTGTCTGTGAGGGCTGTAACCATGGTAGGGAACCCACAGAATGACAGTGCCTCCTAGTGCTCTGGACAGCACAGAGGGATGCACTTTTGCCATTTATGCTCCAGTTGTGAGTTCTTAAAATAAACAGATGAGCATACTTGGAAATGTGTGACAAGTGTTAATGCCAAGTAGGAGAATACATTTGAACATCTGAATGCAGTACATAGTTTAGAGTGTTTTGTGCTTCAGAATTCTCCTGTTCTATTGCTAGAATTTTTTCTTTTCCCCCCAACATTGGCGTAAAAAATAGTTTATATTAATCTTGACCAGATTTTTAACTAGTCAAGATTCAAGAACAAAAAATCTTGCTGTCTTAGTAGGGCAAAATTTCAAAGCTCTTTGTAGAGTGAATCTTACGATGTAATTGTAATATTTGTAGGACTGGGTATAGAGGTTAGCAGCAATTATGCATACTCATTCCAACAGGTCTACTCTTGTGCTTTAAATATCTGCTTTAATGTTTGCAGGAACAGTCTTGTGGATAGATTAAATTTTTACGAGGCTAAAAAATCCTTTGAACTCTTGATATAAAATTCACTCTGTCAAAGTAAATGGGCAATTACATAAGAGTTTCACAATGAGGAACATTTTAAACACTGTGAGTGCTTTATCTGTTGTCTGTCATTAGTAAAATATCAAAATTAGTTGCTGAAATGTGTATCTTATAAAGAAGCTTGACTATCTGTATAAAATGTGATGAGTAGCATAGCCAGATAGCTTAAATTTATTAGAAGTCAAATTCATGTTTGAGAAATGGGTTTATCAATATACCGTTTCCTCATTCAGTACAGCAGCCTTGTCACTTTTGATATACTGTAAATGCTAAGAAAAATTTGTTTCTACTTCCTTAAGAATCTAAAGACAGGATTCAGCTAAAAGTTTGTTCCCCTTTTTTTACATCAGCAACAGAATTGTTGACTGGGAAATGCGAGGAGCAGATCTGGTGTCCCTGTACTGAGTGGAGTGTGGATTTACTCAAGTGAGGGTCTGGACATGAGAGAGTTCAATGTCTGTGCCAGACAGGGAGTATGGAGCACATCTTTTGAAATTGTCTGTGAGGATTGCAGAGTGTTCCAAGCCTGCTAGCCAGAAAACATACTTTAGAGCTGATCACTGCCAGGTTTTCTCTTTTCTTGTCTCCTAAACTTGCACTCAGTCATTGGATAGAGTCTGGCTTGCTTAAAACAGTGGTCAGGCACAGTGGGCAGGAGCAGTGAAGGGCATGGTGTCTGCAGTGGCTGTGTTCCCATCATGCAGGTGTTGAGCTACTGTGTCTGTAGGACAGTGTTGAAGGTAAGATGTCATCTGCCTTTGTTGCAAACTGCCCTCTGAGTTATTGCTTGGGCTAGGGATACTTTTTCACACCTTAGTTTTCTTATCTTTATCCTTTTCTGGCAAGAAACGTATGCAGCAGAAGAGGACCCTCATTCTAATTGTCTCAGAATGACTGAAAATCAGCAGAACTGCAGCTCTATATGACTGCATTCAGACCACAGTGAAAAGGGAAACAGATGTTCACAACTGAGATTTTGAAAGAAAGCTCTTGGAGTGTTTGGATGGATGGCGGAAACCATAGAAATAACAATGTTCCAACTTCTGTATAAGTGCAAATTAGTAAGCAAGGCTTACAATCTGGAAATACAGAGTGTATTTTTCAGGCTGATGTGGGCTGTAATTCCTGTCAGCTGAGGTGACCCTTCAGAATTTCATTTGCAGTTATGTGTTTTGCAGAAGAACGTCTTTCTTCAAAAGCTGAAGTGCCAAGCAATGAGAGCCAGGAGGAAGTTACCACTGTTTCAGGTAATTAAAGCTTTTCCTCTTTATTTTGTGTATACAATTTCTTTTAACTTTTATTTTCTTTTCTCTTCCATTGCTGTTTTAAAATAATGTTTTTATAGCTCTGTAAAGCTGTCTTTTTTACCCGGGTATGTGATGGCAGCAAAACTGCTTAAGCACCACTTAGGATGCATGAAAACCACTTGAGAAGGATTTATAAAGTAAGCCAATTTATACAAGGTATTCCTTCCTGAATTACTTTGTAATGACTCAATTAGCTTTCATTTCTGCACAAAGGAGATTTAGTTGCATAAATTAGCTTATCATCATTGAGGAAGTGTCACTGCTAAAGGACAGTTTATAGATACAACATGCAGTTGCTGTCAAACCTATAAGAATGTAATATAGACATCTGTGTATACTTTGTGCTTGAGCAGAACAGACTTCTGCCATTCAGAGACTAACAGGGGACAACAAGTTGCCCAAGGGACTGGCAATGTAGACGTCTCTGAAAAGGTCAACTTGACACAGGCTCTGACAATCGACCCAAAGCTCTGTCTTCTTTGATAAAAATCAGATAAACTTAAGACCACTAATTGATCTGCAGCCTGTTTAAATGTTGGCCATGCATATCTTCATTGCATATGATTACCAGAGAAAGCAAATGAATCCGGTAAGAAATGCCAGAGTCCAGTGACAGCAGCATAAAAATTGGAAAAGGACACAAATGCCCAGAAAGGCTTGAAGGATATTCTCTCAGCTTTAGCTTGGCAAAGCGCCCTTGTGCTAATTATCTCTGGGACTGGAAAAATAACTGCATGCACCATGTAAACTCACATAGCCAGGCAACTTTTCTTGATAGAAAGGTATTTCCAGTTATGCTTAAAAACAATATATTTTTGTGCTTCAAGGGCACAGACCTTTAGATAAACTATTGGTGATTTGACACAGCAAGTAGAGAAGACTCGCTTCTTATCAGACCTTACACCTTTCTGAGATCTGCTGCATTGTAACTGTGACCTGCACTGACATGCAATCTGGCTCTCCTTCCCCCGCTGTACATAATACACATAATTCTTTCAGGGCTGTCAAGGAAGGGGTGGGCAAGAAGAGTTCCTTTAGGAAGTAGCTCTGCAGTGCTCTTCCTGTTGCAACATGTGGAGAGGAAACAGAGGCCTGATTTCCTGACCCATACAGGAAAGCCAGGAACAGGTTGCTGTGAGGAGTTTTGGGTTGCTTTTCTTGGAAAGGAAACAAGAGCCAAGCCATCACATGCTGTTAGCATTGTGCTCTGCTAAAAACATGTGTAAAACAACATGACTCATTACAGCCTTAATATTTAGTACTCATTTAGACATTACTGTAATTATAAGAGTGTGTTGTCATAATGGAGCGTGGGGTCAATCCAATTATAAAGTTGCCAACAGCTTTTTTTTTCACTAATGTACCTTCCTGAAGTTCTGATTGGTCATACTCTTAAATAACCAAAAGCTTAGCATCTGCATTTTTGAAAAATTTTAATTGTTATGAGAACAGCCTTATCAGTCTTACTCTAGTATTTGTGTAATGTCATTGAAAATATCATAGCAGTTCCCCCCAGATGTCAGGTTCATTTCAAGCAATAGTTTTGTGATCTGATCTTACATAGTTCATTATTTAACACTGGAAATTTGTTTGACTTTTAGGGCTGAGTTGACATGAGCATTTCTGATAGGCATCACATCATAAATACCTGACATGACTTGAGAATATTTTATGATTTTTCTACATAAACAGCATATACATTCTTAAGTTTAATTTATTGCCTAGCTTTACTAAACCTGAACTAAGCTCACAGAAAATATTCTGTAAATTGTCTCTGAGCTCAAGTTGATTAGTGCAAAAAAATTTTTCCTTTTTTTCCCTACTCTTTTCTTGCCCTAACCTATTTCTACTTCAATTAACTTTGACTCTAGCTCTTTTTATTCTGTTGTTCTTGGTGCTGCCTCTTGCTGCTGGATAGCTTTGCATTAATTGCTAGTGACCTAATCATTTAAAAATACCAAAGCACTGAAGAGTTTCAGTTATATAATATGGCTTGCTGGATCTTTTCTGTTATGACTGTCTACCGATTCCGATTATCATTTCCAAAATCACTATTTCAGTATGTGTCTTTTTGTGTCTTTTTTTTTTTTTTCCTTTATCAGTGTAAATATGTTGATTTTAGGGTAACTAAGGAACAGAAGAAAGGAAGTGAGAAAGATTAAACTGAACATCTTGGAATAGATTGGAGTTTTAGTCTAAATAAATAAACGGCAGTTGTTTTGCCCTTATTTTGTAACTTTTCTGGCCTGTGGGATAAAGGGCAAGTAAGTTACAGGCATTTTTTAAAGTTTAGGACATCATCAGAACTAACAACTAACTGCATTCTTTAACAAGGCTTGTCTTGTTTGCTGATTCTCTCAAAACCAAGTCTAAATCAGTTGTGTAAGACACTCATTCTGGTAGCATTAATTTTGAATTTCAGCTGTACCTCCATCTTTAAGCCTTCACTATGGTAAATACTGAGCACATCATTACCAAAAGGGGCTACAGTTTGTCTTTTTCAAATGTTGTTAAGTAATCTTCAAATCTGACACTATTAACTTTTGAAAAACCTTACCAAGGTTTGAGGAACAAGTCAGAATGGCAAGCTGTTTAATATACTAGGCAGTGGACCACAGTTGTGAATGGAAAACATTCATATGTATTCCTTCATTCCACAAGGAATGTGCAAGCAAATAATAAAACTGCTGGCTCTAAATCACTACCACAGGAGGGTTTGCTAACTTACATACCATCAGTGTTAAAATGGACGACTGAGGGAAATCAGGCACAATCACATTTATCCTAATGTTTTATGCAGTGCATTTTCATATTTAGGTTGTAATTCATGCTTTTGTTTTGGTCAGTTTAGTGTTCTGTCAGGTTTGTGCTCAGAAATGGGAATTGCAAAAATCATCTCAGTGTGGGGGGTGGAAATTAAACAACCTGCAGTTAGATTGGCTTAGGCTGCAGTGGGAATGCAACTTAAATCCCTCTGAAATATGTACTATTAATCTGTTTTTCAAGTTGTGGTTTGGTTCTTCTTTTCTGTCTATTGTGGTTGTTAGAATATTATTATCATTTTTGCCCCTTGAGTAATCCATGGGCATTCCTACGTTTTAAATAGTGTAATATTTGAGATGCATGCTTGAGTGATATATTTGTCAGACTTTTTTTTTTTTTAACCTGAACTGTTCACCTTTCTTTCTTGAAGCACGTGTTGTCAGATGCCAGTATTTTTCTGTGAAATAAGCAGTCTGAGACTACTGTTAGAGAGGCTGGCAGCCATTGCCTTTTGATCTGTCAAAATAACTGAAATGTTTTCATCAATATATTGAACAAAAATATCCATCGTTCCTATAACTGTTACTGGAAAAGCAGAGATGGCAGAAGTAAACCATAAGGAATTCTTTTAGGAAGAGTACTGGAAACTATTGGATAGTAGATCATCCAGGTAGCTGTCCTGGAATGAAAAAAATATTTTATGGAGAAACAACCTAACCAAAATCCTACTCACCCATTTCTTGGGATTGGTAGTCTTAAAAAGCAGTGAGTAGGTAAAACCAAACTGCTTTCTGCCCTCAGCTACAGACTTAATGTTTTTTTATCATGCCTTATTTATATTTGTGGCCAAGTGAACATATCTTCAAAACGTAACACGCTTCAGTTTAGCAGTTATGTCATCATAGTATTTTTAAGGTGCACAACATTTTAAAGTGTTTGAGAACAAAGTGTAATTGTAAGAGTAACACTAATAAATCAATACTTTTTGAATTTGAACTGTAATGGGCACGTAAGTCCTTGATGCTAAATCCATCTGTTTTCAGGTACTACATGTGTTTAAGAAGCTTCACATCATTTCACTGCCATATAAATACCAAATTCCTTTACTCAGACCTCCTGTTTTTATTTTATACCACTCTTCAGAGGCAATAAAAGGAAATTTGTCAATGTCTTCTCAAACTGAAAGGGACCAAAGTAAGAACGAGTGGGCTTGTGTTTTGCAGAGGTTTTTGAAGCTGTTTTTCTTCATTCTACACCTGTGTTTGTAAGCACTGTGAATCATTTTATGAAGCCTTTTTCACTTCACGTGTATAAAGTCTGAATTTACATTTACAACTGTCTTTTATCTATCGGCAGTTGCCCTTACAGAGTTTGGAGAAACTTGTGCTGGTGGGCATGAGAGGGGATTTCAGATTTGAAATTAACACTTGTTGAAAGACCAGCATAGTTGTTCACAAACTTACACTGCCACTTTCTTTCCATGTTTTTTGTTTCTATGCTCCTGGTATACTGGTATATATTTTTTCTGAAAAATGTGGCTTTCTGATTTAAACAACCCTATCTTATTTTGACTTCACAAATGAGGGCACAGAGCCATGATTAGTCTTTGGTCATTATCTTCACTGTTGCAATAAGCTTCTTTTAAAATGCATCTTTCCAGTGTGTTCACATTATTAATTCAATTGCTTTCAACTTTAAAACTTAATTAAATGCTCATGATGAACATAAAAGGAGAGACATGTCTCACCCGCTGTTTTGGGTCTCTTCTGTTGCAAGTCACTTTAGTGTTAACAGGAGTTACTTCAGGCACATAAAGGTAAGAGCAGAGCTCAAAGTGGTAAAGGTCAGTGTGAAAAGTCATGATTTCTTTCAGTGATGTTCTGAAGAAGTAAAAGTCCTGATTAATGCGTTTTAAACAAAATCAATAAGCCAACTGATGAAAGATTTGAGAGGTGGGATATACCAAAATAGTTGGTTTTTTTTTTCCCTCATGTGGACTTTTGTTATCGTTTACAACACAGAGTTGGGAACTGTGATCAGTACAGTAAGAAATGACTGAGGAGAGATTCTCATTTAATATTTATTACACATTAATTTCGTGCTAACCTGTGTTACTGTTTATAATTGTCTAATGCTAAATTGGTGAATAATGATGTGAACAATAGGAAGGGCCAAAATTTGGAGGTGCAACATTTCAAACTGATTATGCCTTCATGTTGAAATGATTATGTCTCTGTATTTTAAAATAAGCAAATATCTTATTTCTGAATAATTGTGAGCTTTCAATTGTTGCTTTTTGGGGTGAGGACAAGATTTTGGGCCCTGGCAGCCAGAACGCCCCCTAGTGCTACACAGCAAGTTGTAGCTGCTAGTCACCAGTTTATGGAAAATTAAATGGTGGGTAACTGGCAAGCAGCTTTGAATTGAAGGTTGTGACTATTCAGCCTTATGACAGTATTGCCACCCAAACAAGATAGCACAGAACACAGGTTGAAATGGAGAAAGGGAAGGCAAGCTCTTGCTCATACAGAGCATATTAAAATTCAAATTTGAGTATTTTCCAAAATAGAGAAGAACACAAGTTGAATACTGCTATTCTTTTTTAGTGCAGTGCTTTCTATCTCCTGATACTTGATATTTTAGCAGGATTTTTTTGGTAATAAAATAAACCAATCATGGTTAAATTGTAAACTATAAATAATTGTGTAGAGTGCTAATGACATGCAAATGTAACTGGTCTATGTTGGAATAACCAGCAAGCCTGCAGTTCGAGGATCATATAACAAAACTAAGATGACAGCCTTGATCCAGCCAGTTCAGTGATATTTATGTTATCAGAATTAGAAGATAGCTTTCCAGTGATGTAAATTATTAGTACATATACATTCTGTCTGGTTAGTGTATACATAATGTAACCGGTCATCTTAGTGGTATTGCTTACATTCTTTTTGCATTAACTCATCGCACTCCATTCTCATGGAATTAAAAACAGGAAATAGTTTGCAGTGCAACAGAAGCACCCAGTGTATTTAACTGTGTGTGAGCGCTGTGTTTCAATAGATGTACTCAGTATTGTGAATGTATGACAAAGCATTTATTACTGTGTTATTGCCGTATTACAGAGCAAAGAGTGCTAAATAATCAATCAGTTAATGGTCTGTATGGCAGCTTGAACACAGCACATTCATTGTGCTTATGCTGTTAGAAGGATGAGTTTATGACTGTAGTGTAGTTGCACGTTTAGCCAGGGCTTAATGTCCTAAACTGGAGCTGACACAAATATTTTTGAAATGCAGCTTCAGCAACAGTTTCCAAGTTGTCCAATATTTCAGAAGGAAGAATCAAGGATTATCTCAAAGGTTCTCAGAGAAGCTATTTAATTTTGTTGGAACAGGAGAGAGAGGGGGAGTGTGTATCACAAAATACTTTAGCTTCCTTTCACTGATTGTTATTAATTATATTCTAGCAGTTTTATCAGTTTCAAGTTGGGATACATATATGGCTTGCTAGAAATATACTGGTAGAGGAAAAATAGCTGCTTTAAGTTGCAGCTTTGAAAAATGCTTTGAAAACCTGTAGCTACATGTAGTTGCAGCTTTGAAAAATGCTTTGAAAACCTGTAGTCTCTCAGTGATGCAACTTGCCAGTGAAGGGCTTGTGCATTAAACTTATTTTTCACTTGCTTTCATGGCAGGAAGGAGCTGTTTCTGAAAAGAGGAATAAGAAATGCATGCTAATAAATTGCTTGGTACTGTCTGGAGATTTAAAGAGTAACCTTAGTTATCCTCAGTCTTGGTTGTTTTATAATTAGATGCCGTTTTCTTTGCAGATAGCGAAAATACCGATTATGCCAATTTCTATCAAGGTTTGTGGGACTGCACAGGAGATGAAAGTGATGAGTTGACATTTAAACGTGGTGACGTTATCTACATTATTAGCAAGGTATGAGACACTACTCGGGCTATATGCTTGTAAAAAGAGAGCCATGGCACAAGGGCACATTCCCACAGTTCTGTGGGGGGAAATTGGCACTCCCTTTCAGATCCTTTGTCTGCAATCAGATAGCCACTGCAATTAATTATTTTGTCAAATGAACTATAATCACAATTAAAACATATCCACGTAACAGGAATTAACTTTAAAGCATGTTTATTTACTTGTTAAATCTTGGCTACCATTTGTTAACTGACTTAACAGGAGACAATGTACTTTCTGCTTGTAAAGGTTAACCTTGTAGAATTTTAACTTATCTTGTATGTTATGTTTTTTGTTTCCTGTTTTATATTTCTGACTCTGCTGATTCTGACTTTTTTGGGGATCTTGCTACAGAAGATGGTTTATTTTTTTGAACTGTACTTTCATCTTTGTATGTATATTGTTACCATTCTGAGAGCTCAGATGCCAAATTTGTTTGCTCTGACAGTTTTGGGCATTCTTTACTACATTTCTGTTTGCAAAGCAAATGAGAAATATAATTTCTCTCATCTGAATTGGCACTAAACAGTAAAGGCATGAAGTTTTATTCTGTGTTAATGTTGGTTAATTTTCAGGTTTTTCCTTGACCTCCCCAACAAAAACAAAACCTCTGTTAAAATATATATCTCATGGTCCATTGAAGACTACTTCTGAAAAATTAATCAGAGGAAATTTCTGGTTTTCCTACATATTAGAAAAAAAAAGCTGAGCTTTTAAAGTTCTCAGTGAAAAAAACCCTACTTTTAAAAATACGTGTCTATCTAATTGCCGTTCAGTGTAATTAGTACAAAAAATACTGTAGGTCACTGAAATAAACAAGTAGGTGCATGAAAGCTAAAGGCATCTGTTTGTCCTAGTTTCAAATTAAGTTTTGTCACAATTGCTTTAAATCTTGTGTGATACCTTTAACTTTATTTCTGGATAATAAATGTAACAGCTTGTGTTTTAAATAAATTTAAGATTTATGGATAGAAGGATAGTCCTATATAAAAATATAGAAGATATATTACTAATATTAATTTGACCATGTATATCTTTTGAGGTATTTCATTGTCACTTAAACTAATAACTGAATTGCATTACTGAAGGCTGAATAAGGCTTGTGGATTGGGCAAACTTTCAAGCAGTTATTCAGTACTGAAGAATTGTACTAATTTAAAATAACCACCTCTTCCCCCTCTTGCTCCCCCCAAAAAGCCCATGAGGGAATGGATTCCACTGTACGAGTTTGGCCTCTTTGTGGGTTGTGCTCTTCGGGTACATTATGGGGACTATAAAATCTTAATCTTCAGCTTGTAGGTGAAAAAAATTGTTTGCTACTCCTTCCCCAAAAGAGTGAGAAATTTAATTTAAAAAATGGAGCAGAATAGACAAACAGTAGTTTAGGCTGTCCTCTGTATATCAGCTGTCCTGTTGCCATGCCGTGATTAATCCGTAATCGGTCCTTGAGGCAGGCTTGCTGCTGCTCCAGATATATAGAGCCTCTCTCTGTGGGAGTGATTTCTACTCCAAAATACAGCCCAGGAAATTCAGCCCCGTTTCGCTTAAAGATTGTTACAGCTTTTTCAGAAAAATGAGTGTTGGCCACTATTGTCAGCTTGGAATTTAGGGTCCTTGGAGGGGAAAGTGCCAGAGAATTATCTGTCTTAACCCTCCACTTGATTCAGTTTCAAGGTCTAATCATTTATGAGCTCTTTGTCCAGTAAGTGAAAATATAACCAAAGGAAAAGTGAGCCTAACCATCCTGAAGTGGGTCAAGACTTTTCTTCTAAAATATTTCCTAATCCACTACATTAATACTTGGATTTTGTGGCAGTCGGCAGGAATCCCAGGCAATTTTTTTATTTTTTCACACCATCTAGTGGTTGAAAATGAGAGATGCAGGCCCTGACAGGGGGGTGATGTGTATGCATCCAAAATGGTGTCATAAATTCAGCTTCAGCTGAACCTAGCTGTGGCTTTATTGCCTTTCTGTCATATGTCAGCCAGGAACATTACTCTTGAAAATCACATTTTGCTGATAAGGAAGTAAGTACGGGCATAGCCATGTTATAGTAGGAAGGGTGAAGCATTAACAAAATATCGAGCATATTTGTGCAACATGTAATAGTTCTTTGTTTTACAGTGAAATATAAATGGTATAGTCTGCTCTGATGAACGTGATAAGATAGATATTCATCTCTCCCAGCAACAGTTATGCCAAAGCAGTATGTTTTTACCAGCTTTTCTCATACCTGTATAGAAATCAGGGAGAAAGCAACTATTTGTTTCCAAGAAATGAGATCATTAGTGTAACAGAAGTAATTATGAACCAGTTTAGCAAATCTGGGCATTTATAGAATTTAAATAAAGCAAGAGGAGCAATATGTTACATGTAACTTTCTAGGTAAATATCTTTTAGACAAATGAGCATGGTTTCAGTTTGGCAGTGTTTACTTCCTAAAATAGCTAAGTATTATGCAAGAATTTGTTCTAAAATGAACATCAAAACTCAGTGTTATTGCAGTGAGCATGAGCTTATACTCTGACAACAGAGATACCCATGCCTGACTAGTGCAGGTACTGTGGAAAAGCATGTTTTTCTTGTTTTAAAGGTGTATTCAAAAACTATTTAAGCTATTTTCTAAATATTTATGTCAGCTGTGGCTTTTGTGTGGCAGCAGTCCTGTGGGCTTTTACAAAAAAACCCCAAAAGCCTCACAACTTTTTTTCTAGGTTTTTCTACCAAGTTTCCTTTAAAAGTTGAGTTTTTAATCTGAGCAGAATTAACAGAACTCTCACAATACTACTTGTTAACTTTATTTAAAAATGTAGTTAACATTTCAGATTAATTGATCAAGGTATCTGTACAGATATACTCATATTATTACTATTATTTTAATTTATAATATTCTTGAATATTCAAGTGGCTTTTATCACTTATGCTATGAATGATGTAAACTTTCAGAAAGCTATATACTCTTATTCCATTTTGTAATAAAAAATATAGCTGTACTGATAAAGAGACTTGTTAATAACATTTCTTAGTTAATATTGACTGTTAGAAATGCAATACTTTGTAATCCTGCTTTTCTAAAAGGATGATTGCTCTTAACTCCTGTTCATTTATGGGCTTGCCTTTGCTTTCAAGCCCACGTGATAAATGGGAAAACAGACCATAGTATAGCAATC
Source organism: Phainopepla nitens (assembly GCA_013400175.1). NCBI lineage: Eukaryota > Metazoa > Chordata > Aves > Passeriformes > Bombycillidae > Phainopepla > Phainopepla nitens. Next base: position 223,512 of record VXBQ01015963.1, read on the forward strand.
ATTTTTATAAATCTTCCATTGCTCTACTCAAGAAATCAATTTCCAGAAACAAAGATAACTGTGGATGGAGGTAGTTCTATTTTTTTTCCTAAGTTTTGTATGCACAATTTATGCAAGTGCAATACTTGCAGTATTTGTTCATTTGCTTTAGGTGTATTTTTTGTGTTATGAAGTTCAATAGTTCAATCAACCAAATGCAAGTAGTAGTGAAAATTTACCTTGATATGTTAGGATATGTGTTGAACACCTGCTTAGTAGAATTATTGATATTTCTTAACATTAAACTAATTTAATGTACTTCTTATTTATATTTGTATTAAAATAGCAAATACTTCAAAATCAGAAATTATATCTTAAACTGGAATTCTCCTTAATTGTTATTATTTCATTGCACACCAGTGCTGCTCACTCTGGTATTTATGATTCATGGAAACCTCATCTATGACAACCTTTTGCTCGAAAATTTTTCATGGGAGTGTTAACTTGGTGCTTAGATTACCCTGTATTCAGTGGTTGTTCATCATGTGTGGCAGATTTTTGTTCTTTCAATACAATAAATGTTAAAATTTAACCTGTATTTTTTGCCTAGTAAAAAGACAAACAGAGAATCTCCATAGCTCAGATTACTGCTCATGCAATAAAGGTGCAACTTAACCACTCAACTGTTTCAGAATCACTGTGAACATTTTGTTCACTGTCTGTGTAATCTTAATAAAATGTATTTATTCAGTATTTTTTCCAAAAGATATGAAAGACATACTAAAATCCTGAGTGTTTTATTTTGTCAGGTTGTTTTCTGGCTGATCATACCGAGATCCGTAGTTTCTATTCCATGGCCATACTGCCTATGGCTCCTCTAGAATAGAGGGAGTACCAACAGGAGCAAATTTGCAGAGTGAAACACGTAGTGCTTGAGCCCTGGTGTCCATACCACGCTTTTTCAAAGCTGTTTGATGTCTGAAGAGGTCCTGGTTTTGTGGAATGAGAACGCATTAATGGTTGGAGCATGTTCAAGTGCATCTTCCATTTTAGCTTCATCTGAAATAAATGTGGTGTGTGTGCTCTGAGGCTGATGGCTCTGCAAAGGGAGCCAGTGGGGAGAAGGTGGGAGCTTTGGGAGATTCACTTCAGTGGGATGCTTCTGATCAAAACTAAAATGCAATACTCAGTGGTACATTACCCGTTTCCTGGCTTGTTTAGCTTTAATTTTTATGGGTGAGGGTGGGAGAACAATAAGTACGTGTCTAAAGACAATAGTGAAGGCCTTGAAACAGAAGGTTGGTTAGAACTAATGCAAAGTGACTCTAGCTCTGTTGGTGAGCATACTGATAATATGTAAGCATTTACCTATCAGATTAGAAAAAAAGTTGGCCACGTGTCATCTAATGGAAAATAAAATGGCCTTTCTATTGTTCCAGGGTGTTTTCTGGGGGCAGTTTTGGTTCAGAACTCAGTCTGCTTACTGTGATTTATATTGGAAATCTTTAATTGCTGTATATTTTCTCTCATGTCATTGTGGGAAATAAAACCTAATAATGCAACCATACAATAAATCTGGCGCTTATATTTTTAAAGATGACCATTTTATTGCTGTCTTAAAACAACTCTACTACCTGTGAAGAAGTCTCATTCAGTTATTTAAGACATTTGTCATTCTCTGCTTTTAGAGTAAATGCTGTTCTGTGCCAAAACTGCTCCCTGGTTGATAGTGTATCATTCAGCAATTACACCAAAGGAAGTTCTAAAACTTTTTAGCTAGTATGAATCTCCTGGATGAATTGGAGATGTTTTAAATTATTATCTTGCCAAAATTGCACCCTAGGATGTTCTTTTCTCACAAAATTTATCCCCGCTTCTGACACATATTTAGCTTGATAGTAGAGTTTACTTATTTTAACCCCAAACAAGGCTATAGATACGTTTTGCTTTTCAGTTTTAAAGTTTGCAGATTCAGCCCATAAGTTAGTATTACAGTGCCACTAGAAGAAGGAAGGAGAAAAATGTCAAATTCACATTCTTTGGTTGTGTCTTTTTTAAATACAACTCAATTTTTTTCTTCAAGGCTTTGAAACACAATGATAATTTTCAGCAACTCTTTTTTAAAACGAAACAAATAGAAAACCCACACCACAAATGTGAAAAAACATACCATATGTATTCAACAATGGAGACTAATTGCACAAGAACTAGATGTTCTCGGCTTTTGCTGAAGTCAGTAGAAGTTTATATGGTGCAAAGCATCTGGAGAATCTCATATAGGTAGAGGAACTGTTCTAAAGGTAGCAATCCTCAAGTATAAAAATTTTCTTTTTTTGTATGTCCAAGTGTCACAATTATGTTCTGTAGAGGACTAAAATCTTGGATTTAAATGGTATCTGTAGAAAACAGGGACAGCATTGCTAACTAGTGTGTTTTCCCCAAGTACAAAAGGTTTTATGATCAGTGTCTCATGAAGTCACGGGTACCTAGACATCAGTGCAGTGAAATGGGTGGGAAGGGGACAAGGAGAAGCATTTGCTCACAGTGTGTTCAGTTGAGAGCATTTAAGGAGCCTGTAAACCCTGATGGGATTTTTACCCCCTGCTATCTAGCAAGCTGTACAGAGAGTGTTTTGCCAGCATGTTAAATGTTAAATCATAACCTGTTCCTTCTTGCCCTGTGAAATTACTTCACTTTGGTTAATAAATTTCTGCTGGGGAAAAACAAATAATCCACCCTATGACAGTGGAAATGCAGAAGTAGCTTAGAAAGCATTTGGTCATTTGTTAAGGCTGTTGTTTCATATTATTTGGCATAATATATTCCACTGCCCTAGTGCTTGTCTTCTGGGGGAGGGGGTTGTGGTGGCCCCCTCCTCCCCCCTGGCCCTGCTAACATTGCCTGGTATGGCAAATGTGCTCCCTGTCACATGGCAGAGTGTGGCCGCACACTTGTGCATTCTCCTCATTGCAGGGCGGCTGGATCTGGCCCTGCCCCCCTCTCCTATCCCTCTGTTTGCCTCGGAGCAATTCATTTTGCAGTTATTGAATTTCTTTGGAGAGTTATTTTCATACAGCGAGCATCACAGCACCTCTGGATCTTGATAGCGTTTCTACATAAGGAGAAAGAAGCTTTGTGTTAGTAATTACCTAACATTGTCAGGAGCTGACTGCAGGCCTCTTTCTAGTGATAACAGAATAACCACATAATGTAGCTTTATAGCACATGATTAATAGAAAATAATTACACATCCTACAAAGGGATGCAATATTTCTTATAAATTGACTACAATGGTTTCCTGTAGATTAAAGGACTCTTCATTATTTTATCAGTCCTTCTGAAGTATAGTCGCTTGCCTATGTTAGCAGTGATATTAAGAGCTGCATGCAGTGAGGGATACCAGATGGTAAGCCCACTGGTACCTGAGATCTGAAGCTGATGCTTGCAAAAGCACAGGGCTTCCCAACTTTTTTATTCATATAAAACTGCTAACTGTATTCATGTCCTTCTGTATTTTAATCCTTATTTTCCGTGAATGTGGACTGCAGGCTTTTATGCTACACATCTTAAGCAGCAGTAATAGACATATGGACCTCACAACAGCAGTGTATTAATGAAATTATATTGTTGCAATGGAGTTGATAATTGATAACATTGATAGGAATAATACATCAATTTGGATTTTATGTGTGACTTCAAGAAAGGACTAGGGGGGCTGCTTATCTGCCTCACTAGTTAAGCACTCTTTCATGTTACTGATGATAAAAAGGAGGGGTTAGGAGTTTAAGGAGAAATGTCTGTACTTTAATCAGTTTAAAAGAGAGTGCTATCTAATTATTCTAAAACCAGAAATTAAGGTTTTATATTCTTGGTAGCCAGGTATCTGCATTATATTTTTGTTCAGACTTCTATAGACTGCAGATAGTTTAATTTGGATTCATGTTGCTCTTGAGACCCATGCAAAGAATAGTAATGTAAAGTAAAAGCTTCTGTGTTGCAATATTGTCTGTATGGTATAATGGTTGCAGTGAATCCTTAAATTAGTTTACTAGTCTGTTACATCAACATTCATTTCATCTTCTCACTTAGCTTCATGCCAGAGCAGTAAGTGGTGTATTGGTAAGTAGCAAAACCCAGAAAGTTTTCAAAACAGCAGCATGCTTTTAATTTTAATTTGAGCTATCTGAATTGTTTCTTTAAAAACAATTGTTTCTAAGTCCATGTAGTGTTGCTAAGTGGAACATTTTCAATGGATAATGTAATCCACAGGCTTTTTTTGTGCCATTTGTCATATGCAGTTTAATGACTGCTTAACTGAGCCACTTCCCTCATTTCATGTATTGTTTGTTTTTTTGGCTGATTTCTAGCAAAACTTGCTTAATCACTCTTGTCAGTCACTGTGCGAATTCCATGTAGCAGCTTAAAATCTTCTGTTGCTTGGAGAGATTTATTGCTCAGATTCCAGTAGTATACGTGAGAGCTGCTCCTTTCAGCAATTTCCCACTTCAGTCTTGAAATCTAGTTTGTATATTTAAACAGTGTATTATGAGATAAAGCATAGATTTTTTAAACAGGCTGAACTGGAAGATTATAAACCTCAGTGTCAGGGTATTGTTTCGCCTTTAAGGATTTGGGGTGTAATGTGAAGCCCCATGGGAAAGGTTATTGACTTCTATGGAGAGCAGTGTGCACTGAAGATCAGGTTCAGATACCTCTACACTTCCAAGACCAAAACCCATCCCCAGTCTGCTTTGCAGTGGAAGGGGGAAGAAGGTGGAACTATTTTTGCAGCTTTCTTGTTTGCATGTTCACATAATGAATGAAGGTTTTCCTGCTGTTTTTTTTAAGTGGATTTCCTTTAAATCACATTTATTGCAGTATTTCATGCATAGTGGGATAAAATCTTTTAAATCACCAATTCATTGTTAAGCAAAGGAAGAAAATGTTTAATTGAGGACTAGCGTTCACCCTTCCGCAATTAGAAAATACAAAACTGTGTGTGTGCCTGCATGCAAGCATTAAAAAAAAGAAAGCAAAGAAAAAAAGCAAAAAAGCCTACATGAAAGGGGGCTATCATAGTTTAGCAGAGAGAGAGCTGAGTACACTAAGCACCTCATAGGACCCCAGAGAACTCTTGACCAGGCAAAATATGCCAGCAGCAAATCATTATAGCTCGGGCTCTAATGAAACTGCATTAACCCTTAAGCTCCACTTGGCTATTTATAACCAAAAAACTTTACCTACGGTTCAAAATAGTAGCTTCATCTCAGTAGGACCAGTAGTTCAAAATCCTAGAGCTTTTTGCTCTTCTCATCAGAAGAGCAGTGTAGCAGGAAGGAGATTTTGCTTATCAGAGATATCTGTGTATTTTGTATTTTGCATATTTGTTCCAAAGTAATTTCTCTTTTACTAATCATTCAGTTTTGAGTACAGTCTCTGTTTTAATAATGCTTCATTTGTAACTCAATATGTGTGTATATGCAATTCCAACTGTTACAATTTATGGAACCGTTGTTAGTACTGATCTTAAATATCTCGTAGGAAAAAAGTAAATTATATACCACAATATACAATAATTACATATCATATTACATTATTACATATCACGTTACATATCATATTATATTATTTTATTTTTACAATAATTATATACCACAATACCACAATACTCTTACTTGGTACTGCTTTTGGAAGATATTATTTCTTTAAACTATTATAATTCATTTTGTTTCATATTTATCTCACTAAGCCTAAACGTATTTGAAACAGGAGTACATTAGTCATCTGTCAGGAATATGAGATCTGCTGTAGAATTTTCTGCAAGCCTAAAGCAATAGCAGACTTTGTCCATAGAAAGATATTATGTATTAGATATATAGTGTTCCCTTCACATTTGAGTGAAGTAGTTTTTAAAATAAGTTGATGGTAAGTTTCTTAGAGTTTAGGTTTTGATACTAAAAGAATCCCTGTTGATTTTTATGTGTCAATGTTGTGCTATTAGATTTTAGTTACAAAGACAAGGTTTTTGTATTTTTGATGAACAGAGGATAAGGAGGTCGGCTATTTTTAGTAGGTGTTAGAGAAGCATGGCCATAATTAAAACATTTTCTTGAGTAAGCCTGGCCTTTTTAAAATTTAGCTTCTGCCTTTGCCTAACTGCATGTGAATGCCTATAAAAAAAAGATAAAATGTTTTAATTTTCAGTTGAAATGATTATAACTGTATATAGGAGAAAGCATCCATAAGGAGTTGCATACAAAACTCTATTGCATTTATATCAGACTAAAGGTTAATACTGCGTATTGTTTTCAATTAGGAGTACAATAGATTTGGCTGGTGGGTAGGAGAAATGAAGGGAACCATTGGCTTGGTGCCTAAAGCCTACATAATGGAGATGTATGATATTTGAGAGGCCTGGGTAAGTACATTTTAATCCAATCTTCTGTAATGGCTTATATGTTCCCTTGTTCTCTGTTTCATAAGTATGTCTTTCCTGGAACCTTTGCAGGAGTCCTGTTAACATAAAGATTATGGCAAAATGTATTGAAGGTTCAATTAAAATAGTTTTTTTTTTGGGATTCTATATAAAATATTAAACCACAGGGTACAAAAGATGATATATTTAATAATTGTGTTCCTTTCCCAGATTTTTTTTGATAAAATTGATGTTATTTCTGTTTAGTTCTGTTACTTTAGTAATATGTATATATCTGTCTGTGCAGAAGTCTGTGGAAGGGGATAGATATTTGGACAAGGTTTGATATGCATGTTTGAGGTTTTTTGGTTAATGATGAACTTTCAACTTCCCTCTCCCTAATCAGGAGAAATCTGCACTTGAAGAGTGGTGTGCAGCTGCAGTTTACAGACCCAGCCTCTGGAAGAAGATTCTGCTGTACATGTTTTGCGGTTTCAGCGAATGTAGTCAGATCGTTGCCTTGTGTATATTCAACATTTTAAACTGCAATTGATCGTAACTTTACAGAAATGTTCTTCTTAGCCACTTTTTATACAATTGTAATGCTAGGAAATTAATAGATGGTAATTAACATATGGGACAGAAGCAGCCATATAGTGCCTATTGCTCTTTTTCAAACATGTTATCAGCACTCTATAACCTACTCTGTAGGCTTGTGTTCTCTCAGGGAATTTTGCTATCTTTTCCTGTTCTGCAGATTCCGAAAAATTGAGCAGAGCTTTGAGGGTAAACTACTACTCAATTCTTGCATGCATTAACCTTTTAATGCTCACTGTACATTTGGTGCAGTTTCATCAGAAAGTTGAGAGAAATTTATGTATAATATTTCAAGTCTTCAGGGTATTCTGTTTCCAGATGTTTTTAAGTTATGCTTTAGCCAATGATTTATTTTCCTCATATATTTAGTATTGTATTGTTAATTACTATTTTGTTGACACACAATGAAGACTCAATTCCTTTGCTGGTGTAATAAATGGGCCTGCGTGGTAATACTGCCGTGGTGCCATTCTGTCTTGGACATGGTAATTTTATGAAAATTTGTGAAAAATATATTAAACCCCACAATTTTTCCTAAGTCAGCACAAGCTAAATGGCAGGCAAAAATATTTTTGACCATGGTAGTGTGAAATATTTTACCTATACCTTACAGATACTTTTGCAGTGTCAAATCTGGATACCTTGCATTATGTGGGATTGTGATAGAGGTTATGCAACAGACATCTTCACGCTGTATGGATTAGCCACAGCTACCTGCATTCTTATGTCAAAGCCAGAACTTTGCGGCTAATCAAAAACATAGATTGAAACATTAAAAAGTACACTAAAATTCTACCACTTGTGGACAAGTGGTTGGGCAAGTCAGAGTTAATACATGACATACTCGTCTTTTGGAGATGTGCTTTACCATTGGCATGCAAGAGCAACTTTCTTGGGTCCTCCCAGACAGTTGATTTGTGCGACCCTTAATCTGCCAAGGAGGCAGGTCGGGCCAGCCTGTGGGTTGCTGAGCCTGTGCAGGCCCTCTTGTAGTTGCTTGTGCTGTTCATGCTTCAGGCGCACCCCGGGAACACTGTGGGTTAAAAGGAAACGTTAGTCTGAACTCGGAATTTGGATCCTTTCAGTAAACTAAGATGTGCCCCGTGTTAGCTGGTGGATGGTACTTGCTGCTACACTGAATTCTAACAGGCGTCAAACGGGACGGAGGTCTGTTGTAATTTTTTTAAAGAGATAGTCACTGGAATTGATTCTGTGCGTTATCAGGGAAGCATTAAAATGATAGATTATAGTCTTCAGATCTTTTACTGCTTTAATTTGTCAAGTGGTACTGGTGGATTGTGTACAGAATGTGAAGCGTTAATAGCGGGCCTGGAAACGCTCCCTCTCCCTTGTTAACATGGCAGCGCCATAAATCTGCCCACCGAAACGGCTTTTTATTAATTACGGAATTCCGAATCCCACCACCACCACGAACGTTTTAGGGAATAAACCCTGCCCCAGCTCCGGAGNAGCCCGGTCCCGTCCCTGTCCCCTGCCCCCTCCGTGCTGTCTGTCCCGCGCCGTTTCTGCCGTTCTTCCAGGAGAGGGAGTCCTTACCCAAGCGATGAGGGGCAGAGCTGCCCGGCGCGGCCTCTCCTGGGTGGTGGCAGCCGGAGACATCAAGTGGCTTTTGTCTGTAGTTCTCTTTTAGGGCTTCCCTCTTCTTGGTACTTATTGCTAGGGGAGAGGAAATAAACTGCCTCAAATTCAAAACGTGAAAGGTGTCCTGCAGCTCGCTGGTAATGGCTCAGAATAAACCAGCGATGGACCACGGAGGAATGGTTTACTTTAAATCTGTGCGAATACCATAACCTTTTTTGGACAAGAAAATCTCAGTTAATGCAACCGAAACGAAACTCGGGTAGAAGATGCTAATCGCTTAATTTTTCTTTGTTCACTTAGATTGTGCTTGCCTTTCTGTGAACGGTGAGAGAGCAGATTTTTAAAAGGTGATTGTAACTCTCGCATTGTACAGCGTTTTGCTTGATTATTTGCTGTGTTCTGGGTTTGTATGGTACTGCCATTAGATCTTATAATAATGTTCTACTCTGCAAATTTTTAAGGTTCAAATAAAGTTTAATTGTTTGCAAACTGTTATGATGCTAATAATTCAACAGCCTGCTGTGTTACTAATGAAATTACTTTGTTATGATTAATTTGGAAAATAGTGTGTTGATTGTAGTAATTAAGCACAACAAGGTGAAGTAAATGATTCTAATGCCATCTGGCCTCCAGACTGAATGAAGAAATGAAATGGGGCTGTCATTTGAATTTATTCAGAGAAGTAAGGGTAATACAAATGCTTTTTATAGCAGAGGCACCCGGATATAATCATGCCACTCTGTAGTATCTTCTCATGTGCTTCTGTATATGGATAACTGGTTCACATATTTTTGCAGCATCTCGTTAGGATATACCTCTTTGTGCATACTGCCACTAATTACATGTACTGATGGCAGTGCATGCACTGGTTCTTCTATCAGAAAGATGTATGGATAAGATTTAGAGAAGTGATATGGCTCAGCTTATCTTTTGCTCCCATATCAAGGATAAAAACTTTCTGTGACTGGAATTAAGTTGAAAGTGAGTACTAATTAAGATCCCATTCTAAATTCAAAGCTAAATGCATGAACTTCTTTCTTTTTTTCGGCTATGCAGTCTGAGTATGACACAGTATTAGAAGGAACATAAAGAATAACCCTTTAGAACCCTATCCAAAGACTGTTGAAACTGAGAAGCTATTGAATTCACTTGCTTTTGCATCAGGATCTCAGACAGCGACTCAAAACCAGGAAATACAGTTTCAAAGTGCTTTTTCACTGAATACTCTTTGTTCTCTTTCTGAAAGAGATGCAATTATTTCCATAAGCTGAACCAAACAAAAGAACAGCACTGATTTCTCTAAGCCAAATGATAGAAATCCATTTTTCTGCCTCAGGTAAAGCAAAAGGAAGTTGTGGGTGGATATTAGAATCCTGGCTTGATTTAAGTTCAGTGGGATCTATAGGGAAGCTGTAAAATATTAAAATGTGGTGAAAATACTCAGGCAGATGACAGTGGTGTGCTCTTCAGTTACATGAGCCATTTGAAGTTTCTCTCATCTCTCACTCAAGTTGATGAAAAATTTATTAGTACTTAACTGTGGGAATAAGCATATGCATGGAAACCTTATAAACAACTTTCCACTTTACATAGCACGAAGTACTTGATAAACTCTGTAAGACCTTCACTTACCAGGGTTTCTCTGAAGTTGATATTCCTCTGACAGGAGTCTGCCTAATTCCATCTTTATTTAGGAAATTTGACACTAAGCTTGGCAAAGAGTGCTCTGCCAAATCTGCATCTCTGTCTTAGAGTTCATTTCCCGCCCATTGTCTTATTGTGAGGGACCAGCACCACCAACTTCACATTTTGAACTTAAAATTATGGATTCAAGCTGGGTGTAAGCACAGGATTTGGCACTTCTGGGATGCAATCGTGACTTGACTCATCTTTCCATCCTACAGGAAGAAGTAAAGGGGGCTTAAATGGTGGCAGGATGTGCAAGTGAAAGGGATGCAGCTTTTCTTATCCAACTGTGTTGTGCTAAGGAATATATATGTTTATTTTCCCTTTAATTGTAAAGCAGATCAGGCAATCATAACAAATGAGTTGTTATATCATAGTCTTTTACAGATTTGTTTAGGAGTGATTTTGTGATGGGATCTAGACAGTTCTGTTTCTGCTGTCTGGAACTGTTGTTAGTCCAAACTATCACAGAGAAATTCATAGAAATTCAATTGCTTGGTTCAAAGCAAAGTAGAGGAGAAACCTCTGCACCTGAAAGCCATGTTAACATAAGTCAAATTTAAAATTGAAACTGCCAGCTTCCTCCCAGCTTTTTGGGAGGACAAGTCTTTTAATTAACAGGAAAAGCTTAAAAATCCGAGGTGTCATCTTGTAACAATGTGTCGGAGAATAAAGTACAACAGTGCCAGCAGTCTGAGAAGAAGAGCTGCTGGTAGATGAAGAGGCAGATAGTTTCAAATGCCACTAAAAACCAATCTATCTCTATTAATTTTCTGCTCTAGCAAACTGATATGTTGTAGCTTTTTATCCTAAAGTATCCTTGCTGTCTCACAACCCATAGAGCAAACTTCCTTTCACCCTCTATTGTAAAGCAAGTGCTACTCCATAAAGAGATTTGTTGGCTAATGAGCATTTTACAGCAAGGCTTTAAAGTTTATGCTGTGAGATGGAAAAAAAAAAAAAAAATACACATTCAGTTACAGTGGGAGGATTTATGTTGGCAGAAGAGAATCACCAGTTTGGCCACTTTCAATCTGCCATAATTGCTTCCATGTTTGTAAACAGTGGTGTGGGATTTTTAACGGCCATGGCAATAAGGACTTTAGTTTTACTCCTCATGCTACAAGACAAGTACGTAGCACCCCAGAACTGACCCCTGTGCAGAACTGCCTGGGGTAAAGGAAAAAAGTCTTGCACAGGATCATTATCACTCTTTGAAAAGCCAGCAGCATGGACGTGTGCTTTGGCAGCCTCCCACCCAAGGGCTGACATGGCCCAATGCTGCTTTTTATTAGTCAAATCTAATCGGGCCAGTGTGAGAAGAGCAGAGCGCAGACAGTCTGAGAGGCGCAGGCAACTCCGTTTGTTCACTGGTGGTCTTCACAAACTCTCAGACTTCCTTCAGTGTGGAAGGGAAAAGATGAAATCTGTAAACAGTCACATGGCACCAGGAAAGCATCTTCCTTTTCTGTTGCTCTCTTCTGAGAGGACTGCCATTCTTTCCTTATATTTAAATTAAAAGCAGTCAGGCATGAATGCACACGTGTGTGTAGGAAGGAGTGGGTTTCATTGTATCATCACTTACAATCTTGTTTCAAATCTGATTTCTCCTTTCTGATGTTGACGTGCTCATAATGGCCACTCTACCTTTACCACATAAAAAAGGTATTTCTAGCTTTAAAAAAAACTATTTACAGCTGTAGAAAGGCTCTATTCTATTAGCTCCTCTTTTGCCATTTCCCACCATTTTAGTGCATTGTGTCAGCAGTGTCTTAACAAAATCACTGTGTCTTTTATGACAGTAAATTTTACTTGCCTGTAAAATACTCCAGACTAATGTTTTGAAACTTATTTTCTTCTTATTTTTAAGCTGTTTTTGGACTTAGGGTATTATATCTCAATAGAAAGGGAAGGAGTCAATAATCTGTACATCTAGAGTTCTGTTACTTGACTAAAAAATAGGCAATCCACATTAGCAATTATGAGGACTGTTTTGGAAGGTCTCTAACCAGCTTCCTTTCCATTCATTTGTCTCTGATTCTGAGACTTACAGAGTATGCTTCTAGACTGAGACTCCCTGTTCAGCTAGTTGCTGTCCTGTGGTAGCCACCCAAGGTCACCTATAGGTCATTATTGACTTGTGACCAGAGTTGCCTCCCTCTAATGTATTTGATACTGCTTTAAAGGGAGAGCTCAGGAAACAAACATCTTCTCTCCTGAGCTTTGTAGATTTTCCAGTGACTGAAAGTTCAAAATACAGAGGCAGCATCCAGAATAATCTCTCTCACTAAGCCATTGTTTATGATTTGTATTTCTGTGAATACTCTGTCTTCACTTTAGTCCTGCATTCATTTACTTAAAAAAATTGTGAAGAGGAGAATATGTACCATGAGATACCTTCCTAAAACATCAGATTTTGACAGAATTAGGTCAAATTAATGTTTCAGGTGCAGATTATGTGAATGCTGCTTGAGAGTGTGAACTTGAATCCATTCCAGTGGTGGTCTCTGTCAGGCTTTGGTAAGCAGAGGGGAACAAAGAGCTACGTGTCTGGCCCTTAGCTGAAAACTGAGCCTTACTGATCTATGTCTGATATCATCTTAGGCCCTTCAGCTGCACTGTTGCTTCTGAGCATCTCTAATAAATTCAATGAGCTAGAAATTTATGCAGGTGTTTGTCCATCAGGTGTGGATCTGGGTTTTGAATTAAAGCCTGATCTGACAGAATGGCATACAAAAGCACGATGTGATACGTTCCCATTTGTGGGTCCTCAGACTAGCTGATGATTCCAAGAAGCGTACATGGACCACAAAGGGATTTCATCATGCCCGTTTCATTAAATGGTAATGATAATGTATTTCAGTGGAATTCTATTTTGCACATTCTGGCTGATGTAAAAGAGGCCTTCATGCAAAATATCATTGCTTAGATGTCATAACCTCTGAACATGGGCTATATATGTTAGAGTAATTCAGTCTAAAACTGACCAGGGTGACTCACAAGGATCACAGAATGGAGTGCTGAGCAGCTACTGAGGGCACATATATTTCATTTGGTAAACAGTGTTCGATTATGAATTAATTGTGATAATGCAGACAATTATTTCAATAACTTTGTCTAGTTAACAGTAACAATAGACATACTGTTTGTTAAATGTATTAACTGAAATTGCAGTAGCTATTCAGACTACATTCATCATAATACTTGGTAGTGTATGTCCTTCCCTTGTCTGTGGGCTTGTGAGTGTTCTGCTCATCCTGAGTGTTGTCATTTTTGCTGGTATTACAGAAAAAAAAAAAGAAATGTAGGCAGTTGTCAATGACACAAACATCTTCTGTCTTTTCCGCTGTCTGCTTCTTGAAAACAGTCAGTTCTGCATGTATGGTCTGAAACAAGGGATTTAGCCATGTGGCTCCCCCTTTAACTCGCCAGAAGTTCTGTAGGTAATTCTTAATTTGAGGGCACAGTATCAACTCCTCATTGACAAGAGTAAGCATTTGTCACCTAGTTCCCTTGGCTTTACTGCAACTGCTCCGGCAACTTCTTACTCGTGAGGTACATGATTTAGAATCAAGTTGTTAATATTGCAGAAAATTAATTTTTGTAATTTAAAGTATAGTGCTAACCATCAGTTAACCACCTGGATACGGGGTGACAATTTATCTATGAAGTGGTTCTTGATGTTCAAAATCACTCTGTACCCGGCACTTAACAAATAGAGGGAGTATTATGAACACAAAACGAATGGCTTTGGTGATTTTGATCTCCAGAGAAGATCTCCTTGGCATAAGATAGTTCTCGTAACCAGATGGAAGTATTTTACATCCTACTCATTTTGAACTCCCAGTTCACACCCTGATGATCTGTACATTCTGTGCTGAGGTCTGATTGATTATACCAGGATTAATTGGGTTTTACTCTTCTGAAAATGTTGCAGGTATGCCAGATGTGAGAAAAGTTGCATTTGACCCCTGTTTGTTTCATTGTCTGCTCCATTTCCACACCAAATCTGAATTGTATAGGGGCAGTTACTAGTACTGTCTTCAGGAATCATTATTATAGACAGCTGTCAGTGGCAGATGAATACTTTGGCTGTGCCTCTCCTTTCAGCCAAGGAGTAAGTCTATAATAGTGAGGATTTATCTTGTTATATGAATATACTGACACAGAATTATAACATCTGTATATAGGCCACTGACAGTCCCTGTGTCTCTTAGTATATTCTATTTTCTCTAGGCCAAATTTATTGCTCTCATAATTAAGTCCTATCCTGAGAACTTAATGGAGTTGCAGGTTCTGAAAGTAGCAGGAAATACAGCTCCTTGCCAGGAGCTTGCACAGTGTCAGTGTCTGCTCCGGTCTGCCCAGGGTGTAATTCCACCCGTTCCGAGAAAAGGGTGGGTGACAGAGGACATGGCTTTAGAAGAAACTCCAGATTAGCAATTTTTATCGTTTGTTCCATCTCATGTTAGGAATGCCTGAGTGGCCTTTTGTTCTCTGTAGGTCTTACACCCCTAGTTGCTAAATGGGATCACGTTAATCATGGATGACACCAAGAAATAACAGGCTTACATTGCTTCCAGGTAGAGGCGGATCAGGCGCAAGGTGAAGCTTTCCAGTGGTGAGGGCAGTGAAGCATTGGGGTTGGTTGCCTGGGGAGCTTCTGTGATTTCCATTTGTGGAGGATTTGGAGAACCTGCAGGGAATGAACTCACCTGCTAGGAATGACTGAACCATGGCGATTCCTGCTTTGGGGTTGAGGCATGTACTAAATCACCTCCTGAGGTCTGTTCCAGGCCAGCTTTTTGCAATTCTGTAAGTCAGCGGTGAGCCGACACCGCTCTGAAACGGCAGAATAAATACAAGCCCGATCTTATTCTTTGCCTGGAACACTAAAAGTGCTGCTGCTCTGTGGGTTTATGTGTTCCTTATCCTACTTCAACTTCACAGTCTCCAAGCAAGAACCAAGTTCACTATTTCTTACTCAGGAAGCATGTTAGTGCATAACCTCAGTCATTAACTTGGTCCCCAATTAGTATATTTTTAAAAAGGTAAAGGATTCTTTCAAGTATCATAATACCTCAAAGTATGTCCGGCTGTGACAGATCCAAACCAATTTTGAGTATATACAGTGTTACATTGATTCTAATTGAAGTGGAAAGCATTTAATTCACAGGGTTTTTTTTAAAAGCAAAATAGCTACAATTTCAGATTGTAGCCATTTATTTGCCTTTGATAGTTAATGTTCATTAACTAATTGGGTGTCTTAGGAAATAGAGAAAAAGATAAAAATAGCCTTCAGTTTTGTCTTCTGTCTCTTCTGAGAACAGAAAGGTATTTTTCCAGAGTCCACTCAAGAAAATAGAAACATTCTCATCCTTATAATAGGCTTTGGATCAGGTCCATATGTAAGGATAGTCTCCCACTACCTTTTTCTTCCCATACTCTTGAATTGAATGTATAACATATATTTAAGCCTGGCAGTATTCTTTATCTCTGTGAGAAGTCCTTTTAATTCTCTGTAAGAAAGTGTTCTGTGGTGTGGCTACCTGATTTTATTGAAACTCACATGTCAGGAAAAAAAAATTATTGCCTTCCCTGTCAAAACTGACAGTAATTACAAGGCCAAATATATTGCTGTGATTGACTTGTAAAACCAAATCTGTAATATTTCAAGTTTGTGAGTTGGCTTGTGCAGCTCTCAGGAAATATAACCCAGTATTTTCTTTGCAAGCTGACATCTCTTTATTTCTTTTATCATCTTTGTTTTTATTTGTGAGAGCAGGGAGCATACAGCATTTATATGGAATGGACTGGATGGCATTTAATGAGTCGGCTTCTGGGGAAAAGTAGCTAAACAGTAGCTAAAGGAAAGCCGGGAAGGTTTGAGCAACGGTACCTTTTATGTGCTCCTCTTTATGCATAATCTTTCAGCAATAAATACTGCATATTGATTTCTTAATTGTAATGGAAACATACTTGGACAGGAGCAACATTATAGCCTATTTGCTGCCTTAATTTTTAAAGACATTTTAAATTTTAAAATGGATACTTCACTAAATGCAGGACAGTGCTCTTAACTTGATGTCGAAGCACTTGCTCGTCAAGGCTGTGTTGCTGAGAGCTCTTTCCATTTCAGCTGCTTTTCTTTCTCTTACCTTTGTAAAACCAGAAGAATCTGTAGTTGATGTTTAGGCAAACTCAGCATGTGTAAAATTCACTCCAGATCAGACAAAATGCTTTAAACTGGTTATTGAAGAAGCCCCCAAATAGATTTCTGCAAAAAATAAGTATAAAAGTTCCACTTGTTTATTTACCTCTGAAAAAAAATCAAACACGCACTAGTTTCCAGGTTAGCAATGAACATTTTGAGGTTTTGTAATAAAAAGTGATCTTTCTTTGGCTGAAGGAAAAAAAAGGACACCTACACATCAAATAAATGTATAAACCAAATGCTGACTTAAAGACTTCTTAAAGATGGACTAACAGCACTGCCCGAAAAATAAAGTAAAAAGGGGAAATACATCTTAAATATCATGTAATCATTTAGCCGGAGTGCAAAAAGTAAATACAAATGTTGAAGCAATATATATTAACAGCCACAAAGAGACACTTGGAAGTGGCATCCACAATATCATGTATTGTTTCAAATGTACAATACCGGATTATTTCAGAACAGAAAAGATGAATTTGCCGTTACAGGAGAAAATATTCTCCATTTTACTTCATCATTTCCAGTCTGCTGGGTGTTTGGATGATAGTACTGTTGGGGTTTTAATTTTTCTTTTTTTTTCTTTTTTCTTTTTTTTTTTCTTTTGAAATTATTTATATTTTATTCTAAATCCAAACCAGTGAAGCAAAGCCTGGGAGGTAGTAATTTCTTTGACTCTTAATACGGTCTATCTTCTTAATGAGCCTACTGCACTGCCCTGAAAACAGCCCTTTACAAATAAACATACTGGAAGTGATTTAGCCACAATGTCCAGACTGTGTAAACATCTAATTATTACAATAAAATTGTCAATAAATATACATTACTGCTCCCTTTTCAAACATTAACCAACTTTCTCTTTGCTTGATAAAAAGGTATAAATTGTATTTTTATGTCTCGGCGGGTTTTGTTTTCATTACCCTGCTTGCTGCTCTCCAGACAAAAGAACGCAGACTAATGTCTGAGTTATTCCTGCATGGTGAAAACTACTACAGTTGTTTATTAACATAAAGTGCAATGTTTCCCTTCACAGCAAAATGAACTCCAAGCTTTCACAATCTGATGTTTAGTCACAGCATCTTCCCACCACCAAAAAAACGAAGCTATAAAATCTCTTATTGCAGTGGCGGGAACTGTGGGATAGGCACACCACTGAAACGCACTTATTGCAGGGAGGAGAGGACATAATGCTGCTTTAGGACTGAGAGAGAAGATAGGAACCCACAGTAATTTCCTCAAAAATATGAAGCTGTGCTTTTCAAATTATGGCGTTGACCATAAATGTGGCATCAGCTCCCCCCCCCACCTCCCCCGTACGTAGCCCCTTTTCACATTTCTTATATAACTGGAACATTAACATTAGAAAAGCAGAGCGATATTGAATCCTAATGAGGTCTGGCCTATATGCTCCGGCAGGAGAAGAATGAGGATAATTCATTTGTATGCCGCGAAGCGTTCACAACTCCGTGAGCATCCCCGTGGCTGCGGCTTGTGGTGCTGATCATCTGTTCCTACTTTAGGGGGTTTCATTGCTCTGAGCAGCATCTGAGCTGGGGAGAAAATAGTTAACCGCTTTACTGCTAGCTTTTGTTATATAATGACAATTTAATACGGTGGCTATTTTTTTGTTAACCTGCTTTAAAAAGGTCTTTCAAATGGTTAAATTAATCTTCTGATTAGCTGTGCCTGCCAGGTAAAATATAAGGAGGAAAATGATGTGGAACACAGCAGTGTAAAATGCGTTAGCCAGTCTTAGTAAACATGTCTATTTTAAATAATCAGTGTAATGACAGGCAGCCATTTGCTCGGAAAATATTTTTTTAAAATACTTTTTATTCTATTTTACTGCCTGTGATCACACTGCTTTTTTTAATCCCTTTTCTTTTTTTAAACACTGAAGATACTCAGCTGAGCGACATGTTATTTAAAAAAAGAAAACAGAAATGTTTACCAAAATCAAGGTATAAAAGATCCGTGCAAATTGCCATGTAAAATGATCTGCACAAAAAGGCATCGGGGAAGAGAGGGAAGGCTGTGCCAAACAGATGGCACACCCTGCTGTGTTTTTGATTGAAAAAGAAAGGTAACATTTGCAGCCACGTCAAAGAGACAGTGATCAGCTAAACAAATTGGTCTCCGAAGTGCACCATTGCTGGAGCAAACCCTGCTGCAGGGTACGAGCGAGGTTGTATTTCACAATAATGCCGTGTGCGCGTCGCGGCTCTCCGAAGTGAAGGGAGATGTCCCCCTTTCATCTCTCCAAGGCGAGCAAAAGCCTTTGTTGAGATACACTGCAATGTACTCTGCAAAAGCGGCAGAGAAACCCAGACAATGAACGTGGAGGGTTCTCTCTCTCTCTCTCTCTCTCTTTTTTTTTTTTTTT
>VXBQ01015963.1:245180-335180 GCA_013400175.1 Phainopepla nitens
TCCAGCCCTCGTGGAAGATGGGAGCACACTGTGAAGCAGAGTACTGAAGGATGCTCTGTGTGGTGGTTGTGTGGTAGGTCCTGTCATCACACAGATTCAGTGTACATTAACACAGCAAATAATTTCCCATATAGAAAAAGAAACTTATTTTGTTGACCTGCACTCTTTATGTGTGTCAAGTGATATGATGGTATGCCTGCCTCCCTAGCAAGGCACACAGGTTTTGGGTGTATTTTTGCACTTAGGTTCCCTAAATCCTGCACTGCTCCCTCCAGCAGCACTCAGCAGCAGCTCAGATCTTGCTTAGAGGTTTTGGGGACTGACCCACAAACCCAGGGTGGCATTAGAAGTATTTGTGCTTCTTCTGCTTACTGGGATCAATTCTTTACCCCTGGGAGAGGCAGCACAGGATTGGCATGGTGGTTGCTCAAGGTGCTGCCACTAAACTGAGGACCCCTGAGTGACTCAGTTGCTGGTGGCACAGGCACTCCAGTGCTTTGATGAGTCAGACTGGCCGACACCTTGGAGAGCACGCCTGAATCTTTGATTTGCCCCTTGCAGGTGGAGCTTCAAAGGCAAATAGGCATTTCTGGAAAAATTGGTCACTGACTCAGAAAAAGCCTTTTTCTTTCCTTTTTTTTCCTTTTTTTTTTCTTTTTTTTACTTTCTTCAGGTGAGGAGATGAGTTTTACAAAAAATTTGCTCAGACTTCTGCTGAGCATTCCAAAATTCTCTCGACAGCTTCAGAAGTGGCACTGAAGCAAACACCTGTTGCAGTCAGGGGTTTGTGTGACACTCCCCGCCTCAATTCATGACCTTTGAGGATGAACTGTAAAGACTATAGTGCTTTGGGAGAGGAGGAGGAAGAAATATCAAAAGGGATTTCTTATGCTGTCCTTGGGCTTAAGCAACGTTGCTGGTAAGCCAAGTGTTATTTTTTTCATACTGGATGGCTGGAGACCAAGGAATTGTGATGACCTCAGTGATCTGGTGTGGTTTGTGGCCGCAAGGTCTGCGGGGTGGTGGCAGCCTGCCAGCTCCCTGCAGATCACTTGCAGGCTGCTGTTTCTGACCCGTGTTTGTTATTGCGAAAGAGTGACACTGCCTATAACTCATCCCTAAGTCTCCCCTCGTGGGCGTTGGAAGAGCAGCGGGTACGTACTCGCGCACACCAAGGCGGTCCCCCCGGGCGCGTGCCCACCTGGGCCACCTGCAACGGGCTTGTCACCGCCTGGGCGCGCCTCGGCCTGATGGACAATAATGAGGCCTCAGCTGCCTTCTGACGCAGAAATGCACGCCACCACGGCACGGCCATCTCTGCCTCCGCCGTGGTGCCTCTGAAACGCTATCGATTCCACGCCTGCGCGTTTTCGAAAGGTCACGGCAATAAATCCGCCTGAATTGTGCTAAGTGAAAATAGTTTGCGGAGGTAATACGGTTCCTGCTCGCTTCCAGAGTAAACAAAAGCCGGTGTTTTTTGTTGGTGGTTTTAGCATATTTTAATTACATCTGTTTGCCTCGCTCTCACATCATATCAATGAATTCTTTGTGAAGTTGTAGGGAAGTGACCTTCAACATTATATGACTCTTGGTTCTGTGCAGAGATATTTTATTTTTCTATTATGTAACATGTGCTGGAAGCACTTATCATAATATGGTGCTCACATTAAAAATTAAAAGCATAAGATTAAAAATTACCTTTTTCCTCTAGTCCTGTCATATAAATGTCCATTTTAATAAGACAAACATATCTACAACTCTATGACTGTGGTATTAAATGTGCTTACTTTTTGTAAAATATCATTTTAGTTGCACAAACAGTCTTCCCTGGTCTGACTGGGAACAGATTGTACCCAACAATTCGTTTGACTAACAGGCTATATAATGCAATGAGTTAACTTATTAGAATACGTAACTACTGCAGCCCAAGTGCCCTAGAAAGATGACAGAAAGCTATGGATGCTATGGCGTAAATTATTTCAATAGCTATACTCCAATTAGTGGCTTTGTATTCTGTCTGGTTTATGGGACTTAAAACCAGGGCTAAACTCAAATAGGAGAAAGAGAAGGTTAGATTTTGTGCATGGAGCCTTCCCTATCTTATTATAGTGTTTTTTATTCCCATACTTCTTTTTTTTAAAATTATTTTACTCTGTCAATCATATGTACATCAAGAGAGGTCTTAGATTTTCTATCAACATCCTTTATTTTAAAGATTTTTTTATGCCTCCACATGGATCCGCTGAAGGATAGATCTGAATGCTACTGCCCTACAGCCTGGGTTTTACCAGGGAGATGTCCTCTGAATGAGAGTACATGGCAAAAGATTTTCCCCCAAATCATCTTTAGCATTAATGGTAAGTGACATATGCAGAGATGGAAGCTTAAATGTACTATGTTCCCATGTGCATCTACTCAGTCCCACTACAGTTGCCATAATTCACTCCAGAATTGAT
This sequence comes from Phainopepla nitens, assembly GCA_013400175.1. Lineage (NCBI taxonomy): Eukaryota > Metazoa > Chordata > Aves > Passeriformes > Bombycillidae > Phainopepla > Phainopepla nitens. The sequence goes on from VXBQ01015963.1 coordinate 247,637, forward strand.
TGTTAATTTACTTTAATACACATGTCTGGACCTGATAAATAGTGAGAAAGTAGGTATGTGATAGGCTATCCAACCTTCTTCATATAGATGAAGAAATACTACAGAACTGAAATCCACTTCTGCTCCCTGAACACAATGCTGTATTCTGTTTTTCTTTTCATGGTGTTGTAAATTTGTCAGCCTAATGGGACACTTGGTAAGATGTTTTCCTTTTAAAGTGCTTAATGGAAGTAAGTATTACATTGATCCAAAATCTAGTCTACCATTTCATATAGTGGGATCTGGAATTGTGTAGTTAGCTGCGTGGAAGTTAAGTGGTCTTTCTCTCTGTTTTAGACCGAATTTTGCCAACCTGATACTCAGCCTACTGTTTATATGTGGAATAAAATCAGTATGCATTTTGGCTACCAAATTCCAAGGTCATATTGTATTTTCATACAGTGTAAACACAAGGGGACGTGGAAAGTAGGCAGAACACACAGCCAAACTTTTATCTTCTTTCTCTCTTTCCCTGAAGTGGAAGGGCTGTGGCAGTGGGGATGAAATAGCTGCACTAGGATAGACCCAATGGCTCTCAGGCCAGTAACATGTTTTTTGACAAGTGAGATGTTGACAGAATGAGATCCATGCACATATCCAGTGATTCTTCCCTAAAATATTCCCTGGCAGTCACTAATTTTCAGGTCAAGTGCTTCTTAAGCAGAAGCGATGACTCTATATTTAGTACCACTGATGGATTTTTCTTCCCTGGAAGGATAAAGTGAACTCAGTTACTCAGTATGATGGGTGGGAAACTTTGGAAGCAGTTCACACTGTGAACATTCACGATCAATCTTATGAGATCTTGAATGTTGGAGGTTTGAGTCAAACAAGGCTGATACTAGGTTTGATTTGGCCACAGAACAACAGTGAGAAAAAATTGTGTTTAAAGGCCAAGAGCCAGATGGGTACCAAAATGCCCAGTCAGTAAATACCCTTCTCTGAGAGAAATGTGGAAATGGTGAGGTGCATTTTTCAGACTATGAAATATGTCTTTTCTGAACTGAATTGTGATGTGACAAACATCTGCCTTGCATATAAACCTGGTTATGACATCCGGTTGGCATTTTTGCTTCTGCTTAATTAAGGGTTAGCCCTGATTTCTCCAGCCTCGCTGTGCTGTTTAGGAAAAGTAACATTTTCTCTAGAAATGTTTAAAGCAATAAAACTGAAATACTCTGGGAAATGCTGAGTTAGGGGACAATGGCACAAGATGAAGGCTTGGAAAATAGTAAACTTGAGGACCTTGCAAGGCACCCATAAAACACCCTCCACAGAACAAACTCCCTGAGGGTGCAGAGAGTCACAGGAATCCCCCTGAATAATAAGATGCTTTTAAAAAGCTTTCTGTTACCCCATGTGGTCATGTCCCAGCTACCAGCCCAGGATGGACAGTGTAGAGCTCAGACAAGGCACCCACAGCCCTGAACACATATTGATTTATGCTGCTGCAGCTCAGTGCTTATAGCCTAGGCTTTTCCCTGTCCCTTTGGGTTACATCCAGGTACTAGGTTTCCTCTGAGAAGAATTGCATTTATTCCAACAAAAGCTATCCATCTGTGACATTGTTTATAATGGGGAGAAAAAGTCAACATCAGAAATCTTTCCTGTACCATATATTACCTTTGAGATTTATCACAGCTTGGATTTCTCTGAGGGTTGACAGCGCGATGACAGAATAAGCTGTACTTTTTGTTGTTGTTGTTGGTTTTGTTTGTTTTTTATTGGCTCCCTGTGTATGGAAAGGCTCTATAAAAAATAATCACTGATGTAGGCCAGTACAATAATTAAAGACACTTAACCTGCTTGCTATAGCCATCTTTTGAAGTGGTGTTTTCCTCCCTGGTTAATAGAGAGGCACTGGTGCTGCTGGAAGAAAGAAGTCAGAAGTTTAGAGCATGTTGGTTGTGTACTTAGTGAACTTCTGCTGCAGGGAAATGTCAAGGTCAGAACATGATTGAAGAACCTTCTTCGTCTCTTGAAGTCACTGTTCCTGTATGATATTGTTTTCCACTGTAGAAGGTTCTCTTAAAAATGAGGTTGAGATCCCTAAAGAAATTGCTTCAATCAGCAACAGTGCTTAATGACTGTTAATGGGAAGTGAAGATAGGATAGTAAGTGTTACTTTGATTAATAAGAGAACTGCAGAGAATTTAAATTGTGCCACTGATGGATTATTTTCTTCAAGCTTGATAAGCGCTTCTCATTTGTTCTTAAATTTGGTCAATACTGTTAAAGACAGCAAAATGAAGTATAATTAATTCTATTACTGCTACTCAGACCCAGAGTTACTGGGAAACAGATTGCGATGCAGACAACAATGTTAAGTAACACTTTTGACAGGTTTATCATAGAGGACCTGTCAGCCCTCAAAAGTAAGGAACATTTTCTCCTCCATGGTTAGAAACTGTCCAGCACCAGCTGCCTTTCTTAGTGTGTGTCAGTAGACTTGACTCGGCCACAGAAACATTTGGAGGAAAGAAAGCAGATGATTCTGAAGTACACAGACAAAGCAAACAGCTTCAGCTACCCCCTCACCTGATAAATGGGGGTGATGTTGTTGGATTTTGGGTGTACCACTATAGGTACTGAGTTTGCTGTTGTAGCACTTACAAAAGTAGCTGGGATTTTTTGAGTTCAGTACTGCAGTATTAAGCCCTGTGAAAATTTAAGATATTAGAAGACTTTGGAGAGAAGGGTGAGATGAGTTTTTTCCATTCCAGGATAATATAACATTATAACCCTGTGTCTTTTGAAATTAACCCCTCCATACACTATCCAGTGACTGAGACATTATCCCAATACTATTTTCCCAAAGATACTTCCTGTTCCATAGTCATGTATGTTTCTTACCAGTCTTGAAGTCCAGCATGGACTCATATGGCTAGTTTAATAAATAATGGCATTATAGCAGCACCTAAACACTACAGCTAGGCCCTAGTTATGTTAGAGATTGGCAAACATTATAGTCTTCTCTCAGAAAAGCTCTCACATATGAACTGAAGGGAAGCTTTCCTTCCCTGGGAGCAGCGAGTCACTGAGATCTGCAGAGGTCTCTCTCTGGTCACATGCTTCGGTGCATCTCTTAGCACAGTGGGATGTGATCCTACTGAGGCTGGAAAACCTTTTATGAGAATGTGGCGTGGAATTTGTGCTGGTGTTCATTTAAGTTATCATTAAGCAGGATACCTATTTGCATGATACAATAAGCAGGGAAAATATACTGAGAAAGGCAGCTTATTCAGAGATCTTTGTGTCAGTTCTGAAATCGGGTTTTAGCAAAAGGTGATCAGCAGCTCATCCATTCCGCCAGTCGCAGAAGAAATCAGGGCTATGTGCAAAGGAATAGGGAAAATGTTCCCTGCTTTCATTAGCAGTAGCTGCAATTACCGCTTAATTTAACAGACTCTGCCTACTTCAAAGTCCATGCTTCTCCAATCCTGACTGCAGAAAGTCATTGTGTGAGTTATTTCAAATTAATTTGAGACCAGAATGTGTTGGCTAATAGTATAGTTATAAAATCAGTGAAGGTCTAATTCTGTTATTAAAAATGTAAAGCTTATGTATTATGAATAAAGAGTTCATTCTCTTCCAAGGATATTCCATAAACATAATTTCTAAAAGTATTGCAAACACAGAAAATGTATTTCAGGCATGAATTTAGGGGCAATGGTCTGTACGCTGGAGTGAAAAAGTACATTAAAAGCCTAGGGTGGAAGGTCATGTTTAAAACTTAGAAGCAGAGAACAAAAACCAGTGACAATTCCTTTGCCTCTGAAAGCCCCTGTTTATAGCTCTGCTGACATTTTGTGCAGCAAACGGAGCAACTGGAACATCTTTCATTCACTTGACTTGTTTGCAAATGCTTGAGGGTGGCTCACAGGGAATGTGGTGGCCTGACTGAATCATTCCTTCATTGATACTTTTTCCGCAGATAACCAGGCTAAACATTGACCCTAACAACCAGGTGCCCTTTATTTCTACAGGGAAGAATGTCAAGGGTGTCATAATCCTGGCGAGTAAGGTGACAGCACCCAGCATATAAAAAATAGCTGTGTCAGAGCACGGATGGTCTTTGTTCTTAAGGCAGCTGCAGAGTGGTGTGTGTGTATCCAGTGCACACAACGCACTGCACACATTTTAAGGAGAACACAATTAGTTCCAACCAGAAGCCTTGTGCATCATTCCTCTTTTTTTTACAGAGGACCATTTGTCTAGATGGGCCAGCAAGTTTTTGAAAGATAACAGCTGGCATCGTATATTGCCTCTAATGCACCAAAGACAAAGAAACTTTAAATTTTGTGTATAATCTGTTGAACTAGCCAGTGATTTGAGGCCAAATAAACCTTTATCCTTTCCAAATTTTTCTGTTATTCTATTTTAGTACCTGTCATCTTGATACAAATCCCCACATGTGCCTATAAGTTCGTGTATATGTTTGTTGCCGCTGTTTTGTTTTAGAGCACAATGGAAATGAAGCTGGATAACTTGTTTGCAAAGTTGATTCATGGTGGAAGACAGGTAGGTAGGTCTTATATTCTCCTTTACAAAAACTGTCCTCCAGAATTAAGGGAGGATATTTGAAGGATTGTGGTGCTGTAAATGTACTTTTCTGAAGGTACTTTAATAGTGTCTGGTTTGTCATAAGCTAAGCTAAAGCTTTGATAATGAAAGAGAGCCTCACATGTAGAGAAAGCCCTGATTAAGTGAGGAGTACTGTTTGTTACAGTTATGTGGGTACTTGACTATCATATAAGTTTATTAAATCATATAAAATTTCAATTTACACCACAGTATTCTATGAAATAGGGAGCACACAAAGCTAATAAGTATGCCATTTTCTTTCATGTATGAATTGTGTTGTTGGTTGTGTTAAAGCTGCCATTTTTGGAAGCAAGATTATTTATGCTAGAATAGTAATTTCCTGTCTCACAGTTAAATTTTGTGGAAGTTAATTATAGATTGAAATAAAATGAATGTGGTATAAAAGCTAGTAAAATGCCAATATAGTGTTATATATTTTGAGATGGAGAGGATATATGCATGTCTTTATATAGTACAGGCAGGTATACTCATATTTGAGTCCCTGTTCATTGTGAACATAATTTTTTGAAACAGAGTGACACTGTCCTGATCCAGTGTGTCTGGGCTTTGTTCTTTTGCAGGGAGGTGAAATTACTTGGTTTTAAGCCTTGTTTTCCATCACCCTTCTAATTTGCATAATGGATTATAGTGGATTCCATAAACTTTGCAAAGTCAAGATGAAAAGTAATTTTTCCCACTAGTATCAAATCTTAGTATTTGTACTTTTCTAAGTGTTTTCAGTTAAATGAGGTTGATGGTATCCCAGTTTATTTTCTGTTGTTTCACCCTACCTATTCTTTAACAGATCATAACTTATTTCTTCTTAGCATAGCAGAAAACACTCAAGACATGCCTGAAGCTTGTGCTACTATAACTGGATTACAAAATGCTCAGTGGCCTATTTTTTTTTTGGTGGAGTTTTACTTCTACAGTTTGCATCCTGAGGAAGAAAATACCTTTATTTCTTCTTTGCCAGGTGACCAATCTGAGTTTTAACTTTTCCTTTCTTCTCCTTCCTGGCTTCTATTGTCATTGTATTTTACCATCGTACTCAAGACTTGGCAGGAACATCCCATTAGTACAGTGAGTGAGGTGAGTGGTACTGCTCTTCAAATGCATAGTCAAGAACTAGGAAAGGAGTAAAGAATCCTCTCTTGGGTAAAAATGAGTTAAAATAAGCAGAGAAGGTGACAGTTCATGAAAGGCGTGTTTGGAAACGTTGTTTTGAGGTTGGGGAAAGCTGGACTGGACTTGGATGGAGGAAGGGATTGTCAGCAGTCTTGGACATGATTTTCTTTACTTCAATTGCTTTCAGTGGAGTTCTGGCATCTGTTGGGTTGGAGCTCTGGCCCCACATAGGATGACAGAGAAGAGAAATCTATGAAGAAAATATGGTCAAAATTTCAAGAGCAGTTGGGTGGTTTTGCTGTCACACTGTCTGAATTCAGCAGGTGGAAGAAACTACAGAGCAGCAGAAGTTTTTCTCCCTGTTCTGTTGTCCCATGTGTTCAGCCCTCTCCTGCTGGTCCTTTCCTTTGCCTTGTTCTGGTAACGCCATCACTTACTTGTAGGGAAACTGGGACTCTGTGTCACAGCTCCTCAAGATTTTACAGCCCCCTAAGTCCTGCAGACATCCAGAGTACAAATTATCATGGTGATCACCAGGAAGCAAACTGAAGAGGGAAGAGAAATCGTTTTGATGTTGCATAGTCACTCCTGGCTGGAGAGATAATTTTCTTGCTGCTTTATTGCCAGTCCTGCCCTCGGCTGTGTGTCATCCTCACAGGCACGCTGTAAGGCACTCAAAACCTTGTAGCGCTTTTAAACTGGTTGAGGGTGTGGTGGAACGGCTTGGGATACATCACACACCTTCCAAAGGGCTTTAGCCTGTTGTTCATGGCTTGTGCTTCATGAAGAACATCTCTTTCTGTGTAACCTGACCACCATTTTGGAGCAGGCTTGAGAATGTTATCACAATTGGCTTGCTAGGTGAAAGGCTTTTCTATTTAGCTTTTAATAGAGCAAAAGTGACTCTAAATTTGTTAATATTCTTTAGGTTATATAGGACAAATTACAGATAAGTGAATAAGTAATGAAATTTGTAATGAGAATTTCTCAAGTACGAAATGTTGGCACAAATTAATTGTGGGATTTTACAGCTATTATAGTTTATATCATAAATGCAAAAATGACTAGGGCTTTTTAATTACAGCAGGAACACACTAAATTTTTATGGAGTGCCATTTTGTTAAAGAGGTACTTTAAGCATTAAGAGCAAATGCTATCCGTAACAGTGAGCCCAGATATCTGTGCCACATCAAATAAATATGTTATTGCGATGAAATTGCTCCTCAGATACTGTAACTGACACAAAGACTAATGAGAAGTCTCTTTGCACACCTCCAGTTTACCATGCCTTGTTCTGCTGGTCATTCTTTTTCTGAATTACTGTGTGTTTGCAAAGGGTCAGAGCAAATCCCTTGGAAAAATATACAAGGCTTTTTAAGGTACCCTTCAAAGCAGCTCTGTGAATAGCAAAATGTTGGTGTCTCAGTAGAAGTTAATATTATTGTGGAGGGGAGGAGGGAGGATGGTTGGATGCTAATTCTTATTAAATATTTGATGTGCAGAGAAATCTAATACAGTGGAAACTCAAAGAAATCTCATTACTTGGTGGAATACATTGCATACTAAGATAGAGATGACTCAGACTCGAAAACTAGCAGGCAGATTTAGAAAGGAAGCACATCTGAAGCAATGTACTGCTGTTCTTTTCCATTTAAATAAGAAATCTACATATCGTCTGCTACCTTGCTTATCTAGACCATTCTCAGAGCCAAGAATATGTTTTTAATATGTCATTGCATGCTATATTCCTCCCTGGTGATGTTTGAAGCTTTCCCACTCCTCTTTTTGCACTGCTGCTCTCACAGCTGGCTGGCTGGACAGCAGTAGGTGCCACAGATACTCCTCTGCTTGCACGTAGCTCCGAGGGTCCCCCTGAGCCTCTCCTTCCCCAGCCAATAAATATGTTCCACTCTGAGGCTGATGGTTTTGCTTAAGCACGTGAGACTGCAAACTCACATCCTTTTTCAGTGCCTCTTCAAACACACACCGTGTCACAGACTGCTTCCCCAGTTAAGGTCTCTAATCCATCACTCACAATTCCTTAAGGGGATTAATTAATTTTAAAAATGGTTGTGTTTCTAGGTATGCTAAACGTCCTCCCTCAAGGACAAATGCTCATCTCTTCGTTTGCACATCTCTCTTGATTTGTGCTATTGGAGTGGCCGGTATTATGCCTTGTATTATACGATCCCAAACCCATGCTTGGGAGGAATTGTAAATGAACTGATCATTAGAGAGCTTGCTCATAAGTAGCTGGTACCCTTTTCCTGAAGGTGAGGCTCACTGGAGTGGACGTGGCATGCAAATATGCCGCTGTCGCATTCAGAGGTGGGTAGGAAAGTTTGAGAAAACATGCTCTGACAAGGCACTGAGCTGGCACTTGAGAGTGCTGGATTTCACCTTCAACTCTGGCACTGCTTGGACTAACGTGCCCTTTTTGACCTCACAACTCGTTTCATTACCTGCAGGTTTTTAATGGGATTTGCTTTGTCATCCGCATCCCAAAACTGTGATAGAAACTCAGAAATGACTGGCTGTCAGTGTGCTCCTGTCCCTGAGACATGTTCAGAAGGAAGTTTTCTCCCATGTCTGGACAACCACACTGCTCCCTCAGTGCTTTCTGATTGCAGGCTGGCAGCTCCTATCTGCAGCTGGAAAACATTTCCTTTGACAGATCAAGGCTTAGACCTGAGTTTTTACTCAAGCTTCTGTCTTCTAGACTGAGAAATCTATCACCAAGAAAGTACAAACAAGTCTCTCTTTTGCATTTGAATGCTTCAGCATCCCATTGGGATGGGAAGCTGAGATAAATTTATACCAGTTTAACTTGGAGAAAACAGGGCAAGAAAATCTGCCCTGGGAAAAAGAGATGAACATCTGTGTTCTGAGCCTCACAGAGCTGCAGGGATCTCTGTATGGTCACTTCTGACAGAGAGGGGTATTCCTATGCCCCTAGGATTGCTAGCACATCCAATCACCCAGATGTTCATCAGTCATCTACTGGTGCTCTAGCCTGACCAGTTGCACTAGACCTGCACAGCCAGATTCCAGCTGATCCTTGTCCTACCCCCCCTTTCTGTGAATTGTGCAGGAGCTACAGTTTCTGTTGACTCCCCCATTCAATTTCCACAATGTGGCTTGGATAAATGCTGCCTGTTCCATTTCTCCTGCCTTATCATCTCATTGCTGTGTTCTTCTTTCAACACCTTGTGAAAAACTCTCAAACTTGCTTGTTTTGTGCTTGTGAAAACAACTCAAGATTATTTAATTCTCACTCCTAAAGTTATTTGTCTGGAAGGTTTTTTCATCAATATGTCATTGTTTCCCTAACTGAATTTCCTGTAACCATTCCTCACCTTCTCTCTTTGTTCCCGATTCCTTAATTACAAAAAAACCAAAAACCAAAAAACAAACAAACAAACAAACTAAATCCCATCAAGTGTTGTAAAGAAGGGATGGGGTGTACAGAACAGCTGAGGTTGCTGGAGGGATGACCAGTGCCTCTGACTGAATGTGGTCTGGGCTGGCTGTACTGGGCAGCCAGGCAGGTTGTTGTACCTGCTTCAAATACATCCAATGAAACATCTCTCCTCTGCTCTTTTCTGCAGTGTGAGACATGTGATATGACAATACAATAAGATCCTGCAACCACAGGGCTAGGATTAATCTAGCTAAGATAAAGAAGCTAAGCAATAGGAGAACAACTAAACAAAAGTCACACCAGGATTACGTTTGTGTATGTACTTACCATTGCTGGAAAAATGTACCTCATCAGACAACTCCTGATGGATTTTGCTCCTCTCCATATGGGTACAAGAAAAAAATACATGTTCTTGCAAATTACATTAAAATAGGAAGAAGAGATGTTTGCTGAAATGCTCTCATTGTAAATGGAGGGCTTTATGTTTACACAAAAACCACTCTTGGAAAAAAGTAATTTTGCTAATGAGATATTCCTGTATCTCATGGGGAGCTTTTCATTGCTAAGGCACTGTTTCAGATCCAGCACAGAGCTATAATAAAATGCAATAGCAGCTATCTCAAAGGAGTTCATGGCTGAGCTAGCTCTCCAGTAGCAGAGTCTGTGCAGCACACCCACCACATAAGGCGACAGGGATGCACAGTGTCAAAATGACCAGTGGTGCTGCATGAGCAGCTCAAGTCACGAGAAGTGAGACCTCAGTGGTCAGCAACAGAAGTTAGGCGCTGTTACTGAAAGTCCAGGGTGTTGTGCATGTATCTCTGCTTTTGTATGTGAAGTAGCTACCAGACTCACTGCTAATGAAGGAGCTGACACATCCCAGAGGCCTGTAATTGCCAATAGATTTTCCTCAGGAATTGTCGGATCACCCAGCTAGTTATAACAGTCTAGATGGCCTACCAAGTACCAGAGCCATCAGAGGGACAGATGATGGCTCTGCTGACTTGCCGATGTGTTATGAAGTACGTGAGAGGTTTTTAGTACAGCAATCCTAATCTCAAACTGACTTGGTTTCCTTACTTTGGCTACCCTTGCAAACACAAAGCCTGGAAACTTTAACCATACTGATCCCTTTCCCTGGCCAACCTTGGCTGGCCACATCAGAGAAGTTAAGGACCAAGTAGGTTTGGCCATTTAGCAGCTGAGTTCCAGGACAGGCTTCCAGTATATGGAGAAGAGAAACATTTGTTCTACTGCTGCCTTGCTGAGCTGTTCTGTGGAGAACCCTCTCAACACAGCTGCTGGTGTCTTTCATAGGTACCAATTAAATTTTTATATGATGTTTTATAACCATAAATATACTCTACAGACTTGAACATAATTCCTCTGCTACTTTAACTGCTTTTCAAAGCCCTTTTCAGCAGGCTTATCTTTGTTTTGCTTGTGCTGATTAAAAGGGAAGATATATTTTTAATAGAGTAAGTAGTACCAGAGAGCACACTTCACATAAAAGAAAGAGAAATGCAGTCAAACCATTGTTATTCAAGTTGAGTCAAAGACATTGAATTAATTCAGCTAACCGAGGTTTCAAATAATTAATGGGATTTTCAGGCTACTGAATACATCAGGGACTCTGAGTTTGTTCTGGGCAAACAAAATTTTTAATGATCAAACCTCTGGTTGCAGGTAAGAAAACAGCAAGTGAGAAGATCCTGTGCAAAAATATTAGGAAGCTAAAATTCAGAATTTTAAATTCAAGACTTCTCTAGAATTGTTTCTGAGACTCAATGGACCAAAAATAGCCTGGAAGCAGTCAAAAAAGCTCAGTGACATCCATGTGGGCAGACCTCATCCTGAATCTACCAGCATGACTGAATAGTTCCACAGAGATGCTGGTTTCTTGTAAAGACTGTTCCACTTTTTTCTTTCTCTCTCTTTTTTTTTTTTTCCCTATGCAGCTTATTCCTCTCTCTGGACTGTTTTTTTCCCCACAAATAACCCTTAATTGTTTGTTTTCCCTGCAAACAGTGAGAAGAGAGCCATATTGCACTATAAAAGTAATGTCATGTGGATTCCCATCTCATCAACTCTCCATGACTTCTGAGTCATGCCTGGGTAGTTTTCAAGTGCGACTACAAAATTACAAGACATTTCACAGAAGTCCTGATGATTTATTGGAAAGAGGGTGCACTTTTCCATACAATATAGGCACTCTCTATGATTAAGGGATTTTTCGGGGGATCTCTACTCATTGCTAGAGATGAGAGATCTGAAGCTGATCATGACTACCAAGGAGGCCACAGACCTGATGCATTGTTTTGGGAAGGGTATAGGATCACCTTTTGCCAGTCCATCAGTGGAGGGTGGTCACAACAACTTACCAAGAGACCACAGTGGCCTGGAAAAGCAAAGATGGTTGTGACAGTAAGAGAAGCTGATGTGTAGAGACGAACTGTATCAGGGTAAGGAAATCATTAGTTCCAAAATGATAAAGTGATCTTTAATTGTCCACATCTCAATGCCTAGGGGAGTACTGCCAGGGAAACTAGAACAGACGGAAATGCTGCTGACATTATAATAATGTGCTGCATGTGAAACCACTGCAGAAATAGTTAAGTGATGCCTTTGCCAAGGCCACAGAGTGAAATGTTACTACACCATGGGGTGGATTAAAATATGCATTTTCTCCTAATTGAGCACAGCAGACTCAGCTGGAGGTCCTGTCAGGAGAAGAGGAATAATTTGTCACAGCAAGAAATGTATAACTTGACAAAGCATCTATTAGACAGTACAGTAAAAAATAAAGTAGAGCTTGTGCAGCTTTTCTTTATGCTCCAAACTCTTTGGCATAGGCACCCACATGCTGTAAATACACCTCAGACTCGTTGGCAATGGACCAACCTGGTTGTACCAGGCTCTCTATGCTTATGGCTATCGTTGACAAGAAGGTTAAAATCTTTCTGGTTAGATCAGGTGATGCTCGGAAGCCCAAAAATTAGTTCTGGTCACTGCATTGCAGCACTTCACAGAATCCCATGCCAAATCTAAGGGTCATCTCCCAGGACTATATGTCACAGGAGCAACCTGTCACATCCATCCATGAGGCTGTGTGGCAGCTAAAACCAAGTAACTTCTATTCAGGCACATGCTCTTTATCTCCCTGAAAAGAAGAGCTCTGACTGACAGGGTAATTCATCATTTACCTGATGCACGAAGAAGTCGCCTGAAGGAGCAGAGCCACACACATTATTTTCACACTGGGTGAAGCATATGCCCTGTGTGACATCCAATGTTTTTGAAAGTTTCTGTAACCCCAAAGAAGAAATTCTCGGTTCTCTAGGGAGATTTATGGGGAATATTTGCCACATACCATACATAGCATGTTGTAGTGACACAATGGGAAGCCATTTCCAGCATGCATGTAGCAGTGGTAGGAGGAACAAATGGACTGGAAAAACCCCAGTGACACTGGGAGATAGCAGTGGAGAGATCAAAGGATTTACCTTTCCTGGTAAAGGATTGCAAAGGATCTCCATGCCTTGCATGAATAGTGCAGACCACTGCTGCCCACATCATTTGCTTTTCAGTGGCATCACACAGGGCTACTCTCAGCTCTGGGATACTGCTTGAGTAATTCCTGCCCACCACATTAGGTGGGCCTGGTGCTCTTTAGTGCATTCACCAACCCCAGCCCCTCAGAGGGTCTAGCATGGAAAACTGACTTAGGTTTTACAGATCATCCCAGATCCTTCCCAGACAGATCAGGCATGCCATGGTGACAGAAGCTGTTCTTAGATGGCATTTGCCCTGGCTACAGCCAGGCATATGATTTTGATTCTTGCTCTTGGCCAGGAGGAAGCCTGAATGCACCCTTTTATCACAAAGTGATAGCTGCTGTTACACACTGTTGTGCTTGGTGTGAAAAGTAGTTGAGGCCCAAAATTGTGCTTTAGAAAAAAATTTGTACTTACTACAGTCTCATTCAGAAATATGAGTCAAAGCTCTATGCCTCCTTGCTTTAGTCACTGGACAAACACAGTATAAACACCATCCCTGCCCCAAAACACTCTAGGGGCTAATGGTCAATCTCAGTGTGTGTGATTCCTCCTGTCTGCACTCACAGGACAGTACTGGGATTGTGCTTTGGGAAATTTGTGCTGTCTCTTCCTGTTTGCATGATATTTGTTCTGCAAATGCCAGCTTCAAGTTCTTACTTTTCCTAAGCATCACAGAATTGTTTAGGTTGGAAGAGATATTAAAGATCATCATTATCAACCTCCCTGCAGTGGGAAGGGATACCTCCCATTAAGATGATGTTGCTTAAATATTCAAGATGGCCTTGAATATTTCCCGGAATGAGACATCCACAGATTCCCAGGGCAACCTATTCCAGTGCCTTACCAACCTTACAGTAAAGAATTTCTTTCTAATATCGAATCTAAACTTAACTTCTTTCAGCTTAAAGCCATTACCCTTTGTCCTATCACTGCGTGCCTTTACTGGGATAATCAATGTATACGTGTCTTCACCTTTCTTTACTTGTGTTTTGCTCCTCACCCACTTCTGCCAAGTCTGCTCTCTCCAAGGCCATCTAAGAGCCACTATGGAATATATATAAAAGCTTATGCTGCTCCTGTGGTCAAAATTAGTTTGGTATGGTCAGATGGTTTATGGTGCTGTTGACATCTGGATAAGTAAATGCCCAGACTGGAGATGTGGAACTAAGTACTTCCTCACATGCAAAGTAAAACAGAAAAGCTTAATTCATTTGCAGCAACATGGGACAGGGTAGACTCATAGACTGCACAGATCTTTCCAGCATAAGCCAGCTGCAGTCTGTCTTGGAAGTGGATATGCTGCTTTTTGCTGAGCAGATCTTGGTAAAAATTGAGTTACATTAGGATCGCTGGAATAGAAGGCCAGTGAAAAACACCCCAAGAACAATATTTGTATTTCTTTGTCCATGCATTCATTTAATTTGTTGCATACTTACGGTGTGTTTCTTTGGTAGATCTCCAACAGAGAGTCTTACCCATCTGTACTCCTGTCTTGCATATTTTGATGTTCAATAAGTTTTTCTTTGCTGATCAGCTCTTTCCTTTCATGTCTTTTCTCATCTCTTTTTGTGGGGGGGTATTTGTCCCACTCCACAACGATTTTTCCCCCTTGCTGTGTGTAGCAAGGGTGGGATGAGGTTGCAAGTTCATTGGAATATTTTGTACCTTTGAGGTCAAATCCTTGCTACTTTCATATTCTACAGATCTTAAGATTTTACCTTCTGTCTTGATGGATATTTTATGTTCAAAATCACAGATCATGGGTCTAGGCCTGTTTTTGTCCTTCTGCTTATTTAAGATTGAATCAACTCATGGTCATTCAGACCAAACTTCTATGCTACAAATGGCTAGCTTGTGTGTTTTGGGACTTGTCAGAACGGTAGCTGATGTGATGTTACTTTAGACCCTGGGACTACTTGCTGTAGAAATGCGTCCCTTTCATGCAAGGATAATTTGTCCTTCTGTATTTGGAAGCTTTATTTTCTGCATGGTGAATTTGAAATCCTTCTAATGATGTGTTTCCTTAGTTTCTGGGAGTAAGATGTTGATCTCCAGCCATAACAAAATCCAGCCATTAAAGTGAGGGGTAGACACTATTTTAATTCCCATATATTGTCTTTTTCAGGTTTTCCAAAGTGATTTCTGACTTAGCCTGTTTCTGGGTTTTACTGAAGCAATCAATTCTTATTTCTTTTCAGTCTGTTTCATTAGTTAATGAGCATTGCTACTTCAGTGCCTTTTACCTTTTCTTCTTTTTTAAATAATGCATATCTTTCAATGCCTGTGTTTGAGGCAAGATTACTATTCCAATGTGTTTCTATTGTTCTTGTAATATCCTTTTCTTTTCTTCTGCACCAGAGATTCTCATTTCTATATGTATCTGGTCTTAACTCACAGCATTTCTCTTGATTTTTTCTGTTTTAATCCAGTTTTAAATAGCAAATTTCATTAAATGTATCACACAAACATTTATTCATCTCTTCAATATTATTCCCATATTCTCTTGCTGCCTATTCCTTTCCCCTTCCGTGTCCTATTACCCATTACAATAATCTCATTTATCTGATTTTCCTTTTTTGCCTTGCATTAGAATCAGGCATGGAGACTGAATATCCCAACCCTCTCCCCTTTGTTTCATGTTTAAAGCTTTCATCAGTCATGCAATTGCAATCCTAAGAGTTCTCCACATGGGGCTCATTCCTGAGAGTAGTCCTCACACTGTGAACCCCTTTTTAGGGGCTCACACACCCCAGAAGCTTGTTTGTAGTACTGGCCCATAAGCTTATCCTACCTCTTGAGTTCTGCCTTTGCTCTTTGCCTACAGAAGGAATCCTGTAATCTCATTCATTTCTGCATTTTCACCTGGCAGCCATCCCTGATCGCCTCTAATGTGACTAGAGCAGTGCCATGAAGGACAGCTGGTCAGTTGTCTTTCTTTCTAGTCAGGAGCTTGTCCAGCCCTACTGCACACCCTTGTTCCTGCTGCCAGTAGCTATTCTCTTGTCTAAATTTCATTTTGATCACGGTCTTCTGAATTGCTCTTAATGAAACTCATGGGTCACAAAGACCTTTCTCTTCTTAATGGGAGCAAAAATGCCCACTAAGTTCTGCAGCTGCTCTTTTTTCTTCATACAGTATCCTGTGGATCACCTGTGTCCTTAATTTGACTGCTGCCTCTTTCTCCAGTCTATTGTGGCTGCCCTCGTAGGTTTTCTATTCATACACCTCCCTTTTTCCAGCAGAGCAAACCTGTGTCTCTTTGCTTCTCTATTAACTGATCTTTTCCTCATTTTTTGATTCCTTGGTCTCACCTTCCACATGCACCATCATCTAATCATCTGTCTTTTGAGTATCTTGCTCAGAACTTGTGTGGTGTCTGACATCTCTTGTTTTCATCATTTGTTTAAACACCCACTTGAGATCCACCCACATCTCAATATCCCAACGCCTACCTGCCAGAGTTTTGGAAAATCAATTCTTGGTCTCTTTCTCCTAACACAGACCAAAACTGCATCCCCTCTCCAGCAAGTAGGAGACATTTACCCACAGAACTGCAGTTATGAAGCCAAGGGCAAAACTGGGCTACTCACTTGGGAGTGCACTTCAGGGATGTGTTGGTGGGTGGGCTGGTGGGGAGTTTCATACCCTTTCTCTTTGCCGTGTTAATTGTTTCAGTGCTAGCAGGAATAAAAAGTAGTAAAAGTTTATTTTAGATACTAAATCAAACAAATGTTCTATAGGCACAGTTCAGGAATTAAAAAACCTAGTAATACATCTTGAAAATGTTTTAAAAAAGATTCCGCTTAGTGCCATTACAGGGTATGAATTATTTTATGGATTTGGATTCCCTTCTGTTATTAAGCACATTTACTTGACTCTAAGAAGGCTGTTTTTGTTTCCTCTGATCTTATTATCTGTTGCCAGCATCACTACAGTGCATAGGAGAGGAGTGAGGTCTTATGTCCAAAACTTGAGGATATTACTTTGGGTAGAAGTAGCAGTGAATCCTGCTCCCATTTGTATACTTCTACAAAAGTGAAACTAAACACAGAAGAAATTCTGACAGAAGACATGCATGTAAGAGGACAGGTCTACAAAAATAACCTCCCAAAACCAAACCAAACGTTACCATTCTAAGTGACAGTGTCAAAATATTGACAATGTATTAAACATTACATGCATCTTTAGAAGAATCAGCAAAATGTTGTGCAGCTTTTTCCTTTGCCTTTGTTATTTCTTTCTGGCATTTTTACTTTCCTCCCTCGTCTTCCCTCTTCCCTCTTGCTCTCCACTTGCAACAATAAGCAGTTTGGTTGGTTGAGACTTGTTTTATCTTTCTAGGAGTGCATGTGTGTATTTTTAAATGGATAGTTCTCACTTTATGCTACACTTGAATTACATGAAGAAAAGAAATCATCCTACTTAAAAGAGCACAAAAGGATTTTGCCAGGGAAATATTCAAAGAGGGATATGTCAAATTAAATAAAGACCATTGTTAAACACTTATTTCTCTGGTATAGTTTCAGTTCTGAGGAGAATCTAAATTTAGACTCTGAGCAGTAGGTATGGTTTCATATGGCATAATGTATCGAGCCCTACGTTTGAAAGAAAGGTTTGTGTTGAGGAACTGGCCTAAAGAGCTTTTAGAAAAATACTGAGTGCTTTATTGTTTCTATTGTTCAAGAATGTGTTTTCTGTTGTGCTTTATCATGGTGCTGACCTTTAATGGATAGGAAAGGATACATCAAATGACACCTCTAAGTCAAGCAGCTTTTCCTGGTGCAGTCTGGTAGTGATCCTAAGCCAGCTGAAGTTCACATGCAATGGAAAGCTCTTTTTGCACAAGTGAGGACCAGGAGGGCCTGGTCTCGACATACCTGCAATAATTACGTAGAAAATTCTCACCCTCTGTCATCTGTTGTCTGTGTCCAGTGATGGTCCACGACAGAGAACTCTGGAGATTGCTGCCATTGAAGAGAGCAATTAATGGGATCTGTGCTATTTTAGGCAAGCTGTCTACTTATGCAGAAACCAGCATCTCTTGCTCAAAAGGCAAGTCAAAAAACAGAAGAGGGCATCTAGGTGGTGGGCCCTGCGCCTGGGTCACAACTACCCCGTGCAGTTACAGGCTGGGGCAGAGTGGCTGAAAAGGGACCTGATGGAAAAGCGCCTGGGCGTGCAGGTTAACAGCAGCTGAACTTGTGCCCAAGTGCCAAGAAGGCCAGTGACATCCTGGCTTGTATCAGAAGCAGTGTGGCCAGCAGGACTGTGGAGTCAAGGGCAGAGACGAAGTGCCTTGAATCCTTGTCTCCAGGGCCACTGTGCTTCATTTTTGTGGGCTGCCTGGGCAGTGAGGGGGCTGTGTGCTCAGGAGGGACCCATGAAGCTGTGTAGGAGGATGGATTCTCTTTCTGAGCTGTTCTTAGGGACAATCTACATATCATTAAAACTCCTGTGCCATCTGAATGCATAGTGGTACTTTATCAACTAAAACTTTATTTAATCAGTTGATTTAATTATGACCTAGTTAATTGAAAAATTCATGGTACAAGTTCTGAAGGTCAAAATACTCAAAAGTTCAAAGAAGACTGCAGCATTTGTTTCACTCGAGCTGTGACATGCAGTGCTGAGTTACAGAAATCTGCTCTGATTCAAACTGGCAAACTGATCTCGGGACTAAACAACTGAATTACAAAACAAGAAGACAATTCACTTGCATTCATGAGGTGTGAATGTATCTACTGCCAGCTGTGGTTAGTCTGTGATTGATTTATCTGTGTGCTGTGGTTTCCAAAAGATTCAAGTAGTAACTACTCTTGCAGAAATGCCTTTAGCACTGTCCTGTCAACCCTTTTAGCCCTCTCAGGGACATGCCCCAGTCTGAGCAAAGTGCTGGATGGCTTGATTGGCAGACTGCTGTTCTCCCTGGATGGATGAGACATGCCGAGGGCAACAAGAACTCAAGATTCCCACCTCTGGGTCACTGTGTTTCACTGCTGCAGGAAGGCTTTTAAAGAAGTTGCATGGGCCAAGTGAAATTTCTGCTTAATACTTTGGAAATAACCTGGATTTATGAACAACTAGTTATGACAAACACTGGCTCTGCACTCCAACGAGCACAACAGAGACAGGAACCACTAAGAACTTGATTGAGATCCCTATTTTGTACTGACAGTCATGTATATATCTGCTGGATATTTACATGCCTATAAAATACTAAACAGCAAAAACTGTAGTCAAGAGTCAGTGAGTTTTGGGCAGCTAAGGGCTTCTGAAAATCCCAAAGCTTCAGTACAAGTCCTCTCTATGCTACTGTTCATCCAAAATGTACAGTCAGAGCAGGTTGAGAGCAGCATCCTTGTGTTCACATCTCTTCAGGCTTTGTGTTTTCATCACTTTGTTACCAAATTTTGCCATTCTTATCTAGCTCTCCAGAGTACCAGCCTGGATTTATCTGGAAAAAAGTAGAACGGTAAAGAAAATAAGCAAAGGACAAAGCATATGAAAAACAAAGACAAAAAGCTTTCAAACATATATAGATACTTATTTTTGAGGGATGCTGCCTGTAAGAAGAGTGAAATGAATAAATAATAACTATATAGTCATTTAATACTGTTAAAGACTGCCTCGGAGACTGTCTTTCTGAGACTGCACTTCAGAGACTTTCCCTTTATTGTTGTTTACTGGAAGACTCATTTTTTTCTCTTGTTGACCTGCACTTACAGCACACAAATCCCCCAGACAGTGAGCAGGAATGAGCCACTGCTAGGATCTCACTGCTGAGAGATGTGCTGAGAAACCTGAGGGTCTTCAGGAGTGCTCTAAGGACTGCTTTTCTTACCTGCTGCTGTGCTATTAGGAGTGTGCAGCTATTCCACAGAATAGCTCAGGGAGGCTTTCCTCTCCTTGGGTTTCCAGTTAGAAGCCGTCATGGTGCTTGCACAAATCCAACAAGACTTAGTAGGAACAGTACTTCTTCCATATAAAACTTGCACAAAGGTCCAGCTATCTCTTTTGGGGATACTTTTGCCCTAATGTGCCCAAACTCTTTGCAGAACTCTGTGCTTCAAACTCATCCCTTAGGAGTTATAAACGTAAATCAGGATGTTTTTAACATTCCTTTTAGGGATTTATTGACAATCCCCACTCATTATTTTTCAGCAAGGCAAATGCCCCTGGGTCACGGCAGTGCCGAACAACGAGCACAATCCTGTCCGTAGTGTCCCAGCACCTAACCTGATACAACCCCAGGCAAAGCAGAGACACTTTTAGGTAAGGTGTGCTCCAGAAGTGGCCCTGTGACACAGGAGATACAGATTCCAAGCATGGCTCCAAATGTGGGCATTGTGAGATCCCAGGACAAATACACGAACACTTCTCCCTAATCCATGCAGAACCTCCCCTCAACATCAAAGGATGTTGTATTGGACAGGCACTGTCTGCAGTTTGGAAAGATTGCTCTTGCCCACCATCCAACACTAAAAAATGGGAACCTCTGGTCTCTGCTGTGTCATGTCTGAGAATTGGCCTAATGAGGCAGCAGAAAGAAAAGAACAAAATAGCAGTAACACAGTGAAATGACTTTCACATTTTGCTCAGGTTTCCTGTCTCTCATTAAAGGCTTTTATGAGAAGTGCAAAAACATGTGAAAATTCAGAAGGCATTATTTGAAACAATAGTGGGTCTAGGTAATAAGGTACTGGATGCCCAAAAGCAAGGAAAAAATTGTTTTTCAATCTAATGTTGTATTTATCACTCCTGGGATGAACATGCAGCTAATTCATATTTCAAATGTAAGTTCAAAATATTAATGTGCAACCAAGCAAAGGTTATTTCTCACTCTCCATCTGTTTCTAGTGAGGTTACATTCTTGTTTTTCTGCATTATGTGGTTGTATTATCTTAATAAATGATTAGTTGTGAGGTATTATTTCCCTTTAAAACATATGACAGCAAAACAAGTTTTTAATGAAGTGCTTTGAAAAAGCAACAAACTGAAAAAAACCCCTGGACAATAGTTCAAATTGGTAATGAACTGAATATACCTCTAATTATATTGAATTTACAAATAATAGGACGAAGAAACATTAGAAATTACTTCTGACTGAAATTCAGTGCCTTAAGGCTGAGTTCAAACTTCTAGAGACTGAATAAAATTGCTGTATCAGTATTTGTTTCAAATATCTGTCACTTCAAATCTCAAAATGAAGGACAGTGGGCTAAACCTTCCTGAAAACAGATACTCCAATAAATATGTGACAAAAGCTAAGTGTTTTCTCAAGGCAAGATTTATTTTTGGACTTCAGTTTACCCAGTGCATGCAATATTTGGTGTGAGTTGGTCTGGTTGTATATAGTAGCAGGCTCAGTGCACATTTAAACCCACATTTTTAGACTTGGATTCAGCTGTGTCAATCTAGATGAGGCTCATCATAGGACTCAATCTCTGTGTCCCATGTCAGGAATTTAGGACTCAATCCCAATCTCTGTATGAAATAATTTTGTATCAAATGTATAAATAATTAACGTGCTGTGTATGAAAGCACCATTAGATTAATTCCTTTAATAACAAAAATCCATGGATAAATAGAGGTTGGTCAGCAAAGTGACCTTCTATTTTTTTTTTTTCCAGTGACCTTAAATTAAATCCAGCGTTGGCCAGAATGACCATTAACAATTTTGATCAGATTGCTGAGAGAATTACCAAGTGAAGTCAGCTGAGTCATCTCAGTTTACTTTCTACACTGGGTTTCTATCACACAAGCAACACAACAGGCTCATGATTGGTTTCTGCAGGTCAAGGCTGATAGGTATTTGTGGAGCAGCTTGGACCTTGTCTCTCTGCAGTGCTCTTGAACCTACTGCAGATAAATAAAGAATTTCTTCTCCCAGCATGGGTAACGTCAGGTTTTGTGCCATAAACAGATTTTCAAATGTCTTACAGCTAAAATTTTGGGTAGAGGATTTATTTGCAGGTTGAGCAGAGTAAACAAGACTGTCTCACAGTTTCCTCTGGAGTTTAAATATATTTGTATACTGCAGAGAAGGAAAATACAGGTTACCCTCCTACCTCTATGGCTGCTGCTACTCAGCTGCTATTAGCACTGTGTGAATGAAAACACAACAGGAGAGAAAATATTAAAAGACATTTAAAAACTTGTCAGAGCAACTATTAGGTTAAGTAACATTCACTATAACCTCAGCTTCATGGATCAGCTTTCCTGATGAGATCACAGCAGATTAATGCAGGAGAGAGGCAGAACCAGAATCCGAGTCAGAAATGGAGAAGACCATCATAACAAGGAACAACAGAGAGTTCCTGACACAGTGAAGCGATATTCATCAGATATATTTCACTTTTTCCACGCTGAGGACAGTATTTTGGCAGTGCTACAGAGGATGAAAAGGATGATATGCACAATTCATCAAAGTCAGTATCTTGATTCTTGTGTGGCATGAATGATAAAAAATTTAAATTGTTTTCAGGATCTCTCTTTTTGGGACTACAGCTTATTGGTTCAAGCTAGAACGTGCCACTCCCGTGAAACCCAAGATCTCTTGTCAGAGAAAACTGCTGACTCAATAGAATGGAAAAATGCTAGCAGGAATAGGAAAACTGCTGCCCAGGAATCATGAATCTGTGGTAACATTTCTCACAAAACATAGGCAGAAAAGCAGTTCTCTTATCCTTCCAAAGCTTCCAAACTCTCTAAGAAAAGTATTACAGCATCTGTTTCACTGGCTTCATCTACAGCAGAAATGAACTGTCACCTTCCTGCTGACACCTCTCCCACCCCTAAGGCTGCATCCCCTTTTCCCAGCATTTCCAGGTGACAAACCTCTGGGCTGGTGCAGTGATGTGGTGATGTATCAGTCCTGCAAGAACAAGGTGTATGGGGACTGGTTGCTATAATTTATCCTTCACTTACCAGGTTCCACCTATGTGAGCTGCCACCTCATGTCTCACTGCCAACACATCTGCATGTGGAGCATTTGTGCAGCACTGGGCGCCCACAATTTTAACTTGAACAAGAAGTGGAGTGCTATTGAAAGAAGAATGTGATAGTTGAGTGTGCTGCCTTGTCTAGGAAAGGACCCTAAGGAAACTTTATGAGAGATACACTAGTAGAATCTCTCACAAATGTTTTCCAACAATAGCCATAGCTCTTTTTTACAAGAAGTATTTATACTAATTGCAGTGTGAGTTTTTTTCTGTTATATAAGTATTTTACCTTCCCACAGGCCTATGAGTTTTCTTTCTCATTTCAAAATGGGAGCCTTTAAGATAATTTCTGCTTTATCTTCTGATGTTCATTCCATCTTAAAAGGATTTAATCTCAACATGTCTTGTAAGAACAACTTTTTCTTGTCCCCTTTCTTTGCTATCCCGACTGTCACCTCAGCAACAGCAATAACTCACATTGTACACCTGCTACAAACATCACCTGAACATACAAAGAGTGTTGTGAGGAAAAAAAGAATTCTGGCTGACACCAAATGCTTCAAAAGCCATCCCAAATAGCCATGCACTACCTCTGTGTGACCAGGGCAACCTGTGGTGAGACTGCCACATGCAGTGCAGTGTGACATTTAGCGTGTTTAGTTATAATTCAGCACGGTGATCCAAGCTAAATTAGTGACCTGTTTTCTGGTAGCCATTTAGTAACAGTCACACATGGCCTGAGGAAATCCCCACTTGTACTAAAGACAATTTAACAGGCGCAGATGTGTTCATCTACACAGAAACTTCAAAGGAGGCATTTTCACAAATATGTGCTGCTTCTTGCCTTTCTACTGGCATTTGTTAGTGCTTCCTGCAATGCTTGGTTTAGTCAGGGTCTTGTCTTCACAGGCTGAATGAAGGGTCAGCCAAAGTGAAGGGCTCCCCTTCTTCTACTTCTTGCTAAAATCCTTAGCCCAGATCATTTTTTTTTTATTTCCATATTCCTTTAACACAGAAATATGTTCTTAGAAAGCATCAGCTGGTGCATCACACTGCCTTTTACAGACAGGGCTGTTGCTTCATCATGTGCTATAAATTAGGAGACATTTCAAAAAGGAGATGCAAACCTAAACAATCAATTTGGTGTGCTTTTCTCTGAGAATATTGTTTTTAGCTAGATACATTATCTATATTTAAAATATATGAAATGGAGGTATACTTAACGTTCAAAGTGATATATTATAAAGATAGAAGAAGGTGAACTCTTGATATATTACAAACCTTTCATACCATGAAATAACTATTGCCTATTATTTTACTCCTGACATTTTTATTTTTAGGGGAATTTCAGTTGATTTGTGTTGCTGACACCACTGATATGTTGTTTCCAGTGACCTTACATCCAAAATCAGTAGGGTGTGACATTTGATGGCCCAGATAAAAAACATTAATAGTAGAAGAGAGGGCTTATTTTCCTGCTCATAAATTAAGTTTAAATAACGCAGAATTTATTTTTAACTCTCCAGTACTTTTTACTGTCTGCCCAATAAATGTATTCATTACTGGGGGCTTAACTCAGATTTTCTTAGTGAAGCAGTTTACTAAGATCCTTTTGTACAGCCTTGGCTTTCTTCTTGAGGCAGTGTTTGGTATGAAGCACTGCCTTCCACAAATAAAAGGAGATGGCTCCCAAGTAGCAAATAAAGAGGAATATAGTGGCAGCAGCAACATTTGGCATGATGAGCAGTAGGAGAGTCAGAGAAGTTTGCAGTGTCATTGTAGAGGCTGATATAAGTACTAAATGTGTAGTATAAATATTAGTGTAACCTAACCTGTAAGCTTATCACACCTCTTCACAGTCCTGCCTGCACAAATCTCTCTGCAAATGTTCTCTTGATGAATATTTCATGAATGCCTGTGAACAAACACACCGTTCTGGTGTATATTTCTCCACTTTGAAAATATTCAAAGACCATGATCTCCAGATGCAACTTGAAAAGGGGAGAGAGAGAGAGAGAGAGGGAGAGAGAGAAATTCACTGATCAGAACTGCTACCATGAGTCCGTGGGACACAGACTCCTTTATGTAAAGGAGAAGTATGGCTGATGCCTCAGCAAAAACCTTAAAAACCCTGGAAAAACAGCCTCCTTGCTCCTCTCTGATCTGCAACATTTATGAACATGATAAATTGTTACTGGATTGTTTTGAGAACTTTTATAACAGCAAGAACAGAGTTATCACCATATATAGGCTCTTAAAAGACAAGATGGGTTTCTGCAGCACAGGTTTATACTTTGTGTTCCCTCCTGTCATTTTTTATTGCACAACTCTGTTTAGGAGGCCACTGCATCTCTTTCACTGTCTGTGGATGGTGATGCAGCATCTTTTTGCATAGCTTAGTCCTGGAGGCACTGACAACAAAGAAGACGCATGGAACTTTTTTCTCTTCAGAAAGGTCTTGTTGGAGTTTCTGAGGCAATCCATTCACTGAAGCAAAACCAGGCTCTCTGGCTTGCTCCTTTCCAAGAGAAGAGGGGAGCAGATTAGTTTGCCTGATTGAAGACGCAGAATACTTCCTATTTTCTTTCTGTTGAACAAATGCCACCTGTAACTCCAGTGTGAGTGGAAAAGCACAAGAGATTTTGGATACACACATGTGAATGTTTCTGCCCCTGTGAAAAGTCTTATTACAGCCAAATTTTATTTCATTACCCTAAACGGACTCAGGTCCAGCCTCACAGACGCGGTCTATGGGAGGAATTTGCCTCCCCCATTTTTCAGGCATGATTCTTGTTGCAGCAAGACAAGGCAGCATCACTGCTAAAAATGACTGCTAGAAATAAAGTGTTTAATTTTGTCTTTTGTCTTTTGGTTTCTCAATTTTTAAAATGAACTCAGTTTGTATTTTCTTCTGCAGTCAACAGGATTATTTCTGGAGAGATTTATTTTGGGTATTTTGGGGGTTGGGGGGGGGAGTTGGATTTAAGCTAATTCCTGTGTAATCTCTTGATTCCAAAATCAGAGTCTTAAAAGAAAAGACCTGAAATAACATGAGTTGGAAGTGCTCAGCCTGAGCTATTTGAATGTACAGATTTGTATGTCTTCTTTGACTGAAACTTTTTATACAAATTGAAACTTACTAATTTCATCAATATGCAGTAGTTGACTTGCTGAAGAGAACCAGGTCCCATGAATTCATGTTTGGTTAGTACTTTTCAAAACATTTCCTATACAAAATAAGCAGTCAAAGAATAATAAACCCACTGTTGTTTTCTTTTACAGTTAGACTCATGCTGCTGCTGAACTGGTACAGGAGTCATGTATCAAATGGCTATATATGAGAAGAAGGAAGGCATTTCAGATTACCCTGTAGCCTTCTCCTCCAGAGAACGGAGGAAGTGGTCATGGCTTTCAGTTGGTTCAAGGAGGGCATGGAGGCTTTTGTCTCCTCCACCCGGATATTCTCATCAATTTACTGGGCAACTAATGGTAGAGTGGAAGGATCTCAAGGCACAGCAGTGCCTCTTGTCAATGGTTCATCCCCAGTGGGTATGTCTACTCTCCATGTGACAAGGGGAACATGTAAGGCCCCTACTCCTGATGGCGTGGGTGTACAGGTGCGCCAAGAGAGGGGCAAATTGCTAAAATAGCTTTTTGTCTTCCCCTCTGTCTAACCTCAAGAGCCAAGGGATTTCATGGACACCAACTCGCCCTAAATCAGGGAATTGTTCTTTATTTCTCCTTCACAGTCCCCTGCTGGGAGTACATATGAGATTTTAGAGAACATTTGGATTGTTGCATACACATGGGGATTTCTGTGGAGCTGGTGGGAACGGGATGCAGCCAGTGGAACAGTGCTTCAATAAAGTGACAGACTGGCTACAGAGACCATTCTGCTCCTAGTGAGCTCTCCAGTCTGCCTCAAAAGAGGGAAGGCCATTATGGGAAAAGAGATGTCCCAGCCCTGGGGCATGACAGAACCCTCTTCCCTCCTCTCTGACACAGGGCAGAGCTGTCCTGCTATACAGCTAATCCAGCCTTGGGACACGACCTGTGGCCTGAGGAAACCTGGGCCAGCCAAAGCTCCTAATGACAGCTGCTCTTCCTATTCTGGATGCTTATGTCCTCTACAAATGGAAATAGGGAGGTGAAGTAGAGGTCGTGTAAGAAAATGGCATCACTGGCATTCCTTAAAAGATGCAGCCCAGGTCCTGTCTTGCTTTGAACACGTGGTCTCAATGTATCACTATCTCTTCAGCTGCTTTGGTGATCTTGGAAGGGTTTTCCTAACAGTTGTACGTGTCAATTTTTCACAGTTCACATGCGTTTCTATGTCTGGAAGTCAATATGCCAACCACTAATATATAGCACACTTTTACTGTGAATTCCTGAAGTATCACAGCAATTAAATTTCCCCATTAATGACATGATTTATTAATGAAACAAGGTTCATCCTGAAGCTCTTGAAAATGAAAATAAGGTTGATTCTTCCTCACAGTGTCATAAAGCTCACATTAGATACAGATTTTGAATGGCATTTTAAAAGGCTGCCAAGCCAAGGAACCAAGTGGGGAGAATCAGGTTCTGCCCTTTTCCAGACAACTCACACAAAGAAATTAGAGAAGACAGATCAACAGCAAGAATCCCTACCCCAAAGCAGAAAAAAAACCTGAACCCAATGCCAGATAAAGCCAAAAACCTCCTGATAAGGAAAATCACAGGAGTCTTCTATTGTTTTACATCCCCTCAGAAGCAATATAGTGCTGAGATGTAAAAGCTTTTGTGTGGAAGCTGAAAGATTCTTGGAGGAGGCTAAAGACTAGCACTGCAGTATATGCCACAGAAGCAGTGCCTGAGGCATGCAGTGTGAAAAAGCATTAGTATGGGGCTCAGATGATGGTCTGCTGGCCTTTTCCATTCATTTGTGGCAGGTGACCGCCAAAAAAGACCTTGGGATAAACAATAACTAAGCTGATCAAACAAAGTAACTGCTACCTCACTCATGCCTGTAAAGTTCACTTTATGTTAATGGACTCCATAGGGTTGCAGAAGTTCTCTGCCTATTTGCTATATAAGCTGTTGTTTTCATTTGTTGGGTTTTGTTTTTATTTTCTTGTCTTTAATAAAATGCTCTAAATATTTGCTGTTGGAGGAGAACAACGCCATGGGAGGCTCTGAAGTGATATTCATACGAACTGCAAGCTCTGACTAATTGACTAACCAAGAGTTCTTGAAGAGAATGATTTGATTAGGGTAATTTATAGAGATTGTATCTTTTGTCATCATTTGTCTTTGAAAACATAGAAGAAAACTGCTTCCAAGTGCATGTAGCCGCTGGCATGAGAGATGGTGTGCACTACATCATCAGTTACAGCAGACTGCTCAATTTTGTACCTTTCCAGCCGGTCAAAAATCCAATAACAACACACACACACACACGCACGCGCACGCGCACGCACGCTCCAGCTCTTCGCAGACCAAACTTTTCCAACGTGTGCTTAGAAAAATATTTGGGGTTGTTCACTGCTCTGCTCTCTGTAGCATAAACATTTATTTAAATGGGGCTGTCTTTTCAGTAATGAAGAATGAAGGAAAAACAATGGTCTGATTTTGACAAATTAACTTGTGATTTGGAGAGTCAGTGAAGCAGGGAAGAGACATTCCTAACTATACTAATTAAATGAGCTTGCAACATTTATTTTAATGCAATGGAACCAGCCATATGAAGATGAACATTTTAATTTATTTTGCGGTGACATTATGAAAAATTTCTCTGCTGCAGATTATCTACAAAAACAAATCTCATCAGCACCTAGGTTTTTGCATGAAATTTACATCTCTCACGTAAGTTTGACCTTCCCCAGTGAAAACAAATGGAATGTGCTAAGTTAAAAAGTTTCTGCAAAGGTTGTCTTCCCATTGATGTGGTGGTTTATGTTCAAATTACCTCTGTGAAAAACACATCCATTTTTCATGGTGCAGTGTAGATGAAAAATTCTGACTCCTTTCTAAGGGGAATGCAAATATAGCTCATTAGTTCAAAAACATTTTTCATGAACGACTGCTGAGTATTTTCAGGCAGATGAGAATGTGCAGTTTCAGCCAAGAATGAGCACCACATGTCCTACTAATTGTTTTTTAAACTTGTTGCTTCCCTCTATGGCATTCAATAAGTCTAGAAACTGCGAAGATTCCTGGGGAAAAGAAATTATAGGTATCTTCACTTACAGCATATACTGGATCTTTGCAATATACTGTGCAGTATGAGGAAAAAAAATAGAAGCATTAGCTTCCAGATATTGTTATATTCAGGCACATGACATTTCTCTCCTTGGAGTTTTTTCAGGTTTCAGTAATGAGTAGGAATATTATTTATGGGGTGCCATCAACAGAGAGAATGTTGTCCTAAGGTTCATATCAGTGATGATGTTATGGAGCTGATGTCAGTAGGAGCTGCAGGAGTTCATTGAGTTTTGGGGTTTTAACTAGGTTGAGTAGCAGTAACATATTTTCATTGTTTTAAACTACTCTAGAGAAGGTGCTTATGCCTGTATTTTCCTCTCTTCTGCAGGCCTTCCAAAGGTTTGCTATGAGAGGGCCTTAAAAAGCAGATTTGAGCAACAAATCAGGCTGCCAGTCTTGTCTTATTGAGCCTGAAAGCTGGAACAGCTAAAAGCAAGGAAAAAATAAAGGAAAAAAAAAAAGATTTTTTTTAAAAAAAGAGATGCTATTTAGAAATTATTTGATTTCAGGGCCTGGTCACCTGTTGAATATCTCATCTCTCTGAGTGGTGATCCTCCATGTGCCATGTGCACCCACCAGCTCCGCCTCACCACTGTGGTGGAGGGTGACTCTCCAGGGGCCATTCTGCAGCCAGGCCCATCTTAAGAGCTCAGGCAGGTCTGTACCTGGGTCACCTGGGCTCAGGAGGTGAACTGCCCCTGTCAGAGCTGACATGGGTTCTGTGATGACTAAAGTCATCAGCACAGCTCCTGTCAAGTTAAAACAATCAGGACACTCTTTGGATGAGATTCTCTTCACACAGATAAATCTGCAGCCCTCAGTCTCAGCCGCAGACAGTGCACACACCTCCTCTCTTTTCCAAAGCTAATTCTGCTTAACTCTAGAGGTCTATCTTTTATCTTAGACCTCATTCTGTTCCCTTCAGAGTGTGAGATCATCTTTTTGACTAGTTATAAAGAAAACCAAGCCAATTGTCATGAACTCGGGTTTCCTACAGCTGATCTCTCCCCTTCTTTCTGCCTCTTGCCTGACATCCATGGACTCTTGGGATGTGTCTCCTGGCACATGGGTCTCTTGCCCATCAAGGAATCCACAGGCTCTGGCATACTGTGAATCATTTTGCCCACATGTGATTTGCAGCCACCTCTGGACTGAGCTGTGGAGATCTTCCATCCATGCACAGAAAAGCTCAAAATGGGATGAGTGAAATCTCTCACCTCGCTGAAACTGTGGACAGTTTTTAGATAGGGAAGGGGTTATTACTGAAAACTGAATTGGAATTTAACTGTAATAGTCATGTTAATGAAGTATGTGAGCCTTAATGACAGCCAAGTACGGAATCTTAAGCCAGCTAATGGTAAAAATCCTGTTGCCCAAGACCATAACCCTGTTTCTTCACCTGAAAAGCAGTCCTGTGCTACCTAAGTGTTTGCTGAACTCTTGCTCTTTACTCTTTGCTCAAGATGGAAAACTACCAGCTACTAAGTAACACCACTGTCCTGCATACTTGTTGATGCTCTGATGACAGATGTCATGCAACCACTGTTTTCTTGACTCAGTGGATCCATCGCTGCTGTGCTGTTTATGTCTGCCTTTTTTGGTTGCTAGTCTTAGAAAGGGCTCTCATATAATAATTTCAAGTGTCAAAGCTTCTTCACCAGAACAAAAATATCCACCCAGGAAGGTCATCTCCAGGGGGAGACTGGAATACTGCAGGCCATCAGGACTGCCATAGCACTGCAGCACTTGGTAACTCTGCCTCTAAAAATCATTGGGCAATAATTACACCCACAGATAATGAAGCAACCATGCTGTGCATTGACCCCAACAGAAGAGTTAGCTTTTCAAGAGTTCTTCAAGCTAGCTCTTCTTTAACCTTCAAGGCATTTAAAGCCACACAAAAAATGCCAGTGTATCATCTGACAGGGCAGAGAAAAGTAGCTTCTTCCTGTGTGATGGAATTGTTTGATTGAGGATATTTTGCTGGTCTTGAGATATGGAAGCATTTTGTTATTACTGAGACTTACTCATCTCTCCTAAAAGAGTCAACAGCCAAGCTCCTGCTCACAAAACTGAAGTCTCCAACTATGCTTACATTCAGCTAAAACCACCAAAGCACTGAAAAGGTCTCATAGTACCAAATTTGTCCAGTGAGGTACTTTCATGAAACTATGACTCCACAACAGTAGATCTGTTCCATGTTTTCCAGCGTGCTGTTTACAAGCAATAAAAGCTGCTGTCATTCTTCTCATGATGAAAGAAAAAGATGATGCATTTATACAAAAGCTAGCACATAGACCTTCAAAAAGGAACTTTTGTCAATTTGCTTTTGACTCCAAAGTAATGTACAAAAAGTCATTGCTCTTTCTGAGCTCATATATATCTTGTGTTTCTCTTGAGGAGTCATTTCTCTTCATTCACCTTTTTACTCTGTTTAGGCAACCAGATTAATGTTGTGTGCCTGAACTGGGTGCTTTTCTGACTTGCATGCTGTGAAGATAGCGGCTCATATAATGGCAAGAATCCATCCAGGTGGGGAGTGGCTTTATTTCTCACCAGTCTTCCTGACTCCTCTGAAAACCACATTTCTTCCCCTTTTATTTGTCCCCTCTTCCCCTTTTCCTTCTCTGACTGCAATTACCCTTTAGCTAATAAGCATCCAATAATATTACTGTTGCTTTCTGCCATCTATAAAGAACAGCCAGGTGCTTTCATCCTGATAAATATTTATTTTAGACTGAAGCAAACAAGGCACAGCCCAGTGAAGCTTTCTGGTGAGAGATTAATCTATGTGTTCTTCTCCTGCAGGAGCTGCAGCCCACTGTTCCTGTGGAAGATGCTAACCAGTCACAAACTGGAAAACAGTGTTTCCCCAGCCACCCTCCTCGGTGGCCACTGGAGGCACAGCTAGCAAATGGACACAGTGGTCAGGATGCCAGGGATTACCATGGGCTTCCAGCTGCAGCCCACCCAGGGCCAGGCAGGAATTAGAAAAGTGTGGAACTTCTATGCTCTGGTGGCAAATCTCTGTAAACCTCCACCTATAATTCTGGTGTTGCCAGTTCTAGCTTTTTTTTTGAACTTAGGTGACCAGGGGCCACCTTCTGCTTAAGTTAAATTGGCTGTAAATCCCTATTTTGCTGCAAATGTCAAACTGAGACAGCACTGGCTTTGTGGTTGGCTAATAGAAAGTGGTGTTCTGATCTTGGTGGGTGGTTTAGAGATCCTTCTGCAGCTCCTGCCTTTTCACGCTTCTGATGCTTTGCCTTGTGTTAATTGTGGAGTGGCTCTACTATCAGCCTGCAAAACTTTTTTCTCCATGAGATGCTAGTCGTTGGATAGCAAGAGTACTACAAATGAAAGTTAACAGACAGATATGATAATGAGTGTTCCCCCTCTCTCTTTCTCTTTGTCTCTCTGTCCTTTAGTGCAGTATGAGTTTGCAGGAGATTAATTTTATGTAAAGTTTTACATTTCATGTTGTGATCAGCATTTTTTTTTTTCTCTTGGTTGGCTCTGAGAAAACATATATTCAAGTTTGGGAATTCATCATGTCTGATTAATGATGTGTATATAGAGCTTCCTGTATCATCTTGCTTCTTTTGGTCTTTTTTATTCAGTTGTTTGCTGTGCTCCAACCCTGCGGATAGATGGTTCTGCAGTGATAAATGTAAAGTTTGCATAAGCCATGTAACAGCAGGACAGCCTATTATCACTGTACATTTTCCATGGCTGTGCAAACCTCTGTAGGCTATTTTATTGCTAATAGATCCACAGAGAAACAGTAGTGATTTTATGACTCTTTTTAAAATGGAAATTCATGTTTGAGAAATACAACTGGGAGGAAACAGATGTAAACCACTTAAGCATTTGCAGAAAATTGAGATGCACACTCTTATTTACAGACCCACATCGCCTCCATCGTTTTATTTTCAAAATTAAAATAAGCAATCTGTTTGCCATGGGAAATGAGGAACTGTAAACTTGTTGTTTTTCCTTTACAAAGCAATGGCCAGCGTCACTGTCTCTGTGCTTAATGGCATTAGAGAAAAGGGATGACAAGTCTCCCCCTCTAGATTTTATTGTCTATAACACGTTCTCTTTGTAATCTGGGTAAGAGGTATGCAAGCGGGAAAGATTTTAGCATAACCGTGTGTCTGAATTCCCATTATGTTATAAAAGCTAAAATGATTGCCCAACCTATTATATGGTTTTACCCAAGTATTTAAAGCTATTGGAAAATCGATTTTAAAACTTTAATAGCAAACAATTGCAAAGCATTTACACCCATGCCAAAGTGCTCATGTGCTTACTACCTACAGCAGCAGAAAATATTTCTTTCTTCTTGCATGCTGGTTTAGATTACTATTTTGAGGGCCAAACATGCCACTGGAAAATTATTATAAAATACCTTTATGCATTCTTCTTGAACTTATGAAATCACATGCCAAAGGAAGGACAGCATTTAACACTTAGTAGTTACAACAAACTTCACACAGATCTACAGCCCAGCATACATGGAGTCTGGAGCTGTACACCTTCTTACTCCTTTCTTAACAAAAAGATACATACTTTACAAATAACTAGCAGGAACATAAAGCTTTACAGAGTCTTGGATCTATGTCATGGATTACCATGAACCCAGCCAGTCAGTCAGTCAGTCCTCTACTTCTCAGTAGACACCACCACTGACATAATTTTTCAGCCATGTATTTCTGAATAATTGCTTGTTTTCCACAAAAGCAAGGGGGCTGCATTGTTGAAGTACTTAAAAGCACATACAATACACTGTTATGTCTAAAGAAGGCCACTGAGCAGTGCAAAAAAACTACTTTCAAAATACTTTTGATATGAGGAATATGAAAAAGCGAAAAAACTTAAGCATCGACTGGTAATTGAAGAGAGAGAAAATGCCCTCCTCAAGGTACTGGCCTGCAGAATGCCACACGAGAACTGTGTCTCAGGAAACTGTCTTAGCAATGTCCTGCGACAGACAGATGTATGCCTGCAATAGCACTTCCCTACCACAGCTCCATGCCCTGGCAGGCAGGAACTGCATATGCCTCCTGGCCACAGCTCCTTGCAAAAAAACTGGCCTCAGAGCTCAGGTGAAGCCAGACCCTTCTCTGCAGCTACTCTGGTAGTCACCTGGATACTGTTTTCTTCAGACAACCTTGAAGTTGTGATGAAGCAGCTTGCAAGAAGACATTGCTGAGATGCCCCACTTGCTCATCCCCCTCTACCATAAGAAGAAGAAAAGGAGAGGAGGGCTGGTTTTTTTTAAGGTCAAAGCCATCAGCGCGCCTGGATCTTGTCAGCACAGCTTGCAGGCTGGGAGGAGTAGGAGCAGATAGGGAGAGCAGAGCTGGTGGTGTAAAATGCCCAGGGAGCAGTGCTCTCAGAGAGCACACCAAGGAGAAAGAAAAATCAGGTGTCAGGAAAGAATGGCCTGGGGAAGTGGAGAAGCAAAGCAGCTGGGATGGAAGAGCTCCCATAAAGAACAGAGCCAGACACTAATTCCACTTTTGGGAGAAAAGACTAAGATACATATTGCATTAAAGAGAGCTAACAACACAGACTGCCTTCCCTAATGTTATTCTTCCATGCAAGTGGTTTCCATAGTGATGTCGCTTGATTGCAAGTGAGAGAGGAGATGGCCACAAGGCAATCTCTTCGAGGATGCTGTTCACACCATGGAAAAGCACAAGACCTCAAATCACTTTGAGAAAAAAGCCTGCACTGCAGTTGCTTAGTCCCCAAAGTGTGTCTGGACGGAAAAAAGTCGGATAGCCCTTTCCTCCCCCGGGGCAGAGTGGAGACTCTTTCCCTCCCCATCCTGGAAAGCCTGCAGAAAGCAAAACCTCTTGCTGACCTTGCTACATCTGCCACCAACAGACCCACTGCATCCCAGCCCTTGGGAAACCAAGCAGAAAATGTGTTTCTACCCTCCAGGCCATCATGAACACGGCCAGGAGTGACACTGGTAGGCTGGAAAAGCTGACGAAATTTCACACAAAAATTGAAGTGAAAGAATTCTTTCTTATACTCTCCTACACTTCACTCAACACTGATTAGTACATTAAAGAGCTTTATTGAACCCTGGCAGTTAAACGGAAAGCTTTCTTGTTGTAGCACTGAAAGAAGGGACAGATTTTCCAACAGCTGTCTAATATCTCTGTCAACATGGAAATGAAATAGATTTAAGGACCTCAGAAAAGCATCCGAACATTTAGTGCCCAGTAATAATGCATTCCAATTTCCACTTGCAGAAACTGGAATTACTCTCAGTCTGTTCTACCAGCTTTATAAATAAACATCTGGCGCAACTTTATTTTTAGAAAGAAAAAAATAATCTAAAAGCAGGCTACTAGCTGACCATCTCTTTATTAACCCAGCTACAGAGACTCAGTGTTTGAAAAACCGTAGTGTGAACCCATGTGTCATGTCCAGGCCCATGGGGAAGAAAAGGGTAACGATAAATAGCCAAATAAGAGAATAAATGAGAGTTGATTTCAGTGGGATTTGTGAAACACACCGGAACCCTTCAGATCTGTGTACAGCAGTGCTCAGATCAATGAACAAAGTAAAAAACATCACAGTGTTTCCATCCTCCAGCTGCACACAGCACTCCTTGTTCTTAGATCAAGGCACTGTGATAAAGAAAGACCAGGCAAACATAGCCTGAGGACCTGTGAACAGATGTCAGCTTTTTTCTTTGGTCCAGTCCAGCCTGCTACAGTTCACGTCTTAAAACCAACAAGATTAAGCAATTATTCCCTATATGCTTGTTACTGTTGTCCAATAAAGCAGCATCTAAAATAATAGCTTTTCTCTTGCCACCCAAGTTTGAGTACTGCAGAAAAATGTGTAGAAACTGATTAGGCTGGAGAGATAGGTCTGCATAAATAATTGCTGAAAGCCAACTAAGTCAAAATAATAATAGCAGAGAAAATTAACTTTCAGATAGAAAACTACCTGTCTGTGCTCTCATTTGTATACTGAAGTCTAATTCAGCAAATGAAGAATACAATTCTTGGGACAAAGCAGATAACCCATGGATTTATGGTGATAACTGCCACAAAAAACAGGTCTACCTTGAGATCAATTTGCCTTCAGAAATTTTAAATTAATTTTTATTTTTATTATCATTATTATCATGGAATAATGTTAAGATTTATACAACATTTCTTGTCTGGTTTGCCCTGTATGTCAGCAAGGGAACTTAGATTTACAGATAATTAGGTAGAATACTTGAAACAATTCAAGAACTCCTTTCAGGCAGTTGAAAGGTGTCTTTCTTTCCTTGAATTTCTTCTTTTATTTTTTTCCAGCTCCTATCTGTCATTGGTTACTTTCTTTAGAACTGGCACACTGTACAGAGCAGATTTCGCCTTCAATAAATATCAGTGTAGTCATTAAAGATCATCACTTCTCCATGCAGTCAACAATTTGAATGTGGAAACCTTCATGACAGTCCTCCCTGCCGCAGGAGAGGAAATATCTTTGGTCAGTATCTCATCCCTTCAAGGTCTTCCTTCCTGGTCTTGAAATAATATTTATAGCCCCATTTTTCTTGTCAGTGCCATTCCCCCTTCACAAAAAGGAGCCAGTTCAGAGTAATCATTACCACTATGTTTTATGCAGGAGTCTACACCTAATAGCAAATACTCCTTCTGGGCCAAGTTGATGAGAGCAGTGTCGTGTCGGCTGAGCACTTCTGCTGTCTCTGCCTAGTTCATTCAGCCTGGCCTATTGGTCTCCTCTTCTATTTTTACTTCAGTCTCTGTATTACTATTCCAGAAATTGATATGTTTCAAGTAATCTGACAGGTTCTCTCTCCTTCCTGACTGTTTTATTATTTTCAGTGAAATGCATTTTGTACAGCTTCTTTTCCCCATCATCATAAAACCCAAAGAAGTAGATTTTTTCTGGCAAGTGAAGAAAGTCTGACAATTCAGTATTCAGGACTGAATGCAAGTTAAACGGCACTGTGCTGATCCACTATGAAAACAAACAAAGTGCACAAAACATCCCCCAAAGTCTGATATTTCACAGCTTCAAAGGGACTTTCCTAACAACTGGGCTGCAGCTGATGGTATAGTGCATCACTTTTAACTTCCATAAAAATCTTTTCTTATACTTCCAGATGAGCAAATGTACGACTCCTTATCTACTAGTAGCAAAAGACTTTCCGTATTTTCATTCACATGCAGAACCTAATCTGGATAATGTGCACCTCGTGAACCTGCAGCACTTGGAGGCGTATCTGTACTGAGCTCATAAAGTTTTCATTTTGAGGAGAGTTTCGGCATAATATTTATACTGAGCCTGAAGTTACAGAGCATATGGCTGAAGGCAAACTATTTGGTACACTACAAATCACCTAACCACAGTCCACAGGAATGGAAAAGGAGTGGTCTCAGAGTCCTTTTTATCTATCACATAAGAAACTTGGAGAGATATAGGTAACTTTGAAAATGTGAATATTTATGAATATTTTTTAAAATGTGATTCCCCATCATCATCCCCATCCCCACCCTTACTGCTAAGGGTGGCTCATTGGTTTGGTGACATCTATGATTTTTGCCCCTCAGTGTTGATGAAAAGTCATGCCTACAAAATACTACAAAGAACTAAAGGTTCTACCTGTACTTGAGGTAGATTTTGAAGTTAATGAAGTACTTTACTTGTCATCATGCACCCCATTGCAGACTCTCCCTACTTTATTGCAATTATCATGTTTTTCTTAAAGTTTTGCAGTCTTCTTTAGCTTTTAGCTTCCTCCCTCCCCTCCCTGCCTGCCCTACCAAGATTTAAGTCCTTGCAGTTACGAAAGAAAAGGTGAGAAAATGTCAAAAAGGCAATCAAAAATCAGAATAAAAGAATTGTATCCTCTAAATTTCAGGAATATTAAGGAATCTTACTGTTATTAAAACTGCACAAGAAGAAATTCTTATGTGTGAAGAAACCACATCAGTTTTGGAATACCTAGAATTGACAATACTAAGTGGCTACTTACAGAGGTCCACAAAGCACTGAACACCACAAGGCTTCCTGTATCTGGAGCTTTAAAATATGCAAGAGCATCCTGTTCCTATTAGGAGCCTAATATTCATATCTGAAATCACATTTTGGCCACAAAAGGGAAATTATTTACCCATCACTCACCATTTTCTACGGTAATTAAGGAGTTGCTCTAAACCGAGCATTGCAAATTTTCCGTGTGTCAATTTGCTGCCACTTTTTCGTGCACTAGCTGAGGAGTCCAGAAATCAAAGAGATGCAGTGACTTCAAACACAAATATCTAGAGCTGTGCTGTGCTGTTCTGAATGAAAATGGACATAGAGATGAATTTTACATTTTTTTCTGCAGACTCTTTCACAGGGGTGTGTTTGATGCTTTCTTCTACTGGATCTGAAGCTGGGATTGAGTAATGAATAAACATGTCTTATTGAAACAACTTTGACATTTCAACTAAGTTTACATATTAATTAAGATAAGGTTGTCCTAGCCCCCCTCAAAGAGGAGCAGAAATTTGAGAGAACCCGGTGGCTGAAGTATAGTATAAAAAGCTGTATGAACACTTTGTTAAATGCACAGATTTAACCCTGCTGGTTTGCTCCTAATCATTATTAATTGCCTCCAGTGGTGGACATTAATTTCCCTATTGCAGCAACATGCATCTTGGGTTTGAGCATATCCTAATATATCAAGTGGGACAGGTGATATAATTCAGCTGGTCACAGCTGGAAAGAAGACAGCCACCCACATGCAAGCAGTCTGTCAGCCTTAGTTACGCTGCAGACACCACCACAGCCTCCATAACAACATTGTACATTTATCTCTGGGGATAACTTTACAAGAAGTACAGCCGATCAGTTCATCCTATTTAATCTGCTGTTGTCTTATCAGGAATAAGAATGCTTCAGCCTGGGCTTTAGCTCTGAATTTGGGAGGGGAAAAATTTGCACATGGGGCTGGTTGTGCAGGAGAGCCTGACCCTCTCCTGATTGCTAGAAAGGGGAGGGAGTTGGTATGGTGTCCCAAAACAGGCCATGCCCCAACAGTCACAAGTCCAGTGCTGACATCTGGACCATGAGAGATTTGCGTTCACATTCCTGAGGTACCCAGTTCAGACTGGAACCCTCTTGCCAAGCATTGCATTTGTAGGCTTGTGAAAGGTCACTGCGCCAGAGCAGCAGCTCTCTCAGTGAATTAACCACTTCCACGTGTACAGGGGCAGGAGAAGTGGACATAACTCCACCTTGGAAGAGGCTGGCGGCAAGAGCCTCCATTTGAAGGTATAAGATGCAGGTGCAAAAGGCTGCTCAGCCCACAGTCCTGGCGGGAGGAGAACGCGCCTCGCTGTCTGCTTCCAGGCAGAAGTTTTCATTCTGGACTCAGGAGGGACATACATTTCCACAAGAATTTTCTGGGTTTAGAGATGGCACATATCCAGGTGAAGAATGCTTCCTTGGGAGGAAAAAAAACTTGCCCAAGTGTCCTGATTATCTAGTTAATGAAACATGCAAATTACTGCTAGCTCAGAGTTCCTTTCCCAATATGCCCCATAACTACACCTCAGCAGCTGTTATGGTGTATGCACTGAATTTAAGCTAGGAGATAAAGGAAGCCTGAGGAAACAAAAGACTGCATAAAAGGATATTGGGATTTGGCCCAGAGGAAAGATGAGGATTTAAACTAGGCAGAACCAGGTTCCACAGTTGCTTTTCTTAACTGTAATTAACTGTAATTTTTCAGGTTACAATTACCTTTATTTGTAGCAACCAGCAATAGATTAGACATAAAATTTTTTTGCACTTGGTTTAATAAGTCTGCCTGTCCAAACCCTTGTCCAAATATGCAAAATAAATTTGTCCAGAAAAAATGAAAAAATTTAGGGTGGTGAAAATTTCTAGAATAAGATCTTCCATTTACAATTTTTAAGTGAATTGTGAGAGCACAGATCCAAATGGCACTTTCTCTTTAATACAAAACAAAGAATGTGTTTTTAGAACCCAAGTGTCATGCTTCATTTGAAGAGGCTTTAAGACAGTTCTTATTCAGACCACCATGGTGATTTCCTGGTAACTACTTTGCTCTTGAGTTCACCACTATAGAGGTGAAGTTGAAGAGCTTAAAAAAGCAACTCAGTTATTTAACAGAAGAAGTCCTGTTGTAATAGACTGATGTGAACTTGATGGTCCTTCTTTCTGGTTCTTAGTTCTTGTGCCTTTCAAATTATCCTAATCATGTAGGTGTAATCCAGCAAATTCTTGCTGCATTTTGCAGATATGCCTTATCATTCAAGGATGGCACCATACAAGTGCAGCTGTTTAATGAATCAGAACATTGAGGTGAAACTAGTCCTTAGCATCTTAGCATGTAATAATACTTTACACCAAGCCTAAAAGCATTATATAGTGTGTTTTCAAATATTCAATCATTAGGCTTGATGCATTTAGCCCAGGTGAAAATTGTGAGTACTAGAGATAAAGGAAAAATACGTTTACAAGGCTTTGAAAGGGTTTAATTCTTCACAGTGTCTGTGAATTGTTCCATACCAAATGATGCCTTGATAATTAGATCTCCATTCCTTTAAAGGTGACATTTTGTCCTGACAGCATCTAAATTACATTGTTTTCTTTTTCTGTTGGGACAACACATTGTCAAAGGGAATCACGATGAATTCTCTGTGTCTCCTGACTTTGTTCCCTGCTTTTCCCCATAGAAGGGTCGGGGCTGTGGCTCGGCAGTGTGCCAGTGCTGATCAGCTACTGCAGGTATCCAGGGCTGTGTTTAACTCCTTCTTGTTCCCCAGCTTTGCTGGAAGGAGCCAGCATTCCACTCGAAGCAGATGGGTCTTGATCTGTCTCAGCCTTCCTTGGAAAACTCTGTCTGCTTAGCTGTGGGCAGCTTTATATTTCATCTGGACTGGCACCTGGTTTGGAGG
This sequence comes from Phainopepla nitens, assembly GCA_013400175.1. NCBI lineage: Eukaryota > Metazoa > Chordata > Aves > Passeriformes > Bombycillidae > Phainopepla > Phainopepla nitens. The sequence continues at coordinate 288,504 of VXBQ01015963.1, forward strand.
TCTGGAACACCGTGTTTATGCTTGTCTTGTGTTTTTTACCACTTCTAAGGCAGGCTGTTTTACAATCCAGAAACCAGCCGAAGGCTTTAGTAGGGGAGAGATTTGCTACAAAATCCAAGAAGGAAGGAAAACAATTCTGGATATGCTGCAGTTGCTGTCATGAACATAGAGAAAATGTTTTGGGCCTTTTTGGGTTTTTTGTTATCTAGGCAGCAGGAGTCTTTGGGTTAAGCTGCCAGTGCAACTCCATCACAAATCTGCCAACCTGTGAATCAGATGCTCATGATCAAAATGGGTCAAATAAACTGTTGGGTTGCCAGTTTTGGATAGCTTGGCTGAACAGCCTTGTATCCCAGTGTTACGATCACTGCTGTTAACATGAGNGAACTGTTATTTATGAGTTATCACAGAAGATCCCAGTGTTACGATTGCTGCTGTTAACATGAGTTTAAAGGAACAAAGGCTTTGTACTAAAAAGGAAACAGTCAGGAAGAAGCCTCACACAGTGGTATGTGGGCTGAATTCTTTACAGTCATATACATTTCCCTCTTAATTAAAATAGTTAAACTGTGGAACTAGACATTGATGCAATATGTTGTTCCCATTCTAGAAATACATTCAGTAAGAGTTAATAAATAATCTATGTGTTCTAATCTTTTAAAGTCATTTCAGAGGGATGAAGTAATCTGCTGTAATTGTAAATGCAGTACCTCTCCCTTCACTGCATTCAAATGTAAAGGTGAGAAACTGATTAGAGGTGCTGGGTTGCTAGAGATAGATGCTCCAATTTAAATGCCACAGCATTTGTTTCTAGCAAATTGAGACACTAGAATAATGTTTCCTTCCATTGTAAGGCTTTAGACCTGGATTTCTACCTGCTTACCCCAGATTTAGCCGGGAAAAAGGACAAAATTTCTTCTTACTAAATTTGCAAGGATTGCTGAAATCAATAAAGGCTACCTAAACAGACCAGATTTCCCAACTACACAGCACTAGTTACCCAGTGCCAGACCTGCATCACATTCTTATTCTGACATCTGAGGTGAATCTTGCTGCAGAAGCACAGTTAAAGCTGCTTTTGATGAATGTAAGGGCATTGTTCTCCTTTAACTTGCTTTTCTTTTAAGAGGAGTTGAGCTGACTTACCTGGAAAATCAAGCTTTCCACATGTCCAGTTTCAGTCCAATTTCAGATCCTAAACTGAAAGTGCATGGCAGGCTGTAAATCTCCCAAAGTAGTGGGGTGACTAGTTTTTGCTCAGTGTTGTTTGGTTTCCCACTTCCAGACTGCTACCAGTCTTAGGGTGACTCACTTAAAACTAGCTTATGGGTGACTTTGTTGTCCAGCAATTGCAATCAGAACTGCAGCATTGATGCTTTAATCTCTGATACCCACGCTCCCATAAGCAGGTTTAATTCTCTTGCTGACAGTCAAATTCGCTGACACAATGCTGTCAGTCAGTGGAGGAAAGGATAAGCAACACCAAGCTTCAGATTCACTCAGCTCCCATCAGTTGTTTACTCGTGACAAAATGTCACAGTTTGGAGCGTGACTCCTCCTCATCTGTAGCTAGTAGTGAGTTTTGATTGAAATCATATAATCAAAGGGCTGCTCTAAAGCACCGCTGCATTTCTTGGTGATCAGAAGTCTAGAGGGAATGACTTTAATGAAGCTGAGAGCCCAGGAACTCCCCAGCTAAAGTTCTTACCTGAAAGAAAACTCAAGCACACTTGAAAGTGCACAAATACTCAGAGCAAAGATCAAACTTCCCTTGCACCTCCTGGAGTGTAACAGAAATGTTACTCAGTGGAGATCCAGCCCTGGCTAAATCTCATGCAGTGGAAATGAGAGACAGGCTACCCCACTTTCCTGGGTCATTCAATACCCCAGCATTTCACATGAATATCAATGGCAGCATTGTCCAGCGTGTACATTATATAGAGACAGTCAAAAATGGTATATCAATGATAGCATCTTTAATAGCCATAAAAATAAAGTGAGGAAGACAGAGGGTGATAAATAAGGAACAGCCTGTATTGATCCATCTGCATTTGGTTTGTTAGATTTCTTATACAGTTCATGGGAACAAAAATCTGTCAGTTCTTCCTCCTTCAAAATAAACTGCTTTCCATTAACAGGCAGCAGATGATCTCATGGGTTTTAAGGGAACGTGCAAGAGGGATCTGCAAAAGAGGATATGATGAAGATTATTAATATAGCAATAAATTTCATCAGCCTTTCCTCTTGAAACTTGGACAACTGCACTAAGCAATAAAAATAATAATAGTCTGAAGCTCTTCTGTATCTCTGTAACCTCTCTATGACACTCATGGTAGCTTTAAACAAGGTGCTTAAGCTGACCTGATAGGAAAGTATCACTTGCAATGTCTCAAGTGTGCATTAACCCAGGATCACATGTGAGGCAGCTTCTCTGGACCCCCTCCAGCCTGGCCACATCTTTGCACAGTGGAGACTAAAATTGAACAGAGTATTCCAGGTGTGTCTTGGCAAGCTGTGCTAGTTTCGCCTGCGGTAGAGTTAATTTTCTTCACAGTGCCTATTATGGGGCTGTGTTTTGGATTTGTGATGAAAACACAGTTGATAATAGAGAGATATTTGTGTTATTGTCGAGCAAGGCTTGAACAGAGCCAAGGTCTTTTCTGCTTTTCGTACTGCCACGCTGGTGAGGGGCTGGGGTGCATGGGAGACTGGGAGGAAACACAGCTGGTAAAAATGATCCCAACTGACCAAAGGGATATTCCAGAACATGGGATATCAAGCTCAGTATATAAAGTGGGGGGAAGAAGCAGGAAGGGAGGGGCATTTGGACTGCTGGCAGTTGTCTTCCCAAGTAACTGTTACGTGTGATAGGGCCCTGGTTTCTTGGAATGGCTGAACACCTACCTGTGAATTAGTTCCTTGTTTTGTTTTGCTTGCATGAATGGCCTGGACTTTCTCTATCAAACTATTTTCATAAATCCACAAGCTTTCTAGCTTTTATGCTTACTATATTCTACCTGGTCCCACTGGTGGGGGAATGACCAAGAAACTGCATGGCCTTTGACTCTGTCTGGTGTTAATCCACAGCACATGCTCTGAGTACAGTGGGATAATGACTTTTTTTATCTCAGCTGGTGATGCCCTTGTTGATGTAACCCTGCATCCTGTTGGTTTTCTTTGCTGCAGAAATACACAGTTCACTCCTACTGAGCTTGTCGTCCACCAGGGACCCCCAGGTCCCTTTTCCACAGAGCTGGTCCCCAGCTGGGTAGATCCCAGTCTGTGCTGCAGTCCTGCATTATGTTTTCCTAGGTGTAAGACCTTACACTTGTCTTTGTTGAACTTCCTCAGTTTCTAGTTAGACCAGTCTTCCACCTTATCCAGGTCTTCCTTCAGGGGAGCTCTCCCTTCTGCAGTGTCCACTACCCCACTCAGTTTGGTACAATGGTAGGCTTTGTCAGAGTATATTCAATTCCATCTTCCAGCCTAAAGTGTATGCTGGTTTTGGCAGATTCTGAAAAATGTCAAAGTCTGTTCAGAGGAAAGTACATAGAGGATTTTGGAATATGTGTGTACATGTGTTTGGTGGGTTCCATATATCCTCTAATATGTAAAATATTTCAGCCATTGAGACCCCAGGTGCTTGAGGCTGCATTCCCAGAGCATGTGGGAGGTCTTTCACAGGGCTTCTTTTCACCTCAATGAAAGGATGAGCGCTGAGTGCACACTATTTACCTTCCAGCCAGACATCTGCTTACATATTTTGGAGGGGAACAGCAACATTTCTAATATAGACAGCACTAAGGAAATGGCTCGAAATGCTCTCTATTTTCAGTTAATCCAAACTGTCCAACAGCTTAATTTCTGCTGTGTTTGGAGCGTGATGCAGTTCTGATATGTCACATTGCATTAGGACTGCACATGCTATTTGCCCATCTCAGTTTCAGGCTTCCTGCAGTATGAACAAACACACTTATTTTCTTATCAGATTCCCATTTCATGCCTCTGAGTCACAGAAGGAATAAAGCCCTCTTATGGACAGTAAGACACAAACAGCTTCTAGAAGCCCTCTGCTGTCATAGCTCACCAGCTCCTTAAATTCCAGTTACTTCACATTTTTTCCCCTCAAAGAAATATTACTGAAGCTAACTACTGATTTGGACTCCTTTTCAAGTGAGTGTGAGATGAACAGAGGAGGGAGCATCAGCCAAAAACCTTGGTATGCTACCTTTACAGACCATTTTTTCTCCTTTAAGCTGGTGGTGGTACGCGACACCTAATACTGACAGCCAGGGTGCAAATCCTGCCATTTCATTTGGAAGGCATCACTTCAAATATATGTTGCTCATGTGCTGAAATGCATTGTATTCTAAGCAAGCTCACCTTCTAAGAAAAGTGTGACAGCATCTAAACTGCCTGTCATGAGTCACAGACTCATGCTGATTTCTAGACCATATCATGGGACCATATCATTCTAGACCATATGATGGACAATCCCAGGTCAGTTCTGTCAACCTGATGGAGCAGACAGCTGAATTCCAGCATTTGGAAATGGGTTGAGGTTCTGCTTTGGAGAGACAGTAGCTGGTACAGCTCTATTGTGCATGCTTCTTCAGCTTCCCCATGTGTTTTACACTACTGTACACTGTATTTTAACAGAGTTCCCAGCGCTATTTCAAGAAGGGAGTTGAAAAAGTGTTGAGCAATATTGCTATAAACAATCTTTTAACTCAATATCATTGTTTGACAGATTTGAGTTCTTCATCCTGCTTGTTTATCACACATGCACAGACACACAGACACACACAGACACACACAGACACACAGACAAACACTTACATAACCTCTGTAGTGTAATGCCGCAGTACTCTCTTTGTCCTTGCATCTTTTCCTCTAATGTTTATGACCCCTTTTCAAAGGCATGCACTGGTATCTGATGATCTGTGTCTTTTCAAGTCTGCACACAGACATGCAATCTCACTGTCTGGTAATGCTTCCAATGGACAGCCTTCCAACAGATTCACTTTCCTCTTCCGTCCTTTGCCCTCTTCCCATGGATAAAAATGACTGATGAAGGCCATTACTTATCTATCAGATAATAGATCTGCTTTGACACAGATTCCTTAAAAAGCTTGCTCTTAGCAAAATCTGTTCTGGACATCAAGAAGGCACTGGGCTAGAACACTGCTTTTGTTGGTAGGTTAATTTAGCATTTAATTTTAGCATTCTTTTTCTCTACTGACTTTTTTGTGGAAAATTGGTCCACTATGTACAACAAAATTTAACTGATCCATACCCCTGTGATAAAAACAAGTCCGTGTTACAGTGAAAAAATTCTCCCTATAATGCTGACAGCAATGTGTCTTGTAGACAAGATTAAGATGCATACAGCAAAATCCTGACAGCCAAACTGGGAAAAGAAGGCAACACGAAAAGGGATTTAGTTACTTTTTGTTAGTTCTAGAGCATTGCCAGTCATTATGAGAGACAAGCAATTGTGCTTTTAAAGTCTGACCGCATTTCAAAGCACTGTGCACTACTGCACCAAGTACAGAACAGTTCAAGCCCTGAAAACCTTCAAATTAAGGTTCAGTTGAGCTTCAAGAGGCTCAATTCATTTCTATGCTTTGGGCCATGTTTCTGCCCTGCCCTGGGAGGGCCTGAGATCCTCTGGCCTGTTGTATTTTCCATACACATCAAACTCTTGTGAGTACATTCAAACCCAGAGAAACTAAGATGTGCTGGCCAGGTCATGGTGCATTTTTGATGACTGGAAAGATTCTCCCAGATTAAATTCCAGAACTCCAAACCCAGGCCAACATTTCTAACGCAAGGAATTCCCAAACCTTGTAAACCACAACATCTGGAGCTACAGCAGTCGTTGCAGGGCCTATTTATCAGACAAAGAGGCTCTCACAGCCTGATGAAAAACTCCCATCTACTTTGTCCATCACATCAGAACACGGAGCAGAGCAGCCTGAGGGGCCAGCGAGGGCCATACCCCAGCACTGCCTCCCATCAGTGTCAGCATGGGGGAAACCTGCCTGGGCGATGGCTGCATGCCTGCTGCTCTGGGCAGGGAAGAGTACCTGCATCTCTGCTGGGTGCCTGGCTCTTCCCCAGCCTTGTGGGGATGTTTATTTTGCATTCTTTTTTTGCTACAGAGTGATGTGCCTGCTCCTGGGGGGCTGTGAGGAGTAGCAAGAAAGAGAGTGGCTGAGGCTGCTGGGTATACATTTTTGTGGGGGAGGTATAGGTTACTACAGTTTCCAGTTTGGCAGAGCTCCCAGAAATGGCTCTTGCAGAAATATATATCCCTGAAATGACCTAAAAATAACCCAGTGGCAACCTGAAGTGTACATAAAGTTGAAAGATAAAGATGAGGAAACTATAAAACATGCTATGTCCCTGTGTCTGAGCCCCAGGGAGCACCTTCGTGGTGGTGTGATTCCAGCCCAGATTGTGCCTCACCCCTCCACACCACAACTCCTCTGCTCCTGGTTTGAAGGACTTGGCTTGAAAGCTGCAGAGGGACTGATGCTGCCATGGCTGTCTGGGAGTCACCCATGCCTTTAGAGAAGATTTTACCTGTGTATTGGAAATGAGACCCTTGTGAGATCCAAGTTCTTGTGGAAACAAAGGACCACTGCTCTTCACAAATATTATAAAGCACTCAAAGTAAAAAAAAAAAATAACAGAACAACAAAATAGCTTCTCTCATATACCATTAGTTTTAAGACTACCTGCTATACAGAGAGTTAAATTAGCTTCAGCAGGTTTATCTCCATTTTTAATAGCAGTCTCAAAGTCAGCAGAGTCCTTCGTAATTCCATATCCAAAATATTATATTAATATATTGAGAAATTTGCATGAAATGGTCAATATGGCAAACTTATTTCACATCTGCAGACAAAGGTAAATGAAAATCAAAAATCTCTGCAGCATCCATCCTGAAAAAAAAAAAAAAGAGAAAGAAAAGCATCTTATTGAATAAATTACACTTGAAGAGGCAGCAGTGTTTCTTTAATGGTCAAAAATTGATTCTCAGGACCAGAAGCCTGAACCAGCAAACAAAGTATCTGCTTCTGTCTGCCCCATCCTGAGAGCTCTTCACAGCAGAGCTAAGTAAATAATTCGTAGTAGATAATTTATCTGCAAAAAAGCTTTCTTTTTTTCACTTAGCGAATGTCAGTACCTTGATTGTGGCTTCCTCTAATTTATTTGTAATTCAAATTTACTTGTCCAATTTATTATCTTTCTTCTTTCCTAACAGGTCAGATAGACTGTGAAGGGTCTGCTACAAGTATTTCAACCTGCCTGTTCAAAAGAGAGCTGAGTTCATCATGAATAGTATCAGATAGCTTCGTGGCTTTTTTCTCTCTATCCACAGGAATGCAAATTTTGTGATCAGGGGAAGAGCTTTGGGTTGATAATAAAAATTTTATTCTGCTGGATAAAACCTGAGGGGTTTTTCTCAAAGCTTCAGCCTCAGAAAAATGGTGGTACTGCAGTCCCTGTTGTTTCTGCGCAGAGCTGAAATGAAATCTTTTTATTACTTTCACTTGAAATAATGGCACCTGCTACTTCAGGCACAGTCAAAACCTCATTCACTTGCCTGTGTGCCTGGGCTCCAGAAAAATTTCCCCATGAACTTGAACCCCCACTGTGTTAAGCAGTGTCCCTTTTAAATGTAGTGATTGCAGAACATAGATTGAAGAGAAATGGTCACAGCAGTGGCGGATGAAGAATTTTTGTCCCTCATTAGGTTTAAGCTCGAGGCTCTGGTACAGTTTTGTCATCTCAGCCCAGCACTTCTGCTAGATGTGGCAGTATTCGAGTGTGCAAACTTCAAGTGGGCTTTTCATGGGCATTCATGCAAACCGGGCTCCTCCGCTCTGACATGTTTGCAGAAAGCAAACAGCAAAGAGCTGGGAAGCCTGGGCAAAGGGAAGCCATTTTCAAACCACCAGCAACACTGGTCCACTTAATGCAATCCCTGTCTTGGCCCCTGGATGTAAAAGTTGATTATAAAAAAAACCAAACAAACCAAAACCAGAAACAAATTGGCATCATCCAGCCAGATGTTAATGAGAGACCAGCTTTTAATGCAAGTTTGCTGCACGTTTGCAAATGGTTTGCTGCAACGTACACTGCTGTGTACCACCTCCGTTTCCTTCAACTTACATAATCAGATATAATCAGTGAACATGCTCGTGCAAATTTGAGCAGAGGATGGATTTGTAGACCAAGACTTCTAGTTAGAGTGGGCTTGAACTAGAAAGATGCATAATACTTTTCAGAAATTACCACCTGAGATAGAATTTCTGTAATTTTTAATTTAATTTCCATAATTATTTTAGTGTAAAACCCAGTAAAAATTACACAAACTTGGAAAGTTTGGTTATTTTTTGCTAGTGTGGATGTATGAGAGATGATGTGTATCTGTGTGGTTTGGGTTTGTTTTTAAAATCCTAGTGGTCCATAGCCATTTTCCCTTGCCTGAGGGCTCTGGCCATGGGTTGACAAATAAATTTCTGGAGGGTCACACACATCCAAGTGTGGATAGAGATAAATGCTTCATGTGGCAAAAGAATCTGCTCCAGTTTTGGCTAAAATCTCAAATGAAGTGCCCATTCTGTTAGGCTGACAGCACTCACCACTCCAGTGCAGTTGCCTCTGAAACCCACGGGAATAATTTTCTCGTCTTTTGCTCCTTTTTTTCACAGGCCTTTGCATTTCTCAGCCCTTATCTTAGGTGACAGGAAAGCACCAAATTAATGCAAGAGGGCCACGCTTCTGCAGGGCAGAGCATAATCCCAGCAGAAGCCCCTTTTCGCAGCACCTCAAGCCTGCCCAGTGCAGTGGCATCCCTGAGGAGCATCCCCCCCCAGCATCCCCCCTCAGCCCTGCCAGCCTCGGGGGCAGCACAGCCTCCACTGCATTGCACCAAGGACAAGGAGGGGAAATATCCACATGCCCACGCACCAGATCCAGCAGGCCACGGGGTCTCAGCTGTGATCCTTGAGACCTCAGCAAGAAGAGCCCTCTGTGAGCCATTTCTTCTCCACGTAAAGTGGAGCAGGCTGCCTCTGGCTGGCTGACTGACAGCTGAGAGGCTTTTAATGAGCATCTCTCCTCCCTGGCAGCACTTGCTGAACGAGATCTCAGCTGGGAGAGGGAGCAACAGTGCTGGACTGAATTACCCTGAATTATTCTTTGCCCTTCTAAAAAGGTATAACTGCTATTTAGAAAGGTTTGTAAACCAACAATGCATCTAGCATATGAAAGACGGAGAAAAAAAATCACTGCATGAACCTATATTTCAAAATAAATTTCATTTATCCCAACTGACCCTTTTCTGAACCACTAATAGAACAAACCTTCATGATAAAAGCTGAGGAGAGATGGGAAGAAACCAAGGCCTTGCGGATAATTCAGGAATAATAGGCCATGCATGGGAAATGGTACTGAAAAATGCATGAGAACAATTTTGTTAAAAAAAATGAACTGTGGAATGCTAGTATGCTTGGAAGAATCAAAATCAATAAACAGAAAGATGCAAAACTGCTAAGAACCTGAAACTTAGAGCAGAAAGCTCTCAAAAACCTGACTGAATTGCTTAAGAAGAGGTGCTGGAATTTTTCAGAGAGGGGAAAAGGAGCTGTAGGGACATACCTGAACAAGATGCTGTGTTTGACACATAACCAAGGTCAGAGCACAGAAGGAGGCTGTAACAACCATCACAAGCAAAGATTTTTGCTCTGGAAGAAAAAGGAAAAAAAAAAAGTTAGGTCTGGAAAAGCCAAAGCTGGAAGAAGTGCCACATCCAGCTCCTCTTCCTTGTGCTGCCTGGCCCTGAGCTGTCATGGAAGGGAATGGTGACTGGAAGTCAGCACAACAGCTGTGGGGAATGAAGATGTACCAGCGAAACACAGCCTGCCTGAGATGAGTGTGACATTGGTTTTGTGAGACTGTCATACTCAGACTGGTGTCCAGGAGCTGGAGGTTATTGTAACAATGACATGGCAGCAGATTGAATTTCCTCAATGGCAAAGGCAAGCAGGAGAGACCAGGGATGAGTGTCAGCTGGAGCAAGCTGCAATGCTCACTGGTATAAGAAATGCCAGGCTTCATCCTGCTCCTTGTTTTATTTTTTAACTGCAAAAATTACATCACTTACAACACACAGGGTGACCAAATAAATACAGAAGCTACACTTGAAGTTCAAAGAAGACAGGAATTTTTTTTTCTGAAAAAACCATTTCATTTGCAGCTACCTCTATAAAGCAAGATTGAGGATGTTATTAGACATCAGACACTGCCCGTCTAGTGGAGTGTTTCCTGAGCCTGTAGGTATTCTTTGAGGAAAGTGAACTGCGTAATTGCCTTTCTCAGGGCATCAAACACGGGGATGGGGTGGGGGGCAGAGATAGTAATGAAAAAGTAGTGCTGCACTGCCTGCCCAATGGTATAATAGGTGTGGGTGTGTGTGTGCGTGCCTCTGTGCACACCTTCAACTAGCCTAGAAATCAAGTGACTGCTGCCGAGTCTCTCACAATTTTTAAAGGACTTCTCTGTTGTGTGTTTTAGCGGCAGATTTATAAAGGTAACAGCAAAATGAACTCAGCACTGATGACACTTCCCAGGCTTGGGAGGCAAAGCATTCCCTAGCCTGGAAACCAAGAGCCCAGGGGAGCCCTTGGCATGTCTCTTAGCCATTCTCCCGGCAGCCACCAGCACAGGAGGCACATTTAGGGTCCAAGCCATCCCAGCTGATGCCCAGCTGTCAGACCCTAGTGGAAACCTTTGAGGCAGGAGATGATGGTCTCAGTTGGGAAGAAACAGTGCATTAAAACCATCCTCACTCATGCAGGCTCCAGAGTCACTCTGACTGCTCCAGGACTAAGCTGGGGAGAAGTAGGAACTTTACACTCTTTATGATGCCCACACAGTAAAGCAAGAAGCTCATTTAAATCCATGAGATTGGCATTTTCCTATGACAGAGGCCAGAGTGCCTAGCTTGGGAAAATAGAAAGAAATACAGCCAGAATTTTGCAGTCCTGAACAAGCACTGTCATCTCTACCCATCACTTTCTCTTCCTGAAAGATCCCCTTGGTGGTCTCAAAGGTGTTACTGTGTTCTTAAAACCTTTTTGATACATTGAAGGTGGTCAGTGTTGGTGCAGCCAAAGCACAAGCTGACAAGCACAGGACAGACCTTTCCATGTTGGCCATATCTTCCTTCCTCGCAGAGATATGGCTAGGAAGAAGGAAAAGCCTTTATTGAAGCCACTGAAACTGGATAAAGTTTGAATTGCCTGAAAAGGGGAAATTTTTTTGGATAAATTAATGCACTTAAATTTTTTTTGCTTCACCTTAATTCAGAAAGAAAACCAAATCTTCCACTTACATTTCTTTGAATTAGAGAAAGGAAATTCCATATGTAATTGTTTTGTTTTCTTCATGCTGTTGGTAGCTTACTGATGACTTTTTTGTTTGATGTTACAATGTCAAGAGGCAAGGCTGGGTCTTTAAAGTTTTGGTTTTTTTTTTTATTTAAATGAAAATGAATGAATTCTTTGTTCCTCACATTTTGACATGCTCTGTGGAGAGTGTATGCTCAGCAAGTCTAAAAACTTTCAGGACAACCTATCACAGACTCAAGGAATAGACTATACAGGTGTTAACCAAAGCATGAAATACAGAATACAAAAACACAAGACAGAATGAAGTGAAATTCTGCTCTAATTTTAAATCACGCATAAACAGATTTCCTTGCTATAAGCAGAGGGGCTGTTTTTTGGTTTTTTTTCTGTTTCCCTTGTGTTTCGCTTGTCTTTTCTTTTTCAGGGGAGGGAAAAAAGTGGCATCTCAAAATATTTGACCTCCTCCAAATGAAATTCTTTCTGTTGTTCGAGCTGGATATGATAAACAGTGAACAGAGAAAACTCTTCAGAAATGTGGTATATTTTTAGTGTTTGCTTTCCTCTGCTCTTTCTCCCAATAATGTTGTCTGGTCAGAAGGTACTAATGGCCCTCTATAGACAGCTTTAAAGATGAAGGGTCTAAAAGTCAACAGTTGAGTTCAGGGCCAGTTTCCCATAAATATCATGCAGCCCTTAAAAAAAACCTTGGTAAGGTACAACACTTATAGTGCCTTTTTAAAAAGGAGATAGTCCTTGGCAGTGATATTGGTATCTTCCATGGACATTTGCACATTGTGCATCTTTTTCAAATTTTCTGTAACCAGGGTATTTTGAGAATGAAAAGAGCCTTAGTGAGTTGTTAGTAAGTGAAGTTCTTGCAGCTGATACTTTACAGGTTTCACTAAATCTCACACCTCCCAATATATTTCAGTCCCTGTTAGATCCTGCCTGCAAGCAGTAGTGTGACACTGATGTCTTGCTGGAGAAAAGTTGCCAGAAAGCAAACAAAGCTGTTTTTGTCGCAAGCGCAGTTACTTCTGCAGCCCAGGCACTATTTTCAGGTTTTAAGTCAGCCTTGCTCAAGAGACCAGTGTAGCTGTCTCCTGAGGGGTCTCCTTCCATTGCCTTGAAACAGTCAGTGTTGCAGACAGCCAGAACTGGAGACAGGGCTGAGTGGACCTCCGGTCAGATTCAAGGTGGCAATTCACATTTACTTTATTTTTGGAGTGCACATTAATATCACCCCAATGCAGATTTCCTGTGTCTTTCCCCCTGCTTTATGGGGCCCTGCAGTCCTTTGCTGGTCAAACAGCTGTCAGTGCACACAGGGAATGGCTGAGATTGGGAAATTCAATTCATGCTTGTATGAATTCAAGCAGCTTACAGTGCTATGAAAAGCGGAGATGCCTTTCACTCTCCTTCCTGCATTCCCCACACAAACATGCCAAAAATCCCGTTGCTTTCGGAGACAGACCTCACTGCACTATAGCTGCACCTGAAAAAAAGAAATATCACAGATGTACACTCTGCCTTGCAGCTTCAGCTGGGAGGAATGAGAGGCACAAGCTCTGGAAATAAATGTGCCCCTTGCTCAGCACCAGATAACCGACAAGTGTTCGTCCATCTGCCGTAAGCAGTCACACTGTGAGTTCACTGATGTGATGTTACGGCAGCATAATCAGCTGAGGCTTTTTGGGCCGTGGTCCATGCCTGTGTGCTGCCCTCCCACAGCAGTGCTTGGGGTGAGGGCTGAGGGGCAGAGGGGCTCCTCGAGACCGGGCTGATGGAGCTGGGCAGCAGTGCTGTGAACGGATGGCTGGAGCAGAGGCACTGCCTGACCACGGTAGTGCTTTCTGCCAGCAGCGGTGATGGAGAAAGCTCTTGCAGCTGTCCCTCAAATCCCTCTGCCACATAGTAAAAATCCTTTCTGCTTCGCAGCTCATCTGTAGCCACTTGTATCAGCTACCAGCCCTGGCACTGAACTTCTGCCTTAGTATTTGAGTATCAATTCCCTTTGTCATCACTTTCCCCCAATGTCCTTAAATGGACACGAGATGAAGGTGATGGTAACGCATTCCCTGCAGCATCCACAGCATCCAGGTGGTGTGACCCATACACTGACAGGGGCCCACAGCCATGAACATGAATGTCCCCTCCCCTGGCTCAGCTGGTGATGATACCCTCAAAGGAAGTCGCAAAGAACAGTGAGGTTCCCCAAGTTTTGCTGCTGATGGAGGGGCTGAGTAAGGGGAACTCTTGTGTGTCCCATGCTGGCCTCATTCAGCATCACCACCACTGCATTTACCAGAGTGGGACAGCCCAGACAAAGCCTAGTGAGGGTCTCAGAGCAGACTGCTATCTCAAGGGTGAAGCAACACTAGGATCTGGAGATAAAGCAATGCCACATCTATCACAAACAAGGACCCTGAAGAAAGCGTAGGGAAGATTACACACAAGTTGCAGCTCATTAAAGGAAAACATGCTAAGATATTTTTATGTTGCCGTTACTTACAAAAGAGTCAGTTAACATAGCTTATTATGGTAATTACAGCAATGTAAAGAGAGACCTAGCAAAGATTACAGCACTTTAGTACACCATCATCACAGCTTAAGTGAAACATATTTAGGACTCAAACAAGACATCTCCCACATACCTGGTCAAAGGATAAAAAGACCAGAAGATCCTTGGATAAGCTGCTCAGGCTGCTCCAACATCCCCAGGCAGGCAGAAAAGCTGTGAGTGTTGGCTCAGTCCGAGGCAGAGGATTGGCCAGAGAAGGCTGGGATGTGGGGCTGGCACTGCATGGCACTGCATGGTGGCCACAGGGGAGCCAGAGTGGCAGGCAAGAGGGGACAGAGATGGACTGTGGGAAATGCGGTCTCCAGGGAGATGATCTTGCAGTGGGCAAGCAGTTCAAAGATCTCTCCTTCATCACCTCCACCACTCTGTCTGATGCAGGGATCATGCACTAAGAAAGAGACTGAAGTCCTGTGTATGCCATGTGATCTGACATCTCTGAGAAATCCCCCTCTTACACCTCCAGTTTTCAGAAGCTGGGAGGAATTCAACCATAGAATTTAATGACCCTGGTGGGATTTGCCATCCTTTAATTTATCCAATCCATTTCTGATACAGAATTTATGCTTTCACCCCAGAGGTGATGTCACCTCAGTGTGTGTACTCCTCTGCACCCAGATTTATGACAGCTTCTAGTTCAAAACTCCCCTGTAATTCTTTACACTGTAAGAACTAACTTCTTAGTCCTATTTGATTTTGGTGGAGCCCATCTTTCCCAGGTGGGCTGCTGCAAGAGTTTCCCAAATTTTTGAAAACCCCAACTCCTCTCAGCTCCTCACCAGCTATCAGCATTTCTGCATGGCTCTGTGGAGAGAGCATCTCAGAGAACATCACCATGAACTCTGTAGCCTGTTCATTTACTGTCACCCACTGATCTTCCCTCACATTGTCCAATCTGTTATCTAGATGCCTCATGAGGTCTCCCACCTTCATCACCATCATATGCATGGCAGTGGAACCCTCAAAGCTATCTCAAAACTGGTTTGGTCAGCTTGGGTTCAGGAGTCAGCTTGTTTCTGGGGTAAATGAACTGACTGCAGTGCATATAACTTCCACGAGGTCATGGGGATTTGTCAATGATGCTCGATGTAGTACTCTCAAACCCATTCCTCAACTGGATTTTCACCTGTATATTGCTTCACCAACAGCTGTTTTGCTTTTCTTTGAATTATTTCTTTATTCAGTTTTCTGAGAAGCCAGAGCTGGAGAAACCTGCAGCTATATCCTCTCCCACAGATAAACTACTGCTGCAGCCAAATTCTCCTCACTTGGACAGGCTCCCACAGTCCCAGGGGCACCCACTGCAGCACAAACTGTAAATGAGTCGATGCAGATCATGTTTTCTCATGAAGGAATACCATGCAGATTTGCACTCACACAACCTGATGCCAGTCTCCTAAAAGGAAGCATGGCATCAAACAAAGCAATACTCAGGTTGGGATGTCAGCTGTGATTTAAGTTATGTGAGAAGCCAGGCCAGCCAACAGCATCCATTTCAGCCCTTAGCAAATATCCAGATGGTACTTGCTGAGCTGAGAGTGAAGTGTTCTTTCTAACCTCAGAGTCGATATGTGGAGCTCTTACTGCTGGTTGCACTGGCTGTAAAGGTGGCACTAGGGAAGCTTGGAAAATTACAGGAATGCCTTTTCCTTTTCAAATTCAATTCAAGAATTTAGAAAGGCTACTTGGTGACATTTTTAGGGGCAATGACACACCGGCTAAACAAAGGCATGCAAGAGCATGATGATCGGAATTCCTGTGGTCAACACAAGCATTGACTGGCTGCACAGAGCTGCTCACTTCAGGCTTCATTAAAAACTGGGGACAGTGTAATTGGCAAATGCAAAACAAGTGGTTCAACCACAGTTAACTTACTTAAGACTCTCTGCTGAGCACATCCTTACTCCCATTTAGGAGAAGGTTCTGCATGCCACCCTAAAAAGCCACTGTGAATGCACCCCTTTTTGGCTGCTGGTGGCTTTCCTACTGATGTCTTAAGTTTTAACTTTTGTATTTTTTCAGACTCTGTGCTGTTTTAACGTGTAGTTCTGAGTTTCATATTAAGGGTTGGTGAGCTCTCTTCACAGGATAGATAGACAAAACAATTCCATTTTAGCTGGGGACCAAGGTCAAATTTTAGGCCCAAGAGTGGAAACAACGGTGAAGAAGAGAGAAAAAACAAAGAGGATGGAGCTTCATAACCTGAAGCTGTAACTGGACAATTAACTCTAATGGACCAGAGCTTATAAAAGTGTGAGACTTTGTGACTGGGCGTCCATTTTGGGACCACTGCTGGATTGCTCGGGGAACTGTTGTCTGCAGTGACAGGAACAGGTAATATTGCTGAGCAGAAAACACCAGCACTGGAGAGGTCTTGTGCAAAACTAGTCGAGCACAGAGTTCCGTCCGGGTGGCAGAAGTGCCTGATCCTGGGGGAACGCGTTTCAGGCTCTGGCGGCAGCCGGGCCTGTGTGGCACTGCCAGCCCCCTCGGCCAGCAGCCAGCGCGGACACGAGGGACACGCCGCGCTTTGGGGCACGGACACCGCTGGGGCTGAGGCTGCCGACGCCCGATCTGCGTTGCCTCTGCTCCGCGGGGACCAGCCGAGCGCCCTCGCTGCCGCCAGACCCGACTTACTCCAGCAGAGCAGGGAGCCAAAGCCAGCTTAGGTTTCACTGCTCCTGCAGCCACCAGCAGATGCACTGACCCACCGCAGCCAAGTCTGGCCTTGAAAACTGTTCTCCTTTACGGAGACAATTAAATCCCTCATGTGCAGCCTCGACATTAAAACCTATTTCAATTTAAAAGTAATATTTAGTAATACAGTTGGGGTTTTTTTTACCAGTTTATTTGGATGCCAGAATCCAGCAGAAACCTCAGGACTGGCTGATTCATGCCTGTTTCATTTTTCCTTTCAATCCATTTTCTCTGAAAAGGAGACATAAGCAGTGAAGCCAATATTGTTTTATTGGATCCAGTGCACTGCCACTAAAGCAAATATATGTACACTCAGGCCACTACACTTTTATTAAAACAAATAGAATTTAATTCAAACCAGCATTCAATAGCTACAGATTTTGGTGGGTGGTTGGTTGTTTTTTTTTGAGAGATGAAATTAAATCCTACCAATACTTTTGCTCAATATGTTTTCACAATCAGATTCATTTGGCCTAGGCAATATATATTTATCATAGGTAACACATTTTTATTAAAAAGAAATTTATAGAAACCAGGTTTCTTTTGAGTGTATAGACAGAAATCCCGACCCATTGTAAGATTAAACCAGGAGGACAGAGGGAATAATCTTGATTATTTTTTATTCTGGTAAAAGACACTTCTGCTTAAGGAGTTCTTTTGACTACTATACTTGGAGTGACAGATATCTTCTTAGAAATAAGGCTTTTAGAAGTCAGTATCTTGCTAGGTAAAATATACTTTTTACAGACCAGCACTGAAAAAAAAGGTAGTGCTTGATACAAACAAATGCATTCAGCAAAGGATTACAGTAGATACAAACAAGAGCAAGGGAACTAGGGCTTGAATCAAGGTGTATCTGCATAAGATGGTATCTAGAAGAAGCAGCCTGTGGTACTAATAATCTGAAAAAGAAACAGAAAAAAGCTCAATACAGTAATGAAACTGAGCTGTCATGTACAACAGTGATGTTCATTTTATTGCATTTCCACACCTCTGCTTGTTTGTAAATGAGATTTTTACAGATGCCAAAAGGAAGTACATTTCCTTTTGTCACTAAGTGTTTCTGCAAATCAAGCCTAGGTCTCCATGTCTGTCTAATAGAAATCACGGATTTATAAAAAACTTAGTTTGCACTTCCAAAACCTTTCCAGTTCTTTATTCATTGTGATATATCCTTTGATCTGGAGCAGTCATTGTCTTCCCTATTCTCTCTGCTTCAGTTTATCAGAGAAAATGCAGAACTCAGGAAGAATGCATAGCAAACCATTCACCTTTTTTCGTTCACGACATTTTCTAAGAAAGGGACTGATCCTGCTCTGTAAGCAAAGCTGATTTCTCCCCCTCAAAGAAAAACACTTGGGAAGGTTGTTGAGATGTGTCTGAGCGACAGTGGGGCATACATTTCTGTCCAAGTCAAGAGAACCCATGCACTTAATTCCCATGGGTTTATTAGAATTTCTTTTCCTCTGTTGTTAGTAAAGTTTGGGAAGAAAAAAAGATTATTTCATAATCTTTTATGAAAATCAGCTGCAGCAGATCTTAATGGCCTCCTCTGAGCTCATATTGGTAAGAAAAATGAGGGTGCAGTGCTGCAGCCATCAGAGTGGTACCCTGGCTGCATTCAGACCTGCCACAGCTGGAAAGAAGCACATCCACGAGCACTGAAGCACAATTTTGGTTGCTGCTTGAGTGCCCCCAAGCCTGACAGAAAATGTTTGGTGTATGAACATCTTGGTGTGGTATCAGAAGGAGTGCATAGGGGGGTGTTCCCTGCTTCTTCTCCCTGTAGCCTAAAAAGTACAGTCTTGTGTTGACCTTCTCTCTTGAATCAAGGGCTCTCTCTGAATGTCAGTCAGGAAAGCATCATTAGATAGCAGTGGTGGGGGAGCACCATCCCATCCATATGGGCTGAACAGCTGCCTTTGCAGACTTCCCAGCCAGGGGAGCAAAGGATTAAGTTCAAGACCCATATCCAGACATACTCCCCCACATTGTGCTGAGTGGCAGCATGGCGCAGGTGACAGAATGCTTCCTCTGTTTCCAATTCACTTTGTCAGAGACCAGCTACTTCTCCTTTGCCTCGTTCCCTGTGATAACATTTCTAGTCAACAGCTCAGCAGCTGCATCTGCCTGTCAGGATTCTCCTCTCTGCCAGCCTGGTGCAGAGAGAGAGAAAAATCCCGACCCTACTCCAAACAATTTTAATTAATACTGACATTTATCAAGCTGCAGAGGAAGCAACTGCTGCCTGTTGCTTGGATTTATGTGAAAATAGTGGAAATAGATGGAACTGTCATAAAGTTGTAGGCCATCCTGTCTTCATTACATCTAATGCCTGGGAGAAACGAGTTGTGAGCAGCAAGAGATACAGGAGCTCATGGGGCGGCTGATGGACGGCCCAAGCACTGAGGCTTTCTCTGAAAAGCAAGCTTTTCCTAAACCACGCTGCCTTCCTCACATGTAGGCACGGGGATCTGCTTGGGATGCTGGACACTAGCTCTGCACAGTGACCCAGGACATACCACCCATGTCCCTGCTGTGTCACGTGCTGCTCCAGAGGCGGCAGAACCTGTCCCTCATGTGATTTGAGCATGCTGTGCTCCTGATACCCTGACTCTGACCCAAAGCCCATGTCTGAGTCCTCCCAACTGCTGTTCATTGCCTGGCTCACACCTGCCTCAGGACTGCAGCTCTGTGACCTGGAGGCACATACCCCTTTGTCAGGTCTGGTACGGGCTCGCCATGGTGGAAAGGCCAAGCAGCTGCCCCATATTGATGCAAAATGCAAATAGTACATGCTTTTCGTTCCATGCAAGTGTATAAGGTCTCTGCCTCTTTCCAAGCCATCTTGCCCATTTGCTGATCACTTATAGGCCTTTTCAATATTGTTGCAAAAGCTGTAGTATTTATCACAGCTTTCTGCCAGGGCAGCCTTTGGACATTTCTGCCTGCTTATTGACAGCTTTTCCTTAAACTCCTCTGCAGCTTTTATTTCCTAGCAAAAATGTAAACCCTGAAAGAGAATAATTTCTTGCATCCTGACTCCTGGAGGTAGAAAAGAATTGCTCTTTGTCCACAGATGTGTTCCTGCATCCCAGGTGTCCTCTACTTTAGCTTAAAAGCAACAACAAAGAAATAAGGAAATAAATAGAAAGACTTTGTATGATGGGCCAGTAGTGTATGTGATTTCCTTTGCAAGAGCTAGTATTGGACCTGATCTGAAATGCTAACTGGTCCACTATATGCTTACAACACACCCTATATATATATAAAAAATTATCCCCAAAACATATCAAACCCAGTATCCTGTGAACCAGTTAAAAATAGATGTTATAAGCAAGGGATTTGTAGGGCAAGAGAAGCTTATCTGTAATCCCTCTGGGAAAAGCAAATCCTCCTGTGGCCCCAGAAAAGTCCAGTGGAGTCCTCTTGGGGCAGAGAATGCTGGTGTTGGTTTGTTGTTCGGAGAACCTGCAGCTCTGGATGCACACCAAGCATACTTACGAATGCCATTTTTGCCTTTAATCCCTCAAAGACCCCTATCCCCCAGGAAAGAAGCCACATAAGCCATACCAGTGCCTTCCCAAGCTCTGAAATAGGGCCAAAAGCAAAGAAAATCTCAAATCTCCCAGACCCATATTTACTTTTTAACTTCACAGACATCCTGTGGGACTGGACTGACACAGTCACGTATGGTGTAAGACTCCAGATTCTGTTGCAGCACACAACAAGCCAGGATATCTTCTGTAACCCTTGCTTTTAATGCAATTGTTTAATATCATACAATAAAGCAGTCGTCTGATAGTGACTTTCAAATGGGCCCTCTCATCCTGAAAACGCACTGTGAATGATAAATGATTCCTCCCAATATTGCTAAAGTGAAATCCACCTCTTTTTGTCTCCTTTAGCTCTAGCCAGCAGCAACTGTTGGCTGCTGATAGCTACAGACAGCACATTTCCCTTTCAGGAAACAAATATTGTTTTATTTTGTGGAAAAAAATATCCCTGGTAATGTCAGCTATAAAGTACAGTAACTGGTCTTCAGCAATACATTGAATTATACACACCTAACTCTATTGGAGACTATAAATTCATCAGATGGTGCAAGCCAGGGGGCTTGAGGAGTGGAAGGGATTTGTCTCTTGTCCCCCTCCGGGGAGAACTGTCACCCCAGTGCTGAGATATTGCTTTGAGCAGTGACTCTCCGGGGGCAGAAAAGGCAGAACTTGCTGAGTCTGTTTGTGATGTGCTTATCTATTATTGACATTCAGATCCCATAATAACTCAGGGAATAAAAATAGAAAATGTACCCACTCAAAATATCTTTGGATCCTGAAATGACAAATTCCTGTTACAGGGAAGAGACTGATTTGGTTCCTGCCAGTCCAGTTCCCATGGGAAAATATCTTGCCATATTCTGTGGCAAGTTTTTAGAAATGCTCATGCTAGTGGGGATGTGTCAGAAAACATAAAAGAAAATCACAAGCAGCGATAATGTCACTGACATGGCATTAAAGCCTACCTGCAGCTGTTCAGCAGAGTTACATCACGCAGAGTGATAAAGCTGATATTCTTTTGTTTCCTAGTATTTGCTATTTCTTTTTCTCTGATTTTGGAAACCTGGCTCTATTACTTTTCTTCCCCTGACATTCTCCTCTGACCTTTTCTTCCAGCTTTTCTAAGTCCCATAAAGTGCCCTCTTAACAGCCTTTGAGCAATATTTCATATCTATCCACCTTTGTGTTGACAAAGCAAATTCAGAGTTAAATCTCTTTTTAAACTATGTTTTAACTGAGAAAATAGAAATTAATATTGAATTAATATGAAAATATGGAATATTTTTATATGGAATTAATATGAAAAAAAGGTATTTTTCACGCAAAAGAAGGAAGTTAAGTTGTTGGAGTTTTTAACATACATTTTACATACATACATTCACTGCTCTGTTATTTCTGTTATGGCTTGCATTGTAATTCCTAATCCATGTCAATTTCGAGCACCTAATTGCCAGTTAAAACACAATATAATTTCTTTAAAATGAGAAATATCCTTGCCTTTGCTAATTAACATCTTTGCTTGGTATAACTAACTTTCTAAAGTACTTTTTGTCATGTCTACTGCCATTTTTATCTTCCCGTACTTCTCTCATCAAGTCAGTTTTATTTTTAATAGTTTTGTCAAGAACAACAACAAAACCTCAATAAAATGATGAGGCTGTTTCATCTCATTGTGCTTTTTCAGGAGTGTTGACTAAGATGCCAAAATATGAATCACATCACCATATGACTTACTTCAGTCACTAATTTCTGTCAAGTCTACCTGTCTAATCCAGTGATTTTAGGTCAACACTGAGATCAAGGGCTTACTGTTTTTAATAAGCCATTGTTATTATAAATGTATGCATCATGCTTATTATTTTTAGTCATAGAATTTTCATTAGAGATCTGTGCCCGAGATCCATGCATGACTCATTACATGACAATAGATACATTACACTTGTTATAAATCATTCAAATCTGGGGACAAATTTGAGCTGATGTAGTACAGTGTTAGTTCCTAAAATGATAATGTTGAGTTTATAGCCCCTGCATCTATATGGGTGACTGGAGGAGTAAGCTAACACAGGGAGAAAGGCACAGAAAACCCTAATTTCAGTCTGTGCTTCTCCATCTTAATGCAAACAATCAATCATTGCAGAAGGAAGCACAATACCGATCCTTTCCCCAGTGAGGTCAAGTAGTGACTTTGAAGTGAGGGAACTGGGTTCACCGATAAAAATGATAGACAATTAGTGTGTGTTGTGTTTAATTGGAATGAATGAACTTGATTATTTGGTTTCCAATAAAGCAAAATAAAGGGTAAATAAATCCATTAATAATGAAGAATCTTTGGTTGTTTCTTTGTTGTTATTTTTGATGATCAGAAGTGGGTCACTCTGTATGTGCATAAACAAAGAAAATAAATGGCTAGAGGAGGAATGAATTTTCCATAACCTGATTAAAGGATACGTCTGGCTCCTCAGAGAATGTTATAGTGCTTAATGATTTTGTTGTTGCTGTTCTTAATGTGTCTAATGTTTGCTGTTTAAGAAAATCAAGAATAATGTTTAAAGGTTGCTCCAGAAGGGACCTGTCAGCCAGGAGGAGGAGAAAGCCTTGTTTAGCTAACAAATTCTTCACTGGCAAACTGCAGAAGGAGAGAAGACCCTTCCCACTCTCAACCAAGGGTGAAACTTCACTGGATCTAAAATGAGAGGCTGTAAATTATGAGGTGCAATGCCCCCAAGCCCCATGTCCTCTGACTGCAGCTTAGCTGGAGCATGCATGGTGCAGAAGTGTGCACACAAGCGTCAGGTACATGCCCCCTGGCAAGCACTGTGTGTGTCCTGGGACCTGGGCTCAGGGGAGAAACCCAGCAGCCTCAGTTTAGATGTTCTGCTATTGACCCAAGATGCTCCATCTTTCAGTATCCTGTTCCCCAGAACTGAGTGTCATTGCAGCTGAGAGCCAAAGCACCCCTGTGCTGGACAGGACCCGACCTCACACACAGGGTCTGACCTTGAGTGTCCTTGCAGCCTGTGCCTAGAAGACCAGGCTCAGCCTCTTTGCTCCCTGCCTCCCTGCAACTCATATATGACAAGAAATGAGTCTCATGGGAGGTCCAAGATGGGGAGCTGGCACTCAGCCATGATGGGCTGCAGCACTCCCCAACCCTGGAAACGCTTGCATAGAAGAGACCAAGAATGGCCTGCTCTTGGCCCAAAATGCCTTGTGGTTGTGTCCTGATACAAATTCAAATGTGGATGTGGAAGTATTCCTGGATCCCACTGATTAGATACAGGCTCTGCAGTCGCATCAGCTTGCACCAATTCCTGGTATCAGCATCTCCCAGTCACTGCACAAAGTTCACTTCTCTCTCAGCTGCTTGATCAAAATCCAAGTGTTTCCAAGATAGCGTGTGCTCTTATGGCATTGGCTGTGTGACCAGACATAAAATTATTTATTTATGTGTTATTATTTCAGCATGCTGCTTGTTCAGTTCTGTGCAGAGCAAGCCAGGGGAGGCAATTGGCAGAGGCTATGAGATCACAGCAACAAGAGTTGAGAGAAATGTCGACAAAGAAAAGACAGTTCCCTAGCTTTGAAGGGTTTTCTGCCTTCCAAACTGTACAAGCCTGCTAGAGACAAACAGAGCCATGAGAATCCCTGAAAGAGAAGATCCAAAAATCACAAATAATATCATATGAAGGCTCCTTTGCAGCATGAAATGACAAGCACCTTAACCAGAGCAGCTGCTATTGGTGATCCCCGAAACGACAATTAGGAAGATGATAACAGTAATAATAAACCTTTGAAGGATAAAGCCTTTATTCAGGGAAAATTAGCAAAATTAATTCCTAGTATTACGCAGTAATTTGTCTAGGGTCACACAAAGGTTGAACTTGACTCTCTTTAGAAACAATACTTTTTGAAAAGTCTGCATCTCCTTAAGAAAAGAAGCCCTGTTTATTTCTTGCAGACATGTTTGCAGTTTGCATAGCTACCCTCATAACATCATCAAGCTGGTCTTTGTTAGCTCAGGATCCTTTTCACATCGCTCACCATTTTAGTTCCCATAACAACAGAATACATTTGTAATATGGAAACTCGGCTTCTCTCAATTCTTCTGGGCAAGATTGTTTTCTTCACTTAATAGAAGCTTGTAACATACTAGAGGTTTGTGCAAACCTGAAAACTTGTACAGTTTAACACAGTAGGTGATCTGATGCAAAGTTCTGATGAAATCATGTTCCTATTTAAACAACATATTCAGGTAAAGTGACAATTTCAAATGTCTGCAGCTTTTGGCTTTGGTATAGCCAGGGGTTGCCACACCATATCTGCATTTTCTAATTGAGATATAAAATACATGTTTTTGAAAATGCCTTTTTAGATGCCAATGAATTCATTTTGTATTTATTGTGTGAAAAAACAGTTTGAAAACAACAAAGTTGGCTAGCCTAGCAAGCTTTATCTTCAGCCTATAGCTCTTTCCCTGAATTCAATACTGCAGGCACAATTTAATGCAAACCCAATTTATGACTTAATGCTCCAGGGACCATAGTGGGAGATTGTTACATTATTCTTTTCTAATCCTATTTGTGTTTTAATTTGCTAAGTCTGTAATGAGGTGCATGCTTTGAATAGATTCAAGATCTTCAACATTGCTTTTGACTTTGTTTAATATAATAGATTGTACAGTTTGCATTCAGAATTGAGGTGTTCCAGTCAGTACTATCTCTTCATTTTCAAAACTAGAGTGGATAAAATTATGTTCTGAAAGTAATTGTATCCATGTTTCCTTGTTTATCACTTAATGGTGTATTTCCTGTTATAATTTTCTGTTACAATATGTGAGGTCACAAAAATCAATTCTCGGTGGACTCTGACTTGACTGTTTGAAATTACTCCCCAAAACGCTCTGAAAAAATTATGGAGAAAATAAAGCACTGGGTAGTAAGTGGCTGGCTATACTAATTCTTTTTTATTATTGTTTTTCTAATTTTTTGTGCTGTTGAAACTCTAGTAAAAATATAGAGAAATGGAGTAAAATCTTGGTTACATGAGATACTCAAGTGATGATAATCAACATACTCCTATTTATGCTGATAAATCTACCCCAATATACCCATAGCATTTTGGTTCTAAAATTTACTGCCTGTCATCCCAGTTACCATTCATCTACATGGAGAATAGAAATCCCATTTCAGATCATCTCTAGACTTTAGCTTTGCTTTCATTCTTTTCAGAAGAGAAAATAAAAACTCCATGATATATTTAATTTTATTTTTGTGACCATATTTGACATACTATGCCACAAAAACATAACAGTTGTGAAAGGTAAAATATTTAAAAAGGAAAAATTCAATGCCTTGACACCAAGGGGAAGGGAGTAATGTCGCAGTGACTGGGATTTAAACAGGACTCTTGTTTTCAGACAGCACACAGTACTAATAATATTTCCCTGGCTGGTTCTCATTGTTATCACACAAATCTGTGTCCTGAGTCACCTTTGTCCTGTAACAGCCATACCAGGGGAAAACCAGAATTTTGGTTCCAAATGCATGGTCAGAGCTAGTTGTTCTTTTTCCTGAGTTCTGGCACTGTAGGAATCTCTATTAAACTCACAGAATGTAGCTTCAGCAGTTGTGTCACTGCCCCAAAATAAGCTGTAGGCAGACACTCCACAGAGCACAGCGACCAGTGTTTACACTGATGCTCACGTAACAGACATATCCCACCTAAATGCCTTCTTGCAATATTAGTCAGACATTGCTCTTGATGTCTCCCACATTTTCCTTTCCTGGCTATAGTTTTGCCTAAATCTATGCCTTTGGAAACAGGCAGAAGCCAAAAATTACAGGATTTTATAAAAATCTAATGATAGGCAATCTTTTCCAGAATGCACCCATCCAGGACATGGAGTTTGTAGCAACAGTACAGCAGGACCCCGCCTTATGAGTCACAACTGCAGGAGTCCAACAATCAGAATAATGAAAGCTCTTTATTTAATTTCTTTTTCAAGCATACATTCTGTTCACTTTCCACATAGTCTTAAGAACTAATAAATCAGAATCATGGAAAGCTTACAGAAATCTTGCATTGTATTAAAAGCTGCTCTTAATTTGTGAAACCTCCACTCAGGCCAACAGATTCTTCAGTTTCTTATTTAACAAAGCAAGCATGAAGTAACTCCAGCCTTTCTCAAACTTCAGAAGAAGGAGAATGAGGAGTTTGGATTCATACCTCTGGCTCTGAGCAGATGGATGCTGGATCAACTGCTGCAATATGCTTATTTTCCATCTTGAATGCAGCTAAAATCTCTCATAAGCTCGATTTTGGTAAACCCAGAAAGTGGGAAACTCAGAAGCACCAGTGAAGCTCTACATTCTCTGACATTTTTGAGCTCTGAGAAAACATCCAGAAATGTATAAAGATACTATCCAAGCAAATTCTGACTCCCTCCCTTGGTTAGTACTGAAAACAAATCCTGAATCTCTAGTAACTACCTTAGGGGTAAACTAAAGCAATCTTTATTTCATATGGTTGAGAATGAAAGACATCAGAACAGCCCCTGGTTAAGACTAATTATTTTTGGATGCAGTGCTGCCTAATTTTTTTGCAATATATCTGCTCCCACTGACACCAGGTGGTGTCTGGTGATGGTACTGTTGGGGAGGACATGTGAGGAAGGGATATGGGGTTTAAGTAGCATATCCACAGACCTTATCAACAGAAAACACCCAAGTCTAGATGGAGGATTTTCAGGTAGTAATCTTCATAGACCGCAAGTGGTCTTTGGAGTCCTTTCTGATCATCTGGAGAACAAAATTAATTTTTGTCTTATTACTGAGGTTCCTGGCACCAGGACTGGTGGTCACCTCATTGACTCCTGTGGTGACACAAAATAATTTAAAATAGGATGCAGGCTGTATAGGGACTGTGTCCAACAGACATGGCAAAACAACTTTTGGAACCAAAGCTGGATGGCTCTCAGGAAGGGCTGCTGGCCATGAGTTAGTAGAGGAGCCATCAGATCCTTCAGACAAATTTAAAAATGACGCTTATGACTGAC
This sequence comes from Phainopepla nitens, assembly GCA_013400175.1. Lineage (NCBI taxonomy): Eukaryota > Metazoa > Chordata > Aves > Passeriformes > Bombycillidae > Phainopepla > Phainopepla nitens. The sequence continues at coordinate 315,819 of VXBQ01015963.1, forward strand.
AGTCGCTACCTGCTTTCACTATCCCCCACATAATGACTGGTTTAAAAGTGCTGGATCTTCAAAAATTCCTATCAGACAACTTTAAAGGGTTAAGCATCATCCAGCATCCAACCCTTGGCTGTACTGAATGGATTTATTCGATGTACTGCAGGCAGACAGATCCCTGCCCCACATGGGTTCCCAGGGAGAAAGCATGGAAGCTTCTGAAGTGGATCTTTGATGAAAATGAGATGCTTGACTCCAAGAGTGCAATGCTGGAAACCTTCTCACAGTTTCTGTCTTGCCTAAATGCATCGGTACTGCCTCTCTATTTCACTTTCACACAGAATTATTCCTCTCTACTCTGCCCTGACCTAGCCATATCAAGAAATTAAATAAACTTCCACATTAGTCCCCAGGGGGTAACCTTTGGACAGGACTAACACACCACTGGGACCAGCCTGTGCTTAGCTGGATACACCATTGCTGTAGAAGGTGCAAGTTTGAATCTTCTCAGGCAGGTGAAAGAACTGAACACATTTCCCCCTCTCTGGGTAAGTGCTCTGCCACCTGACTTTTGCATGAAAGCAGGGTATGATGCACTTGTCCTATGTTCTTATTTACAAGAAAACAGCAGCAGTTACCCCTCTTTCTTCCAAAATTTGCAGTGGATGCCAGAATTGTTGGTGTGTTAATTTCCTCTGCAAATACCCACTGGACTTAGATCACCCTAAGGTTTTAGTCAGAACAGAGCTCAGTTTCGTTGCTCAGACAGTCCTGAGGCACATGCTGAGCTGCTCAGGAGGGAAAGCACAACATGTGGGACAATATGTGCCTTCACAGAGAGGTGACAAGCAAGCAGGGCTTTAGAGTTGCGTGCCACACATTACTTGAAGATGAGCTTCATCTTACTTAATGTCAGCCTTCTGATTGTTTGGCAACTCAATTACACCCATCTTGATTTCTTCTTGAGGCAGCAAGGAGAGATGGGCATTTCCCAGAGCAGAAATTTTCTGCTTGTCAGTGAAGACTGACCTTTGCTTGATGCAAGAACCTCAGGACGTAGTTCCACTTTTCTCTGTAACTGGCACAGTTTTAAAGCTCCTTATCCTTTCCCAGGCATGCTTGCAGCTCCCACTGGCTGCCCTGGCCACCACAGGGCTTGCAGACTTCCCAGCCAGGACAGTAAAATCCTATAAAGCAAGTCAGAATTTCCCATAGCACTACCTTGGTCAAGGTTTAGTTTTGACTTCCTTTTGTTCATGAGTGTCCCAATAGAGTAACTGGTTTTCTGTGCTAGTAGGAAAAAAAGATTCTGAGGGAAGGATGCCTCTTACTTGCTAGAGTCTAGGAGGCATTTTCCAGCAGACACATCTTGTTTATTATTGGAGATGCACATTAAAGCTTTAAAATACATCTGCGCCTTCATGGTCTTGTGTGTGTAGCAAAGAGCAACTGCACAGTGACGGCACAGGAACCCTGTGTCTAAAGAACAGAGAGTGCCAGAGCTGCAGGAGAATCCCTGGGAGCAAAAGGCACTTGCAGAGAGCAGCAACGCAGATTTGGCCAGGAAATATTTCCCACCATGGGCTAGGGGGGCTGCAGTGTCCTTCCTCTCCTTGCCCTTACGCCCAGGGCTGCACAAACCAAGAGGACCAGGCACGTGCACAGCCCACCACCACCCATCCTCACTCCCACCAGTAGAGACACTCCAACCTGCAGGCCACAGCAGCTGAGGCTGCTTTAGCAGCGGGCAACCAGGCGGCTGCAGAGTGTGGAAAGGCAGGCAGGGAAGCACTTCCAACAGAGAAAAAAAAAATTCAGTGCCCACAAGATAAAATGTATTCAGATGGTAATATGATGCCTGCATGCTAAAATTCCTGAAGGTAATTAGACTTCATGTTTGCATATGCTTATTGCTTTGTCTCAAGTGTATTTTTACTAAAAGCATTAAATATTTTGTTATAATTCCTTAAAGAAAGCATCCATATCTCCACAAATGAAGTCAGATATTTATGTTTGTTCCTTGATATAGATGCATGTAGGAAAGTGTAAGTGTACATCTGTATATCTCCATAGAACACAATAATGTGCACAGAGATATCTAACCTTATAGTTGCTATTAGAAAAACAAAATAGAAGGAAGAAAGCTGTTAGGTGCTCTTTCCAGGAAGCTGACAGTGCTGGCTGACCTTTATCATGGCACGAGCATGTATTAGCCAAAATAATACCTTAACAGTTTTTTAGTACCCAACTATATGTTCTGTTCTAAGGAATAGCAAACGTTTAATCATAAATATTTTAATGGCTTCAGGGATTCATGGTATTCAATGACTGTGTTAAATGATAATAATCACATCTGGTTTATTACTATAGTAATTCAGCAGCTTCTCTTCAGTAGTTATTTTTTATTATATGTGCTGTGCTACTGTCATGGTCATTTATAGCGGTAATATTTTAAAGTGGCTCATTTGTTTGTTTAAGGACAGTTTCACAATATATTTCTGTATTAATATACATTTTGTACTATTATTTTCAAGCTGCCACTGGAAAATTGATCCTAGCTTGTTACAATGAGAGGGGCTGAGACTGACACAGAATGCCAATGCTGAGAGCCAGTGACAGAGCAGATGGGTAGTGTACTGGTCTCCACTGGGGCTGTAATTGCTGTTGAGTTTTATTCATAAATGAAGGGGTCCATTAAGAAATAGTTAACTAATAATAAACATGAGGGGAGGATTTGAATCAGGCAGACCACAGACAGAAAAATGCCATAATTAAACAGTCAAAAAGCAACTGGATACGGCCATTTTACAAATTATTACCCAATAATACTCCCATTTTTTGCATGCTAGCGCACTTATAACAGAGGGACTTTTACTAGTGAGACAAGGGAGAACTGATTGATTTTGCTGATCATTTTATTCAGCTACCTGCCCACTCTCAGTCACAGGAGAGAGATCTCATTTATCTTAATGGGATCATTCGTGAGAGTAAAGGTTTGGAGGATCAAGCCATATATCAGCACAAATGGGAAGAAGGTAGAGGAGTTAATGATCAAATTAGAGGGGGGGACCACTCATGACTGGAAAGACCTTCCCACCATTATTTTCTCAACTTGGAATTGCCATTTTCTAAAACCTTGTTTTCCTCAGCATGCTGCACTTCCTGGTCATGGCATTCTCAGGCATCTGGGATTCAAGCTATTTACCTGGAGAAAGTGACAGTGGAACAAAAGTAGACCACAAGGGAATGTCTTTGAGGGTACCATATGTGAGGATGTGGCAACCTCTCATTGAGCCCTAAGAGCACTCGTGACTCTTTGCTCTCTCAGCAGCCCAACCTTGGGAGTTTTATGCTGAATTTAAGGGCAACCAAGAAGTTACTGGCCATGAGGACTCACATTTTATGTATGGAGACCTTGCACTGCCTTCACAGCTGGCACAAAATAATTAGTAACCATGTTCATGGATGTGAAAGATAGAGATAAAGGCAATTTATAAACCTTGTTTGTGAAAGAAAAACTGGTAGAGTAAGGGTTAACATTCTGCTCTCTCCTTTTTTTGCTTCTTTCTCTCTCTTTCCATTTCCTTTCCTGCTTTTAATGAAGGAGGTTCTATTTAGTTCAGCAAAACCTCTCCACTATCCCACCACACAGGATGTATTGAATTGTTGCAGCAAAAGTTAAAAGGAAAGTCAGGACAACTGTGAGTGCTTCTTTCCTGCTCTGTTTTCTAGTTGGTTTGATTGGTTGGTGAGCTGAGGGTAGATGGCTTTTATAGCACTGAATGATGAATGACTCTGAAACAGTCTGTAACCAGAAGTGCCAACTGACATGTTGCTGATGTAACTGACACACAGGGTTATGTTTGTATAGAGTTTCTTAAATAAACATGTGTTAGGCTGGAGCCAGCTACACCAGCCCTTCTTCTTTACTTCCCCTCCACCCTTCTTTTATCGCTAAAAGATAATGCTAACGATTTGATCTTCCTATCAGTCATTCATTATATTAATTAATTAAAATGTAATTGTTTTAAATGCCTCTCCATTGCCGTGGGTACTTTGTACTGCACTTAAAACACACACACTATCAGAGGACAAAATAAATCCTCAATAAAAAGACACACTCATCAAATGGGTTCCTTCAAACTAGCAGTTCCTTTCATCCTGCAATTATCTCCACAGCCTTCAAAGTGGCCTTTCCCTAAATGCTCAGGAAAATAAATTGGTCCAGAAGCTTGACAAGGAGTTCAACTAATCCCAGGTCTTACAAAAGGAGCCAAAGAAAATTCCTCAGAAAAAAAGCTCTTCTAGGAGACTTCCCCTTTCCTCTACTTACCGTTGTGCAATGTTTCTTCCTTTGTGGCTTTCTGTGTAGCTTCATCAAACCTTATAAAGATCTTTATTCCTCTTTATGGCTCTTCTGTCTCCCAAGTAAAGTGCTGAAATAAATTTCCAATCAAAGCTTTAAAATATATATACTGGCATTGAAACCCACACTTCTGTATAATTATACTAGTCAAGTCAGTATGCAACAATCCGGTTTTAATGTGTAAATCATGGAAGAGTAAAAAACAAGGATAAGAATTTATGCAAGGGCCTTTTCTAGGGTACTTCTTCTTGGCTTTGGGATCTCTGACTGACCTAACACTCAGCAAATCTTTATTGCAAGACTCAGGCAGGCTTAAATTTAATAACTCACACATCAGAAATATATGGTTACTCAAAGTGCCAGTATGAGATAGCATCCATTATAAGACTGGTTTAGGCACACAAGGATGGATTACTTTCACAAGAGGGAGTAAATGGAATTTAAGAATTCTATAAATTGCATTTACCCTGATTTTATTCTAATTCTCTCTTTGTTTATTTCCCATCACTGTGCACTGGGAGTGAACTCTGCCTTGCCACAGCCAGTTCGCAATTTCCATAGCAGTATTCCACAGCTGTGCACAAGATTGCCTACCAAATAAAAGAAAGACTGGATAAAATAGTGCACCGGTTTCTTCATCTTAAATATCCCCTGATATTGCTTGGTTTTAGTACCTCTGCTCTGGGTCTGAGCCACCATTAAGCTTCCCCCTGGCATTGCCTACTTGATGAATAAGGCTGTTTTCAGACCATCCTGCCCACACTGCCATGCAGACTAGAGAACAAACAGATGTTGCTAATGTCCATGAGAGGATTTTTAATGCACTCACTCACTAAGTAAGTGAGAAAGGCCTCCTAGCCATCTCTGAGTTGCTAATCCATACATAAGCCTTCAGAGTATTCCTGTAAAGGGCCTCCTAACTAGCTTCTTAAGCCTGGGATACCTGGAGTAAGGAGGAAAGGAGCTGGCAACTGGCTTCAGTGCTGTTTGGAATTAACTGTTGGAGCAGAAACAGATAGGATGGAAAGGAAACCTCTGCAAAGCCTTCTGGGCCCTGACTGCCTCCGCTTTTCACCTCTATCCAGCTGAACTGGGAAGCTCTGGCAGCTGGTGGGAGCTTTCCCAAATTTACACCACCTGCTCTTCATGCCTCCGTGCTTCAGATGAATCAAATGGAAAGGAAATTCTTAAAAAAGCTTATGGTGGATTCATGGTGTAAATCAAAACCGGGAGCAAATCACCATAGCTGTTCTCGAGAGTTTTGGTTTTAGGCTTAAATGTTTGTTTTAATATGATGGTCTTTCACCCTTCTTCTCCTTGCTTTCTCGAGACACATGGATGGCTATTGCCTTACTTTACACTGAGCTTGCTTTAATGACGTCAGCCCATTCCTTGGAATGAGATTGCTAATTAACTCCACACCCTTCCACTCTTGTTTTCTGAAAAAGGGCCTCTTGCACTGGGAGACCTGAAGAATTACAGGACACAGCGGTAGCTGTGGCATTTAATATCTTGTTGGAGCCATGACAGATTTAGCACACCCTTTGCCTGGCTATTTGAATTCTGGAGAACGCTATATGCCTGATTTCTATCAGGTCTGAGCAGTGCCTCATTGTAGGCCTAAATTACAGGACAGAACCTCTTTAAGGGAAAAGGAAAACGAATACCACCCTCTATAAATTAGCTGGAACAAACAAACTAGTTGCTCAAAGTTACTGTACTCCTGCCAGGAGTCATAAACCAGCTAGCTGTGTTTAAGAAAAGTAAAAACTGTTTTTCCTACCATGGAATAAACATTCTCTGGGTTCTCTTCCTAACCACAAATGGCAAATGTATGCAACTCTCTGAGAACCAAATTCTGCTCACTTTCCAAATTCGTTTAATCTCCAATCCTGGGAGATTAATTAACTCAACAGAGAAGCCAACACTGAACCTGGAATAGAAGTGTTTTTTGAAGTAAGTGGTGTTTAGTTCATCTAAAGAAGCTGCTCTGCTGAGGCCAGCAGAAAAAGCTGCAATATTTAACCTAGATGCTCCTGTTTTTCAGTTTTGCAAGTAAAGTTTTGATTTTAAGTAAGAGACCTGAGAAACAGATACTGGGCACACATATGACCATCTTTTAAGTGTAAGAGGAAGCATTTATCTACCTCCAGAATTAATTCCAGAGATTTCCAAACAAACCTCAGAATGAGCACACCTTCACAGAGCATACACAATACACATGTGCTGAAAAATAGTTTTTTGACTCTTCCAAGGAAAGAGCTAATCTTCTAGCTCAGAATTCAAAAAGCACATCATCCCAGTCTTCAGTGGGAGCTGCTGCCTGATTTCACACAGGCTTCCAACAGTGAAACCTGCAGAGAACCCCAGTATTCCTGCTTGCCCCCTCACTGGCAGACAAAGGCAGGGAGTGTGTAATATGCATTTTCATTGTAGCAAGAATGCTAAGAGGCAGAAGCTGTGTCTTCTCCATGGCCTTTTTAAATCACCTAGTGTTGTTCTGGTTGTCCTAACTTCACAAAGAGGCCGTGAGGTCTTTCTGTAATTACAAACACATACTCAAGTCCTGCATCCACACCCAGCCCCTGGAATCCTCCTGGCTGGCCCTTCAGCTGTGCATGGTTGAATTCTTGGGGCTTCACACAGCTCACTCAATCTCTCTTGACCTTGCCTTACCAGCAGCTGTTCAAAAAGCCATTTAAATGCTTTTTTGCCTTTGTGCACAATTCTACAAGTAAAGGTATACTACCTTTATTTACCTTAGCATGTTTGCAAGCAGTTGAGATGCTGACTTCTTTCAAATGAGTAGAAATAGATCTTGATCTGTCTAGGCATCTTCGAAAATCTTCTTTGCATTCAGACTCTTCACAAGCCAAAATACATTTTAAAATCTAATACACCATGTCCAGACTTTAAAATGGTATGGAGTTAGTAGTTTTTCAGCACGTTTTGTTTGACAGTTAGGTCTTTTGAGAAGAGGTTTGCCCAGCTGCACAGTATTCTAAACACCCTTACAGTTCTTCTCAAATAGTTGGTCTTACACTAAAAAGAAGAAACAAGAAAATCCTCCACTGAATGTAAAATAAATGAAAAAATATATGCCTTTTATATATTATATAATTATGTCTAATATTATGTCTAATATGTTGCTTTTCCCCCCTCTGTTCTACTCACCATTGCTCCTTATGTTTTTCAACCTTTTGGGCAATGCCAGTATCAATTTCATCATTATCCTGTGCAATCTCCAACCTATTAAAGAAAATCTCTCTCAACAGGAATACACATCTGCATTTTCTCCTGATTCTTGATCCATTAGCAAACTTGCCAACTGTTCATTGTGAATGAGTAATTTTCCTTTTGAGGAACCATAACTTCATGATTTTTGATTAATACAATGTGGAAAGCAACAAACTATTATGGATTTCATAGGGAATTTTTCAATCCAAACCAGGTCTGGAGGTCAGCATGTAAGATAGGTTATTTGATAGCATAGGATAAGATACTAACTCTGCTCTCTCATGACATGCCCTCTAACCCATTGCTATCTGAATAAAACATGCCCTTTTTCAATGTGTATTTCTTGGTCATTAAGTTCCCTTCCTGTGCCTGGACTTCGTACTCTGCTCTTGACAGGTTTCTTAGGAAAGAACTAATACAATAGGACTCCCCAAAGGAGGAAAAAAAGGTGTCTTTGTAGGAAATATTAATTCTGAGGGCTTACACTGAGGCAGACTGGAGTGTGTGGTCATTCTGCCTTGTGACTGGTGTTGCATGCAGGAAACTGGTTGAGAGCTTGGTGATTGATGTGGGCTGCTGGGTTGGGTCAGGGGAACAGATGTGTATTAGATCCCTGATCTAACCACGGAGAAAAAGTTTGAATGCCTTTAAAAAGTGCCCAATTGCCTGATTTTGCCAAGCTAGTTTGACACATTACCTTATTCATGAGCTATCATTTTCATCCCAAGGGCATATAAACTGGGTAGCATGGAAAGGCATGTTCAGCTGAATAATTGACATTCAACTGTGCAGAAAGAAAATTGAATGGGCAAGAGGTCCAGCTGCATATCAATGCCTCAGACTGGTTGCCATATCCAAACTCCAGCAGATTATCTCTTCCTTTCCTTTTTCCTAGAATTCTGTCTACAATGAGCAGGAGTCCTCCACATACGCCGTAAAACTAAATTAAAAAATAAACTAGACTAAATAAAAAGTAGAAAGGTATGAAAATGTAACTAAGCTGATGTGCACAGCAGGACAATACTAACGACATCATAAAATGCTTACTCTTGTTTTTTTAGAGAGACAGTGGCTGGATTTTAAGTTTTTGAACAAAATTACAGCAGTGTATGAAAGAGGTGAATAGTTCTGTAGATCTGTTGACTAACGGCAAATAAAGCAATAGTATTTGTCATAGCAGCATGTTAGCAAGCTCCTTTTACAATCAGTTAGCTATCAAGCCTGACAATTCACACATAATCATTTAATGTATACCAGTACAAAAGCTTTTGTACCTCTGGGTTACTCACTGCAATCTGTCTGGCCCTTGTTTGGACATGCAAGTTCTTCAGTACAAGCACTGTCTGTACTTTGGATTCTGTACAGCAGAGCACAGAACAAACTGTTGGTGTTTAAAAAGGAAATGATTAATATTTCCCCTATTTACTGGACTAGAAATTCCAATAGATACCATCGCATTCCCTCAACTAGTTTCTGCTAGTACGCAAGCACACAAATGCTAGTTAAAAATCCTTTTGTCATGACAGAAAAGTATTCAGCAAGAAGCACTGAGAACTGAAAAACCCCCAAACCCACTAGAATTTCCATTAGAGTGAGGTACTCCTCTCTGACAGTGAAGCACAATGTTGTTTAGCACCAGCAAGTGGGACACTCTATATTATGTCACTGACCTCGTCCTTAACCGAAAATTGCAATTACCAATGAAACACATACTTCCAAGTAGCACTGAGAATGAAGCAACCCCTCATCCCCTGTTTTTCTGCCATGTGCTAGCTTTTTGGATTAGATAGGTCACAGGGACCCACTAAGGTGTGGACCAAACATATGGACAAGAATATAAAGAAGAGTGACATGATGGTATAGGGTAAAAAGCCCCATCTTAAGAGCATCATTCACAACCATTCTCTACTCTTGGTCACTCTACAAAAAGACTGCGTTTGCACAGTTAGATCTGGTGCCCATTTCACTCTGCTGCCACACATTTCACCCAGTTCTAGAGTCCTAGAGGACACAACAGTATGTACTGCTAGACTGAGCCCTCATGACTCTGGCAGGAGTGACGCTGAACATGTTCTCTTACAGCTCACACATAAGTTGAGGACCTGTCAGCAAGACATGTTACATTTTTACAAAGAGAGGAAATAGATTTTTCAGGATCTCTGGTAAGGAGAGTGTTTTTTTTCAAACAGGTCTCCAAATGCTCTGCTCTAGGACTATGTCTCTGGACCTGCACAGAGATGATATTGCACAATCTTGAGCTCTTGTTTTAATCTCTCACTAATGATGCTTACTGAGTGAATATGCTGATACCAACAATAGATACTTTGATTAATCAAAAGTCTTGGTCTATACCCACAACAACCTCTGCCTGCTCCTATCCTATAAAGGGATGAAGAAGAGAGGAGGGATCAGGGCAGGAAACAAACATATCTGCTACTGCAAAGTCTCTTCCAATGTGACTCTAGTTGGTTTGGGGGCTTGAAGAAGCAAGGCAATGAGCCACACTTAAGAAATCAGAGAGAGCTGAAGGAGTGATCTGCAAAGCCCAAACTGGTGACATCTCCTTGAACTTACCTGGATGACAGAGGAGTTCAAAAGCTCATGAGCCAGTTGTGTGTGCCAGCAAAACACACACTAGCACTGGCATTAAGGCACCATCAACCCCACTCTGTTTTTGTCTCTGTGTCAGGATTTTGGTGTCAGATTCAGTGACAGCATGGGTTTAGGAAGGGAGCCCCATGGCTCAGTAATTCAGTGCTTCACAATCAAGTTTTACACAAATCCTGGATCTCTCCTGTGATATGTGCACCATCAAAACATAAATATACCCTTTCAAAGTGGATCATTTTCAGGAACAGAAACCTGAAATCAAGATCTAGAAAAGATTTGTAAGGTGGTAATTTGCAAGTGCTTGAATAACATCTCCCAAGTAATGCAGGCACATCTGAAATTTGTCCCATTAGGCGAGTGTTTTCTGAATAAGTGGTCTGGGAGTCAGCCCTGCTGGAGTCAGCCTCTGCAGCACTGCCAAAGAGCAGACTGGCAGCCTAAAGCTACAGCCCTTATTTTCTGGAAATCACAGAATCACAGTCTTCACAAATGTGCTTTACTTGTCGGATTCTTGGAGGATGGAAACTATCCAGTATAAACTGTGTTGAGACCACAGTTTTGCAACATTGGAAGGAAAAAATAAAGTCTAAGCTCATGCCAGCCTTGTAACCACATCAGCAGCACACTGGTCTTATTTAGAAGTACAAGTCTGCAGCAGTTTGGACAACCCAGGGGAATTTCTCCAGATTTATGTCCGCATACCTGAAAAGGTTTTGGAATGAAATCTGTTGAAAGGAACAGAGGAGGACAAGGATGTTCAGAGTTTAATTTATATAAGCTACAGTAAACAACTAAAAATTAAACTAGCGCCTGAAACAGCTCTAGTCAAAGCCTCTCCCTCTTTTTCCTTGTGACATTTATTGCAGGGCCCTTGAGAGGACTGGAGAGTATGAGGCGACATGAGTCAAATGTAAGACATTTTCCAAATGGGTGAGGGGAGAAAGTTTTCTCTTAACGTGTTCCAGGAACAGACCTGAGAAAAATGCCTGATCTGAAAAGGCCTGATGAAGAGTTAGCCTTTCATTGCACAGCGTTTCCTTTGAAGCAGCAAAAGTGTATGTGATTGAGGATGCATTTTTGTCACGGCTGCCTTGGGAGTCACACATCCTGTGTTCACAGTATTTTATTTTATTTTAATCTGTGATGTTTGACATTTTGAAGGGTTTGCATGCGGTGGACATGATGGTAAACACTTGAATCATGCTAGGAATATCAAGGACTGCCAAGTCAAACACCAGAGCTGCACAGGAGGCTGAGACAAGGTCTCCAGTGATTTGTCAGTGATGATGGCACTGAGGGCCTCCCTGGCACTGGGTTCTCTCCTCCTTCTGGATTTTAGGAATGGGGCAGGCAATGCCACAATCTTGCCAGGATTTAAAAGATTTTACCAAATACTGAGAAGTGTTGTCAGCCAAGAAGAGATGTTGCCTACAATTTCCCAGAGGAAGACAAGCCATTGTGAGAAATGATTGGTTTTTATTGTTCTGCATTTATGTCTACCTACACTGAGGCATTTTGCTATGTCTGCTGAGTGCATTTGCTGAAAAACCCATCAAAACACATCAGTCATCTTTAAAAATAAGTCTATTTTCCTAATATTAGTTCTGCATGTGAGGAAAATCCCTGCTAATGAAAAAAACCCTCACAAATGACTTACACAGGCAGCCTTTTTCAACAAAAGCCTGTAGGTATTTTAAACCTGAGCATGTGTTTCTGAAAGGAAATAGTTCAGATTTAGAAATAAATAAGTGATGAAAATTTAAGTTGTTGACAATGGGGATAGTGAGTGGGGATATACAGAATGTCAAAAGTTTCTCTGAAAAACCATTTCTTAAAACCTAGATCTTGCCAACTTCTCTGAGCCTCCTGTCTCCTATTTTATTTGGGTTGACCTCAGCTCAGGGAACATGAGCAAGAGGGTGGGCCTCCCTTGATCAGTGCCTTGCCCCTGATTCAAGAGGCTGATGCCTCTGGACTCTCACAGAAATGATTTAGGAGAGTCCCTGTCTGGGGAGGTTAAGGAGGCACTGAAGGACACTGTAGAGCAAGCAAGATGGGAAGGGACCTCCCGCACTTTCTAGCCAGTGCCTGCCTCGCACAAGAATAACACATAAAAACCTTCATGTAGCTATCCACCACCATCTAGACAGCACTTTGATTTTGCTCACTGCTGCTCCAATCAGAAAGTTGTTCCAGGACCTCCCTGCTCTTCTGATTAGGACTTCCTTTTAATTTCCAGACTAAATTTATTTGCTAGCAGTGTATAACCATTTGTTTGTGTGCCAGCATAGCCTCAAAATGAAAAAAACAAAACCAAACAAAACCAAACCCTAAACCTCCCCCACAAAAAAAACCCTAAAAAAAATTAAAATTTTTATATTCTCTGTTGTTTGCTCCTGATGTATTTATAGAGAGTGATCCTATCTCTTCTTTACCAGCCTCCTGTTAGACTGAACAAGTCCCTGCTGTGCTGGGAGAGCCCATGGGACATCCACTCACCCTTCCACCTTTTGCTGGCCTGAGGGTGTCAGAGGGAAAATGAGAGGCTGAGCCAGTACCCACCAGGGCTGCACAGAGGGGAAACAAGGTGTTTTTGATGGTTCCATTCATCGTCTGTCCATAAGACAGATGAAAATGTTAATAGGAGGGAAGCTGGGGAAGAGTTTTACCCTGCAGTAGCTGTTCTGTAGGACTGGCCCTAGGGCACAGCCTTGCACCCAACACAGCTCAGCTGCACTGTGCAGAGCAGATCAGGTTTTCTCCACAGAGGGTTACAGACCCAGAGAAGGACACTTATCAGTAAGCAGTGGATGAGCTGCAAATTCATACCCTAGACCACAGTAACCCCTTTTCAGTATGCAAATGAAGGAGCATAATTACTACTTCCCTCCATCCAGATGAGTAACTGTTTTTCCACAGACAATTTTCAAAGTAGTGCAACAGCTACACACACACCCTGCCTCAGCTTCACGTGCTGCAGAGGAGGATGGAGGCTCATGCAGCCACACGCACGTTTTACCTGGTCTTCAAGGCAAGAACTTTCAGCTTATCATTTCACTGGACAAATGATACAAGCAAAGCATGGCTGAGCAGCTCCAGGCTTGGCATGAAAGGCTCTCAGATAAATCAGGGTAACGTGCGGCTTTTCTGACAAGCTACCACCAAAAAAAGCCCCAGGGCATTCTGAAATATGGCTGGGAACAAACAGGGCTTGACCATATGTGACTGAGAAAGTTATTAATCTCCTCAGAAAAACTTCTGCCATGTCACACAGGAAACATTCTTTTCTTTTTTGTTTGTGGGTTGGGTTTTTTTTGTTAATTAATGAGTTAAACTGCAACAAATAGGAAAAGTTAACTGCTTGTGGGATGACTAAGTCTCTTCAGTCCCACATCCTAATAAAGGGACAAAATAAAAGCAAAAGTAAGCATCTTTCAGTCTGGCTGCTTCCACATCACCTTGCAAACAAGTTGTTGCAGTCTTTCTAGCTCCCTGCCTATTTTTTCCCATATCCAGTATGAAGGTGCTGCTGGGGGGGAAGCACAGTGACTGTGTGGGCAGCAGCACAGCAGCTCCTGACAGCTCAGAACCACAAGTGAGGAATGTTAGATCCACAACTCCAAGGTGTTTTCTGCTATAAATTATAGTGAATTTACTGCACTAAGAAACTCCCCGGTTTCTGGAGAAAATTATAGGCAATGTGTCAGCTATAAATGATTTATGCATAAAGCAACCTGTACTGCAGGAACCCAGGGGGTGTAATAACAAGACAAAAAATCATTTAATCTTTTATGTAAATTTAAGCAGGCAGGAATTTTGGAAGAACTACTTGTTTTTATTCCATCTTGTGTTCCTGCCAAGTAAAGACAGCACTTGAGCAGAAAGGCACTGATGTGGAGCAGGTAGATAGGCTTGCCAATTTCCAGCAAGATACATTTTAAACTGGCTTCTCCGTTTCAGTTCAACACCCTCCGAGAATTGATTGGTTTCCATTTGACAAGAAAGGAGTCAGAAAAGCAGAAGACTCTTTCTGGGCTAGATAAACTCAGCGGGAACAATGCTGTTCATAGGCCTGATGAAACTGAAACATGCTGGCGTTCAGCAAAAACTGATTCCTCCCCCCTTATTCACATGCAATGTATTAATTCTTAGGAGACTCCTGTTGGAGTAAGACCATAGGGGAGCAAAGAGAGCTGAATCAGCTAAGATTTGAAGAACTGACACTGGGCTAGGCTTTGCAGGGAAACAGACACTTGACATCAAGTGTCATTGCAGACAGATATGCAGCAGGGAATAAAGAAGTATCATCAAGCTTTCTCACCTGATTTTTAAAATGATTTGTAACAAGCTGCAAGGAGCTAGTCTGGTATTGTACAGTAAAAATAGGTGGCCACACTCCAGCTAGACCTTCTCCCAGGGGCATTTCAGGCATACAAATCAGCAAGCAGCTTGTACCAGGCTCTCACCTTTCTGGGAGAACAGCTCTGGGCTGCAGAGAGGAAACAGAGCCAGTGCTCCAACTTCCTTAATTTCATCCCCAGTGTCCTCAGCTCTCTAAAATGAGACAGAAAATGTGCTGCTCACTCAAGCAGTGCTCTGCCAGGTCCTTGTGGCACAGGGATCTTTTCTCCCCTGGGGAATAAGAGTTGCTCCTTGCTATTGCTGTCATCACCAAGGAATAGCACAGTGAGATACAGCAAACAGATTGACATGGAGCCAAACCCCAATACCCTTGCAATTTTCTGTTCAGGTGCAACTTCCCTCAGTGGTTTCACAAAGGAATAAGACTGAAAGAATGAGGTCCATGAAATATTTACCATTACTGTACACGATAATGAGTTTTCTGCGTATCTATATGCAATACACACACACACATATAAATGCAGGGCACACACACACATATATGCAATATGTCTGAGTTATGATAGCTGTGGGAGTGATTGCCTGGAATTGTCTGCCCATTGTAAATTAAATATGACAGTTCTACATCTGCATTAATGTTATTACTCTTTTAAGACTCTTCTTTCTCAGACGCTGGCATTGGTCTCGCAGTCTGTGAACACAGGTCACACTCTTCTCTCTTTATTTTTCTTTTGGCATAACCCATACAGAGGAGGTCTTATCTCTTCATGGTCTTGCAGCTGGGATCTAAAGAAGCCAATGAGGGTCAGGAAGATCAGAGGAGTTCTGGAAGGGACCACCCAAACTAGGTTTATAACAATCATGCTTTGTTACTCTATTGCAGAGAGCAGAGCAGAAAAACAAGGGTGAAATAAAGAATTCCCCTTTGCAGGGATAAGAAATTTGCATGAACTTTGTCCTGATAGAAAATACACACAGAACTCTAGAAGTAGAGATCCTTCCCAAGAACTGTGATGTAGGAGCATCCTTTTCACCAATATTATGGTAGTGCTGTTCTGCCGGGGTGTTAATAAACCACGGAGTCGTCAAGGTAAAACAGTAACACATGTGGTTTTACTCAGGAGACACAAGTTCAGCTGAGCTTCTTCATTGTCCCACATACAGCCCAAGCAGGTCCCAGTGCTGAGGTCCTCCCTTGTGCCACAAGCAGCCCTGGCACCTCCCCACCCTGACCCAGGAAGGTAGCAGAGAGTTCTCTTTTTGGCTGCCCAGCTGCTCCACTGAGTCTGCCCTCCTTCAGATCCCCTGCAATCAAAGGTGCCTTGTTCTCCAGTAAGTCTCTGCTGCCCTGAAATTCTCTGCAATGGCTGTCTTGTTTTCTTCCTGCCCCTCATTTGTTTTTAAATGAAACCAAATGACTGTCCTTTAATAAACCCCCAAGCTGGAGGATGATCAGGCTAAGTTTTATCCCTTTTCTTCACCTATGTGCTTATGTAGCCATACCAAATTCAATGGTTTGGGGTCTATCTCAGTCTACAGGCTGGCTCTTACATTCACTAAAACTGACAGAATTTTGTCCTTCCCAGAGCACATGCTAGGAAAAAGGAATCACTACCTGCTGTAGGAACATTTCAGGGATGTGCTAGATGCATTCCCCCTTATTTCTCAGTTATACATTAAGAAGTATTTTCCTTAATAAGTTTACACATTTATTTTGTGATTTGTGAGGATGTCTTATATAAGAATTTATTACTAACTGTGTGAATTGATCAGTACCAAAAATATCATGGGAATTAAGGGAGAAATGACACTCTCATGGCGTGCTACTGACAGGCACAGCCTTGCACTGGGCCTCAGGAAGAACTAATTATTATAGACCTCTTTGGAGAGAAGGGGGCCTCATTGTTAACCTATTGAAGAACTTTGTGCAGCTCTTAAAAACAAATGAACATCTGTAACAAGAAGTTCAAATGGAAACATAAATTGATTTACTCAATATTTTGGAGTTTATATGGTCAGAGAGACAGCTCAGGACAGAGCCAGTTAACAGACTGAGGTTAGAAATTAAGGACAGGACTTAACTTTCCAGAGCAGCGTGTTTAGACAGGAAGAAAAAGATGTGGTTTGTGTTTAGCGAGCAGCTAGTAAAATGAAATATGTTATGTGTATGTGCAAGTACACCCTGATTCCCTGCCTCACTCAATTTTCTGCTCAGATACCATAAAGCTGAGTTACTGGCCAGCTGCAGCCAACTGTGCTGCTCTTTAAACATTATTATACTATTCTAGATGAGTAGGTAAAAAAAGCCTGGCATGTGAGCTGCCTAGCATGAGTTCACTACAAAGAGTCTGAGCACCAAAGGCTTCACCTGAGGGGAGACCTTGGACATGGTTCAGTGTTCCCAAAGTCCCATAGGGGATAGAGACTTTTAAAGTATTATTTTTCTGACTTTTAAGCCAATGCCATGGTCTGCCATATGCCAAGAGATGAGGAATGTCCCCAGCTGAGGAGCAATGCTGTGATTTCTTCTCTGGTCCAAGATCATCATGCCTGTCAATGCTGGGTGGAAGATTTTAGTGCTCTGCTGCTCAGGTGTGCCTGTTCTGAGGAAAGAGGCTATTGGGATGCCCTGCATGAAAAATATGGGATGTAGTTCATTCTGTGGGAAAGGCTGAAGAAGAAACAGACTGTTACAGGAGGCTCCCATTCAAGGTGTGAGACATGACAGGGAGGAGAAAAATTTGCTTTAGCTGGATGATGGCATTATTTGATCAGGTAATACACAGGATTAAGAACCAGCATCCATTTAAAGACCTCCAATAGATAATTTCAGACTTCCTCAAAATGTTGCTTGCCCTTTCACTGACAAAATGCCACTGAATTTTCTAGCAGGGTCTAGATTTAGATACTGCTGTCAATACGGTGTTTAAGCCCAGGACAATTGAAATCAGTCAAAGTTCTGCTGGGTATTGCAACAGAGGAAAAATTAGGCCTATGTAATATCAATTCTGTACAGGGAGATGAGATTTAACTCCACCTCAGTATATCCCATTGTAGGAAATGGTACATTTTTAAGTTCTGAAGGAAAGAAAGCAAAACATCAGTTCACAAGCTGTCCACACAGTAAAGTGTCACCTATCCGGCACTGAGCTGCATGCAGCATCAGAATGCTAAAGAAAATGTGAATAAAATAACTTTTAGAATAGTAGCAACAACCTTAAGGAGTGATCCCATACATTTTAAAGAATATGTCTACACTTAGTCTAGAAGCCTTTCCCCAATGTAGGCACTCTCTTTCTTTTTTTTTAAATTCTCATCAAATTTTACTGCATTTGTATGATATGCAATTAATGAGCCATAGAATCATTGAAATTAGAAATGGGAAAGATGCATTAAGTCATCTAGTCCATCCCCTGACAGTGCAGGATTGTTCCCTGCAGTGTATTTCTATATTTTCTAAAGCTCTGTACTGTCCAGATTTAAATGTCTCCAGAGACAGAGCTTCTACCAATTCATTTAGAGGACTGCTCCATGGTCCTGCAGCTCTCAGTCTCTGGAAAATTTTCCTCTTCAAGACATGTACATCTTTCTTTTCTCACTTTCACTTCTGTTCCAGCTTTAATCCCTTCTACCAACTCAAATGATTCCCCTCCTCCCTGCTGATATTTATACTTTATGTCATCATGCCCTCTCCTTTGATATTGCTTACATAAACTATACACATTCTGTTTTCATGCTTCCTTACATGCCCAACTGTTTC
The DNA here is from genome assembly GCA_013400175.1 of Phainopepla nitens. NCBI lineage: Eukaryota > Metazoa > Chordata > Aves > Passeriformes > Bombycillidae > Phainopepla > Phainopepla nitens. The sequence goes on from VXBQ01015963.1 coordinate 334,139, forward strand.
CCTCCAGACCTTTAATCATTTTATGTTGCTCTCTCAGAACCCCCTCCACATTGTCTGCTTCCTTCTGATAAAAAGGCAGCAAAGGCAGGATTCCAGGTGTAATTTTTCCAGGTTTATACAGGAAAATGGTGTTACCCACCTGTTCCACACCGTTCAATCACTGTGGCTCCTCAGCTGCCATATGGTCTTGAAAATGACAACGTGAGTTGCTGCCCACTAGTACTTGTGTTGTGATTACTGAGTGGATTGCAGAAGCAAACCTCAATGAGGTCTCTGACTGCTCAAAATGGCCAATATTAATGAATGATACACCTAGGTTGTCAAAAAAAAAAAAAAAANAGAGTGAAAAGCAATACCACTGATTTGTTCCATAATTTTGAGGGGTTTCTAGGTATATTTTAAAGCACTGAGTACTGGATTTTGTATTTACCCACTAGATGATTGCAGCATTATCAACCTTTTTGGATAATATTCAGGTCCCATCATAAATACTGGGAGCTTTGTCTCAAATCCCCTTTCATTTGAGTCCTTGACCAACACTGAAGCAAAATTTTAAGAGCTGTAAGGTTACATCACTGAATTTTAGGATCTAAGAGGGCTCAGGGTTAATCCAGTTGCTTCTCATTCCAGGAAGAAAAAGAAGCCTTTACTTTCAACAAGGTGAATGCTGAGAAGGGCCATACTAAAATCAAGAGGCATAAAGCCATCAAAAAATGCCACAATGATGACAGTATAAATTCCTTAATAGAATAAAATAGGTGGATGCTATAACAACAAACCTCAGTCATCGTGTTTCAAGTGAAGTGATTCCTTCTTCTGCTCTAAATCCTTTTAATGTGCCTTGTATTGAATATCCCATACAGGTGGAGTACCATAAATTCTGCTATCTAGCAGCACACACTGTTTGTATGAACACTTTATTCCAGCTGAGACACAAGTATTAATAGCAACATGGATCCTTCCTTTCAACCACTTTCCTTCCCCAGAAAAATTTATTTCTACTGCCTTTGGCAAGACTTGCTCTGAGGGAGTTCCCACAGAA